>ML776872.1:1212215-1260761 GCA_009831015.1 Picea engelmannii
ATGAATTTCATGGGATGCATTTTCACTTTCAGGTGTCTTCTCTGTTACGAAATTTTTCAATACTTCCATGATCTCCCCTTTTAAACCATCAATCTTAGTATCCAACTTAGCTTCCATTGAATCCATCTTCTTTTGTAGTTCATGTATGTCCCTACGCTTTTATTCACCTTCATCAAGAGTCCAAGTAGTATTTTCTGGAGGCTTATTTGGTGTAGAAGTTCCCTTTTTTGGTGGCATGTTGGCCAAGTATCACTTTAAACCTTGATTTTGAGGTGGTTCTGCTAGACAATATTCCTTTTAGTGTATCTCCAAAATTTTGGCCCTTCTGAGTATGAGATTTTATTTTTTGTAGGTATCTGATATTTCTTCTCTTCAATGCCCTAGGTCTGATAAAAATTGGATGTGCCAATTGGAATTTATGGTAACTTCCCCACAACTTGTTGATTTTTGGCCTTTCTAGAAAATCTCAATTGTATAGCATGCCCCGCACAAAATAATTGATATAAAATTCTGAAACTTGTATCAGAACTACTATGGGATGTCCACTATCCAATGCAACTAGTCTCACTCAATTTGGATACTCTAGGAAGAATTTATGATTGTTTTACCTGGAACACCTGCTTGAGACTAGTCAATAGGACTAGTCAGATACCCTATCTTCCACAGGGTGTATATACAAATTTAAGATGACCTAGAAGCTAAAATTTCTACCACAGATACCTTACCAATTTCTGAGAATATCCTCCATATTTCAAGGTCTGAAATGTTTCAGAAAATATTTTATAGCGACAATTCCGCAATGACTCAATTCAGGATGATTCCAGAACCCTATCTTAAAAAAGTTGTATCTCTGAAATAATAAGGCCTCGACAGCTGAATTTTTAACCCAACGTACCTTGATCCGTCTAATAAATATCCTCCAAACCGTTCCTTCTAAATCGTTGTAGAAAACAAGTTATAGTGAAAATTCCACGGTGTCTCAGATGTAGCAACAAAACCCCAAGACCTTGAGCTCTAATACCATATGTTAAGAACCAAATATCAATATAGCATAGAAAAACCTCAGAATAAGTACTCAACGCCTTGAAAAGAGATAATTTCATATAATAAGCCTCTTCGAGGGGGAAACTTCCTTTTACCCCACATAAAATGTTCAAGTACAAGATGATTCCAAATGAAAATGTCTCCTTGGTATATATAGGAGACTAGGAGGTATAATTACAACTAATGGAATAAAGCCAACACAAATAAAATAACATTACTAATCTAATATGCCCCAATTAAGGGGTAATGAGCCAATATTAGGGCTTAACAGTGTGTGGTCACCAATATCCGCCTAGATCAGAGAAAAAATAAATAACATGGCAATTTTGTCCTCAACCTCTGTTATAATTTTCCTTTCCTTTGGCTTCTTGATGTCTTTTTGTTTCTCATGGTTTCCTTCTATTTTTCCTTTTCTTTGACCTCTTATTTGTTTGTTTTCTCTCCTTCTTGTTTGTCTCCTTTGCTTTCGTTATTTGTTTCTTGATTTTTCTTTTGTTTTCCCTTGATAATTGTTCCTCTTATTAATATTACTTCTATATAAAATAACCCTAAGTAATCATTAATATCACTAGCCTTAACTTTATTACTTCTATAATTAATGATAATTTATTAAAATTTTAGGGTTTTATACGCAAGTTATTAATATATAGGTACTATTATTATTAATTATGATTAATACATAGTATTCACCCTAATCTTATATTTATAACAATATTTTAGGTTTATTAATAATTGTTATCACTCCAGGAAACTCTCCTAGGCTGTAAGTCAGAGATGCCTGGTAACTCAATCTTTTTGGAAACTATTTTCTCAATAATGGGTTGGGGTTTTGGATCAAGATGAATATCTGAAACTCTGATTTATATTCTCAAGACAGTCTTAACTATAATCATGCAACACAAGGCCTTCAAGAGATATTGTCAGATAGGTTTGAATAACAGGTGGATGAGAAAATTAATCAATCAACCACATAAAACCATATATATGATGGGTCAACAAACTAGCCAAGGATGCTTGTGATTCTTGCTTAGTAATCAAAAGTAAGATGACAGTTACCAGGATCATTAAACAGAGACAAAAGAACTAATTCCACTCATAAGCATAGACATAGATAAAAGAAGGTCTGACAGTAACAAATGAAAGAAGCTTGCTGGCTGATATATTAAAGAAAGTGTCTTGTTACAAAATAGTAGCATGTAGAACTCAAAATCGAACCCCTAGTTCCTATTCTACCTTCAGCTTTATAGCTTTATAATGCAATTTTGAGATCCTAAAAGCATGGATCAAATATGCTAAAGATAGAAAGTCAAAATTCAGTTTGCCAAAGATGTGGAATGATCCCCAAAAATGAGGTCAATCCCAGATTTCATAGTCTTCATCTCTTGTAGAGTCATGGTGCAGTGCAGAATAGCCTTCCAAGGCTGGGTGATGACTCTTCCAAGAGATACAAATTCGAATTTGTTGAGATAGGCAAAAAATCCAATCTGTTTTCACCAAAATAGGTGCCAAAACCAACTTGGCCACCTTTTCTAATCCTTATATCCCAAAAATGAATCTTGAAACTGAATACATAATTCATCATCTATCCATCATGAGTGTTTTCAAAAGCTTTGGATCAGAAAAACCTCGATCTGTGCAAAATTTAGCTTTCTCTGTCTAGTTACAGGTTTCAATGGTTAATGATATTCAGATTTAAGCACCTTATCTACCGAAAGAACCCCTTCTTGGTGGTTAATGAGCACTCATAGGCTCGCCTAAACCACCGAAAGGTGAAACACTTTCAGAAATCAAAATTTCAAAATTTCAATTACCTGTATTACTGCAAATGACTTCACGGCTTCTTGGGAGAGGCCCCCTTCTCTCTGACTGGACTTGTAACTTCATCATGATGTATTTCTGCCTGTATTTCTCCCTCGATGGAGCTGGCAATTTTGGCAAGGGTTTCCAACCCTAGTGGCCTGATTGCTGGGACTGTCTGTTCCTTCAGTTGTAGCCTAAGAAGCCTGAGTTTCCTGTATAAAGTTGCATTTTATTTCATAAGCAACTTATTTCTTTCAATTGTTTTCTTATGTTTTTTTTTTATTTCTTAGCTCTTGTCATAAATCTCAACGTTTCTATCCAAGAGTTGTGCATTTTTCAACTTGACTTGTTTTTTTTGAATGTTTCAAGTTGTACAGCTCTTTCAACAGTTGATTTATCTTGTTGGATTTAGATACAGTAGGTTGAGCAGAAGACTGTCCTATCTCTGGAGGTTCCTGCTCCCCTGGAGGGATAGGAGTAGGAAGATCAGGGCATTGTTCACCCTCTATTGGTTGGTGCTCTGTTTCTAGATCTGAGTCAGAATAACATAAATTAAGAAGATTACCCTCTGCAAGTGCATCTTCTGCCTTGTCAAAAGCCAACTTTCTCTCTTACTGAATTTGCGATAGCCTTTGCAATTGCCAGAATCCATTCAACATGAATGTTCTTCTTAAATCTATTTTGCAATAGCCCTAGAATATGTCCCTTGGCTGCCTTTGTTCAAAAACACTGAGAAAACATCTCAAGAGTATCCAGTATGTAGCCACTCCAGAACCTCTTTCTGTTGTTACTGGTATCCAAGCATCTACGAGACATATATCACATATACCATTTCCCTTTCTCTCATGAAATGGCATGTAAATAGGATCAAAAGTCACCATCTAGAACACATTATATAAGCAGTGGTTGAGACTTTTCTTTTCAAACGTGTCATAACTTCACCATCTGCAAATTCCTCAAGGAAGACACATTCTGTTGTTGCTTAATGTTTGCACTGTAGAAAAGCTTGGAAAACCAATGATAAAAATGTTGCTGTGAACATCCATGCATCCCTTAAGTTTTTCTCTTACTAAGGCCACAGTCTGTATACAATAAAAATTTCTTATTAGTCTATCTTTAAGAGGAGCGTCCTTCAATCCTTGCTTTTATGAGAATGCCCCAAGTGTCATAATTCTCTTGGTGCTCTGTTTCACTCAGGTGTCTCTTCATGTACCAGAAGACCTGTCAGTGTTGTCATTCTTGATAGCAGAAGAGGCGTCTCATTTATTTGGAAATTGACAAGAACATAATTATCTAGTAGGCTCTCATTTACATCCCGAAACAATCTTTCAACCCATAGCCTGCCTTCATTATCTAGCAATGATTTTAGTATTTTCTCCACATTGTAGTAGCATTCGACAACAACATAGCACATATACTCATCTCTCAAAATTATGTCCCTCAATTCCATTTGTGTTCCTCTGCACTCCACAGCCAAATCTATGGCCAGAAAAATCTTACTGGATAGAAGAAATAGTGGCCATTGTACTAAATTTAAGTTCCCAGTATTGCTCGGGATGAGAAGAAATTCCATTTCCCGATTAGTGATGTAATCTTCTTCACGAAGACTTTTAATAATTTCATTCCAGAAAGGTGAGAACTTTGCAGCATAGATTTTATTGTCTCTATAGATGCCTGAGCATTATGAGCATCGCTATGAAGCATGTTCAACATTGGTGGCTGAAGGTTTCTCACAAATGCTTCGAGGAAAATCTGAAAGCGCTTATGGACCATCTCAATAGATCGTATCTGGATGATAAATTTGCTTGTCAAACTGGAGTTTCGACCGTTCTTAGCCACCTTTAACGGATCTGGAGCTCTGATAGCACGTTTGGATGAGAGATTTATGGGTTGTTCTAATTCTTACAATCTGTCTATGGATAATTCAAACCCTGCAACTCGGTGCAACTCCCTCTGTGGCTCCTCTGCGTAGCTAGATACTTTCAACGTGTCAATATTTGAAGAGCTCATGCTGCATTCACCATTAAACAATTGTTCCATCTTTGACAGTTGTATCATCGATTTGGCAATCGATGGCTCAACGCATGGTGTGCCAGTTAGCCTTTAACTCTTGACTTCTAGTCTTTGGAGTATTACATCGCAATTGATATAGCTTGGGTTGTAGACTTAGCATAAGGATTGGATCGATATGACAATTGGTCGATGGGCTCAACCAAAATTTTGCAAAAAACCAAAAAAACAAACCAAAGGTTAGGCTTAGTTTGACATGTGGATGAAATGAATGGACTATAAAGCTTGGCGCTTGGATTTGATGACTTGACACATGGAATAACTTGTGGCTTAACTCTTCGACTTGGCTTGTGGACTTAGAGTTAATGTTGGGCTTTGTAAAATTTAGTTTTAAAAAACATGAGACCTGAGAGGCTAGGTTTGAATTGATTTGAAACAAGGATCATACTTAGGCATAAGGATTGGGCATGTAGATTTGGTGTGGAAAGACTTAGGTTTTAGAATCACTTTGAGCACCCACCACTTCATAACAAAATGCATATTACCGTTTAATAATATAAAACACAATAAAGCTAGGGTTATAGGATATGGTGACATGTATTTGCATTTTGTGTTTTGCAGGTAAAGAGAAATAGACCAAAGGATTTTGGGCAAGAGAGATCAATGGGAGATGCCTGAAGAACTTGGATATAAGAGAGATCTTGGCAAATGACCAAGAAAAAATGATAAGTTAATCCCGAAAGGATGAATTTCCTCAATATTTTTGTAAAATATTTGAGGAGATAACAATAATAACATAATAAAATTTCTAGGGTTTCTTAGTAATTTTTATTTACCTTAGCTATAGTTCTTTCCTTTGCACCTTCTCTAATATTCTAATATAGCTTTAGCAGTATTAATTTTTAATTGTTAATACATTCATAGATTTTTTAGGTATTTGTCTTTTGTTGTGTGTCGACATCCTTGTTTCCATTGATACTCTTCATTATTTATTAGTTAAATTTGTTCTTCTCCTCTCTTATCTCTTTGACTTTATGTCATGAAGATTTATCCTATTATGGATCCAAAAATTCACCTAGTAACAAATGGTACTATGGATATTCTGAATTATTCCGAAGAAAAATCTCACCACATAAATCTCAATCAACTTTAAAGATCTCTGACTTACAACTCTTACTAGAACTAGGGTTTATCTTAGATCCAAGATTGTCAAACCAAGCTCCAATACCATGTGTTAGGAAATATACTTCCATGCTAAACATAATCGAAGAGAGGAAGATAGATTTAAACAAGAAATTAAATGACAAAAAAATCACGCAGTACACAGAGATTTTACCATGGAAATCCAAATGGGAAAACCAACAATCCTTGAACGTCTTTCTCTCTTGTTGTTTTATTCATTCAATAAATGGTTACATGACTAACCTTGGTCAACACTTAAGAAACAATCACCATCATACCCTCTTTTCTTCCACAAGAAAAACCTTGCAGCCAATTCGTCTTACATCTACATGACCAACAACCTTCTACTAAAGATAAGCATGAATATCAACTACAAGATCATCATAATACAATTACAATAGGCCTTGTTTATAGGATTTACAGTAGGAAAAACCCTAAATAATTACATATCCACATAGATCATTGGCTACAAATCTCTTGAATCTAAAGATTTGTTACAATAGACTAATAATCAAATTACTAGCCTACCTCCATTTGGTCTTCAGTCAGTTGCCACATGACCTTTTTATGACCTCTTGTCGGATGACTTCTCAACTTGTTGTTTGATCACTTCGACTTCAAATTTTCTGGTCGATCACTTCGACCTTCGACTTTCACTGCAAATAATATAATAACCCAACACTAGCTGGCCAAGCATCAAAATATGTATTCCATTTCTTTAAGAATAGGGAATGAGATCCCCTTTTCCAATGTTAGTGAAATATTTTTAATACTTCTTCAGTTGTCCTAAAAACCCAAATCATGCATCCTTTTACTAGAATTAGGGTGTGTGGAGAGGCACCCACCACTAGCTCAAAATTGAGCTTGGTCTGATTCTTCAACTCCTCACTACTCATTCTCTTCCAAAGAAAACATCTTACCAATGCCCTATCCACCATTTCCATAATGTCATTTAGTTTAGTTTTTCCACCCAGGTTCAAGCTGATGGCCTCTTGTGTATTTTTTATGCATTTTCATTTCTTTGTCTTTCTTGAGCCCTCATGAGATTGAATCCCTACAACCTCTAAATCCGAGAATGGGGAACCAATCAATATCTTTATATCCAACATAGTTCCCATAAAACCAAACTGGAAACACAATCATATCGATTGATAGAACAATCGCAAAGGAAATCAATCTTTTTGCATGCCTAATTGAATTTGTTTTCATATTCATACCTGAAATGAAATAAACTGCCATCCTCCTTTGACCATGCATTCATGGTTAATGGATCCATAGGATTGAGTTTGTAAATCCAAGAATGGGGTGATATTTTTAAGCAGTTATGGTCCTTGAATTGATCACCAAGAAGTCTTGTCACCCTATTCTTCATATGTCCCAAGGTTATGGTGCCTTGTACAACTATTGCCTATGCCAACTCTCCTAGAATATCCATGGTGGCCACCTCTAGGGGTCTAGACCCCAAATGGTGTAGTGTTTTTTAATCCCACAATGCATCCAAACGACCTAGAATAGGGTTGGACCAAATCGTTTGACCCTCTGAAGGGTCATTGGTGAAGTTAAAAACTTCCTCCTCATACCCCATTCTACCTTCCATGTGGTCTAAGCATGACATCAATGATAATAGGTTCACCCTGGTTTCTCTTGTGGAAAAAATATTGTAGAAACCCCATCCTCTCTGCTAGAAACCCTATTCTCGCATCACCATATCCTCCATGGTCCATTCTTTTTTCAAAACTCATAAATATCACAATATTACTTTCCAAAGTTGTTAAATTACAAATTAATGTCACTGTTATTACCATGCTTATGATTAAATATGTGGTGAATTTTGTTTTTGTAGAACTACCTCTTGAAAATTTTCATTTATTGGTTTTATATTTCCTTTCCATTTTCATCAATAATCGTATGCCATATATGATGGCTTCAAGGAGCTATTTGTAATCATGTTCTTGGTTGTCTACACTACCACAATCAATTGTTGTTGTCACACTAATTATTAGATTCAAAGGATATCAATTTTAGCAACTATTATGGTAGATTAGGGATTCAGATGAAGTCACAACTTTGCACATGGAAATAGAGGGGACCCAACCTAAATTCCAAATATAAACCTATGATAGTAGGTTACACATAATTTACATCTATGCCCATGGGAAGCATAAATAAATTCTTTGGATTTAGAGTTTGTTGTTAGTAGAACCAACAAAAAAACCCTAATATACCACATGGACCTCTCACATGAATTACCCCTTCTTCTTTACATCGGATGCAATAAAAAAAATTGCAAAGAAAATGAGACAACCATACACTTACCTCAATGGGAAGAAATTTTCTCTGAATGCTAATTCAATCAATGAATAAACAACCCAAATAGTTTGAAGCTCATAATTGATTCCAATGTGTGATTAGTATGTGAAAGAGATTGATCAATGATAGAAATATTACCTTCTGGATGTGGCAATTACTTGTCGAAAGAGAACAAAACACCACTTACCAACCTTAGTCCTCTTTATAAACTTCCTCAACAATACCTACTAAACTAACATCTTAACATGAACATATACATTATATTTTAGAGGAAAAGTAACATACGAATGTTAGAAGAATGTGAATTTTTCTAACAACATATTTTAATAAGTTGTGCATGTGCCTCTAATAATTCCTCCAATCAAGAGAACCATATTCTAATAAGTTGTGCATGTACCTCTAGTAATTCCTCCAATCAAGAGATTGTTGTTTTTGGAGATTTTCATTGCAACTAACCAAGTAAAATTTTAAAGATGGACATTTATCTTAAAGTTTATAAACCTTGGCCAATCGTATTCATCCTTAATATGCAAATTGTAAAATGTAAAATGTTCGACAATATTTTTGTGAAAAATATTCGAATTTCTAGGGATTTTATATAATTTCTATAAAATTTTGGTGATTTTTAAGGTTAAATAATTTTATCCTATAGAATTTTGGCGAATCGTTTTTAGAAAAAAATGAAATTGGTGAATCTTTTTTGGGGGAAAAGCATGTAAAATTAGGTCATGGGATAAATTTAACCCCTAAAATTTTCCCTGCAACTAACATGTCATGAAAGAGAAGCATTGACTTGCACCAACCTGTAAGCATTGTGCACCAATTTTTCAACAACCTTAAATAAAAATATTGGGCAATTGTGAAAAAACTTTTCAGATATCTTCAAGCAACAACTAAACACACAATTACATTCAATAAGAGTTTAGAAAAAAAATCTAAAACTTATAGGTTAGTGTGATGCAGATTGGGTACGAGACATTGATAACAAGATATGAACCTCAAGTTACTCTTTTATCCTAGGTGGTGTAATTTCATAGTCAAGTAAGAGACAATTGATAGATTGTATTTCCAACACAAAAGTAAAATACATAGAAGCATGCCAAGCCCCAAATAAATTAAAAACTAATATAATTGAGAAAAACAACTTGAAAATATTGTGAAAATGGAACATTGTGCATTGATGGTGCCATATTCATTGAAAAAGACATTATCAAGAATCAAGTTGAAGTTTTTTAAAACATGATTCAACTTATTAACTATTCAGTATTGATTTTCCTTATGTGACATAAAAAAATCTCCTTCCTTGTTAATTTGGATTGTCACCTCCAAGTGAAAAACTCTATAGTTTGTTTTGTGATTTTGTAAGAAACTCGGTTTTCCACGGGCTAACAATGGTGTTAATGCAAACAAAATCTTAAAAAAGGCAGCTTATAAAATCACACAGTTAATTATTTTAAAAAATATTATTTTTTGGTTGACAAGAGTTTTTTTTCCATCTTAAAAAAGAGTTTATCTTTGTGATTTTGTGTTCTTGTTGCCTCTATCATTAGTGTAAAGTTTCATTGAACCATGGATTTTGCATCTTAGATAGGGGAATTTGTCATAAACTTCATCTCCTCTCTATGTAGTGTAGTTTTGACACATGCAACAACTATATCATGCTCATCTTTACTACATCTAAAATAGTTTCAAATATACAACAAGTTGCATTTTTTTGTGCAACAAACTTAACCATTGAATAATAAAATCCAATGTTGATCCATCTACATATTTCTCTCTCCTTCAAGTGATTGTAAAACATTTGAAAACAATATTATACATAATATAGGTTAAGGCACCTACCATCACTTATGTAGAGGTTAGACTACTTTAATATTTCCCTTATCTGGTCCATGCATATATGTGATATGTACCATTATCTTGACCTACTATAAAATATAAATTTGGATTTGAATCTCATTTTGTGTAGTGCATTTTTTACACATGCAACAACTATGTCATGCTCATATTTACTACATCTAAAATAGTTTCAAATATGCAGCACATTGCATTTTTTGTGAAACAAACTCAACCATTGAATAACCAAATCCATTTTCGATCCATCTGTATATCTCTCTCTCCTTCAAGTGTTTGTAGAACATTTGAAAGCAATATTGTACATAATATAGGTCAAGGCACCTATCATCACTTATGTAGAGGTTAGACTACTTTAATATTATCCTCATGTCTTTGTTGCTATCTGGTCCATGCATATATGTGATATATACCATTATCTTGACCTGCTATAAAAGATAATGTTGGATTTGAATCTCATTTTGTCATTGGAAGGTGTAGTTCTCAACAAAATGTAGAATTGACAGTTTGATATTGAAGGGAAAGGTGTCCCTACATATTATGAACTGTTCATCCTGCGATTTCACCACATGGACATGTTGAAAATACTTTTGGTTTTGTTTCCAAAAGGCCCTTGATGAAATTACATACTCATACCTAATGGCACAAAAATTAGGGAATAATTACAATGTAACCTTATAAACTATACATAAAATTTCTAAGTGCAATTTTAAATAATGTATTTCCTTTAGGTACACAACATTGGTTTGGGACATCACTAGTGATGTCTTTTTCCCTTTTCCCATTGTCTAGTTCATAAGTAACATATTTGAAGTTTGCATGTCAACCACCATCCCATCCTACCAAATTCATGGTCCTCACTTTAATGAATTCATTGGCTCAATAATGCAAATCCATTGAACCCTAGGGCATGCCCCATCTAAACAAGATTTTGAATAAAACATTTGTCCGTAAATCCTTGGACATATGATGCTATGAACAAATTCTCTTGATGAAATTGGTTGTAGTATGGCTAAGCATTCTTACACATGGTTAGTATGAAAAACACAATGGATTTGTATAATGTGTTATAATAATAACCAAATTATTTGTGGTATCTAGACTAGCACGTGTTATGGTATTTGCATATTCCAACATACTAAGGCTTGCATTTTTCAAAATATATTTGGCCTAGTTTTAGCTCCTTGCAGCCATTCTTGAATATCTAATATAGTTTTGTATGTTTCATGTCAAGAAAGTGTTTATTGTGGGGTTCATAGTCACTAGAACATCTTCTCAACTTTAACACATCCTTTTGATTGGATGAAGGCCTAGTATTTTCATGGAAACAATTTTGGACTAGTCCCTTAACAACTTCAATTAACTTCATGCCAGAATGAGCAAGCCTAAAAATAAAGGATCAATAATCTATTGAACCAAGTTGTCAAGTATTTCTCTTCTAATAGAATACTTTCAAATGCTTTTGGCACTTACTTTAAAAATACTAGATGTGTGTGTGAGAAAGTAATGTTACCTTGTGGTCTTATTTACAATCGATTTTAGAAATACACAACGAGGTACATTATGATATTTTGAACAAGTATTCTTTCTAAGTGTATTAAAAAAAACTTGAAGATTTCTAATAAAATGATTAGTAGTCTATGAACTTTTAACTGTCCTTATGCCAACATTTTTTCTAACAACTAAACTGAGTGATTCCGCATTTTTCAATTCAAAATAGTCTTCAATAATTTTTTTGCATTGACAATCAATAGTTCATTTAGGTAACTTACCTTCAAGAATCACTAGAGAAATATGATCCATGTGAACACGTCTAGGAGTTATTCATTGTGCACTAGATATATATGAGCTATGGAAGGTGGACCTATAGTCTAAAACCCATCACCATGTGATTGCAAAATTCATTGGGAGTTTGTATCACTTCATTCATCTAATGGTTAGGATTGGGAGTGATTTGGACATGCTAGTGGTTGGTATTATGAACATATAATTGTTCATCATGAGCTTGTAGTGTAGGAGCCTCTTCATTGGAAGGTTGCATAAAATTTGAATGTCTAATTTCTCCCTCTATATACTAAGTATCTTGCAAACTTTCCATGTCTTCTTCAAATTGATCATTATTTATTAATGGAACATTGGTTGGAGGTTGAAATCATACTCGAATTGTAATGGTCTCCATTGGATGCATATTCTTCACATTGGTAATGGGAGGGAAACAAGAGCATTTAGTCTTAAACATAGATTCTCAAGTTCAAGTGCCACGGACATGTCCTTACACCACCACAAAAGGGCATGGATGGTTTGTGGGGCCTTTATCATCATCAAAGATTGAAAACAAGTGTCTTAGGATCTCATCGAAGCTTCTTGAGATCGAGAGCCTCAAAAATTACTCAAACCAAGAAGAGGGAACTTTGTAGGGGGTCTTTGGCATTCAAGTGGGATATATGCACCATGAATAGGTCTTGTGCACTGAAAATGTATGTTGATGCATAAACATAGTTAGTGAGACACAATGACCTTAAACCTTACTAAACCTTCTCAAGTTCGAGCACTATGAACAACACCTAGAAACCACAACATGAGACCTCTATAGGAAGTCATTGGCATTTGAGTTGAATATAGACACCATTATTAGGTCATGGGAATCATGGATGGTTTTTGGGTTTGTGTCGATAGTCAGGGGAAGGAAAAAATTGCCTCTGGCCCTAAACCTATCTTCTCAGGCTCAAGCATCATGGATGACTCCTTGAATCTCCACATATGACCTATGTTGGTTAACAATCACCTCCAAGGGTGTTATGGGCACCATCACTAGGTTATTTGTGCACTAGGAATGTGTCTAGAGATCTAACCAAGGTTACAAGAGGTGAATAATGGGCCTTGTGACCTAAATTATGCTTTTCAGGTTCAATTACCATGAACAACACCTGCTACCCACAAAGTTTCTATGGATATAGTGTTGAACACATCCTTGAATGTTAGAGAAATTTATGGATAAACATTGTGTGAGGTTTTGAAACGTTCAACTTTTTGAGTGGACACTCCACCCATCATCAAGGACACTTGAAGCTATCATGGTTGAAATGAGAGGTGAGGTTTGAATTTAAAAAGGTAGAATGAAAGCGACCATTCACCCTACCCTATATCCAAGGCACCATCAATCATATCTCAAAACTCTTGGATAAGAAGAATATCAAAATTGTTTTCAAACCCTTTAAAACCCTAAAAAAACTTTTTAGGACTACTAAAGACAATTCCGACAAGATGCTTGGCCCAAGAGTTTACCCAATTCCTTTCTCCTATGGAAAATATTTCATAGGTCAAATTGGTAGATCATTCAAATCCCATCTTAAAGAGAATATAGTTGATACCACCCTTAATCAGATATCCAAATCATTTATCACCATAAACTCATTTAAATCCAAATACCTCATTTGTTTTGACCAAACCAAAATTATTGTCTCATCCCCTTATTAATCCTCTCGCCTCATTCGGGAAGCTCTCGAAATTGACAAAAAATCCTAATGATTTTAATCATGAAGATGGCTACAAACTTAGCCAATCCTGGAAGACCGCCATTCATCACCTTGAACCTTGGGCTTCATTTTCATTCGCTTGATTGTGTCCCTCCTTTCCTCACTCCCCAGCCTTTCGCGTCTATTATTTTTCTCATAATATAATGGCTCCCTTGAGTGTCATCTTTCTTTTCTCTCCACCTCTTCAAGTTTAACTCTTTTACTTTACTAACATTACTATTTTCCTTTATGAACAAAATTATTAAATCTTGATCACATTTTATTACACTATTTTGTATTTTTAAACCACTCTCAATTCTTCATTAGTTTCAACAACTTTTGAGACTTCATTGTGCTCATAACTTAAATTACTTTTCTAATATTGGATTGTTATTATTTGTTCTATTCTTAGATCCTGATTTATTTTGGATCTATTTATGATCTCATGGGTTAATTGATCTAATCTTGTCCTCGCAATCTTTTTGTTCCCATTAATATCATCCTATCTCTCTCTGAAGCCACCTTATATCTTTCTTATCATTTTTAATTCCCTTACTATATTATTGTTCTTATTATATTATATTAAAAACATTCTTAAATTATATAGAAATCTTTTTTATCTAATTTTTTTATTATTATTTATGTATCATAACAATTTTCAATTACAACTTTATTATTTTTCACTTCTTAAGTTACTTCCTTTTTAATTAATAATTAATCTTATCTCTACGATCAACTTTTGATCTATTCATGTCCTCACATCTAGTTATTTCTATATTTGTCTTCATCTCAATAAAACCTTCTCACATTTTATATCCTTGCCTATTCAGTTGATTAACTTTTTCATTTTATCATCATTATTATTATCTTTTGTATTTAAAAAGAATTTTGATTATTTAATATTAATTGATCTTAATAACATTCATTTCTTTCAAAAGTCGTTAGTACTATATTATTCTTAATTTTTGTTATTTATCATTCTTTGATCTCAATGGTCAAATTACTATCCTTGTTAATATTTGAGCTCAATGATTATTTTTCCTAGTTCCTATTCTCAACGATCACTTCCATTCTACTTTTTTTAATTCAAACCTCAACAATCATTTCAACCATGATAACTTTAAGTGTCCCTGATGATGGTTGGAGTATCCACTCGAAACGTTGCACATTTCAAAACCTGATACACAATGTGTATCTATAAATTTCTCTAACATTATGACTAGTTGTGGATACCTACATACTCAGACACATCCTTGAATGACCACAGGAGACCCTTTTATGGTGTCTTTGGTCTACTAGAGGGATACAAGTGCCATGATTAAAAAAAAACACATACCCTAAATGAGAATGTGTTGAGGTCGCGGTTGAGGTTCTTTAGCATATGAGTGGGATATGTGTTCCATGTTAGGGAACTAACCCCTCACGTAGGTAGAATAATATATTTCCATGTAATAAAGGTCATTATTAATAAGGTCTAGCAATAAGGAAGAATAAGTCTGGTGTAAGAAGACCTAATAGAAGCTTCCACTTCTAGAAGGATATTCCTCTAGATGATTATTTTGATAGACATATTTAGTATAAATAGGAGTCAAGGGTATGAGAATTTTTGTCTCTGATATTATTGTAATAGAGCTCTACTCTACTGGAGGTTGCCCCCTCGAAGAGGCAAGTGAACATTGGTCTCAGTAATCAAAGTGATCTTTATGGTGTTATTCTAGTATCATTTTGGTATTATTGTGTTTTTGTTCTGGTTATATTATTGTTCATCTTCCATTTCTAGCTATTTATTTATGTGTTGCATACATTTTTATATCTGGAATATTACAAGTGGTATCAGAGCACCTTCCTCACCAGAAAATTGTGGGTTAATTTTTTTTCAGAGTAGAGATGTATTCCGGCATCTTTAAGCTACATAGATCTATCATTGCGTGCATAAACCCGTAGTTGGGGATTCATACACGCAGGAAATACAAGAGGTACTTAAGCGCAAATTGGTTGGCCACCCTTGTAACCCCTGTTAGTACCCCTTCAAATGGTAGCGCATCAGACAACACCTATATAAGAATCGTACTAGATCTCCTAAAGCCCTCCATAGATAAACTGATTGGCCACATGAATTATATAGTGCCACCGAGAACAACACTTGGGAAGATACTCTATAGTACCTAGGTAGTAGAGTAGTATAGCTAAGGGCATAGTCTATCCTCCTTAGTTGTTGCCCTGAGATATTGGTTCGAGTACTATTGTTGGACCCCGCATGTAATGTCCCCCACCTCTTACAGAGGTAATGAGGAGACTCAGTGGCCTGGGCACCCCCACTAGGTCATAGTCTCACACTGAAGGGGGGAAAAGTCAAGAAGTTAAAAGTTATATTTTTAAGTTGACTTAAGAAAGGAAAAGGAAAGGAGTAAAAGATAACTCAACAGAAGAATAGAAGATTAACCTTGGGAGTTAACCTAACTCAACAGAGAATTAGAAGGAAAATTATAAGTAAGAGGCTAGGGTGCACCTATTACTCATTCTGTTTTTGGATTAGCATTTTCTATTGCTCTTGAGCATTCAGTTTGGGGGTTTGCTGTACAAACCCTTGTGAGCAACTCAGTGGTGAAATATCCACTCACCTTGTTTCGCAGCTTGGTCTCGGGGATGAAATACTCCTCCACACCATTCTAGTCTCAGCCCATCTCCATCTAGTGCTTCAGAAGGGGGAGGACAATCAGTTTGAGGGTTTTTCTGGAGGGTTATCATCATTCTACATTTGTCTGCAGATTGGGACATCTCGGAGCCATAGGGGACTTCCTGTGATTCAGTAAAACTTAGATCTAGAGAGATATGTTTGAGATCTAAGCCCGAAACTTCTCCCACAGGATTCTCATAGCCCAATCTATATTCTTGAGATTTTTAGAGCATTTGGAGGCCACCTTCATTAGGGCCGAACTTGCTAGGGTTTCAGTCATCCAGTGGGGCGCACCATTCAGTGGAGATTTCAGATCTACAACGATTGAGAGGGATCTTGGAGATTCGGGCACCTGGGTTGTTCTTACCATCACCCGATCTATATTCTTGGAGAGTTTCAGATCATTTGGAGACCTCCTTCATCAGGGTCAAACCAGCTAGGGTTTCAGTCATCTAGTGGGGCACACCATTCAATGGAGAATTCAGATCTACGGGGTTTGAGAGTGGATTTGGGAATTTGGACATCTGGGTTTTCCTTGCAGTTGCCCGATCTATCATTTGGCATATTTCTCGGGATGATTGGACAGTTTTGGTAGCAGGGAAAAATTATTCAGGGCTTCGACATTCTAGCAGGACGTGGCACTTTCCAGCTTGGAGGTTGAGCATTAGTACGGCTCAGATCTGCTTGATTTAGTCTTCATTGTATATCCAGCCTTTGGAGGCTCATTTTTTATTGTCAGGAGCATTTTGTAGCAGCTCATATCTATTGCTTGTACGACCATCTGAGGTTTATGCCATATCAGCCATCTATTGTATTGATCTTACATTGCTCATAATAAAAAGGTTAGATCTTTGCTTGTGCTTCTACATCTTGAATATATTGTGATCTTCATGTGTTGATGAATCTTGTATGCACTTAAAAACTCAATAAATTAGTAGTAGTTAGTGATTCCAAGAAAGAATTTGGCTTGGGATCATTACACCGCATGTATATCAAAGAGCTATAGCACAGGGAAAACCCTTGTCTGTATAACCATTGAATACCTAACCCTTGGGAAGGAAACAAAAATAGAACACACAAGATCTATTGTCGCGCAATTGTGTCTCCTGCATTCGAGTTGCGAAATTACTACACAATTCTTCCTGTTAAACATTTGGGCATTTCATCACTGCAGTATTCTTCAGTTCGGACTATAACTCTACAGGAGTAAAAAAATAAATGTTTGGATCCTGTTGGCACCATTATTTGATACATATTCCGTTGGATTTCTCTCTTCACCCTTATCGCATTCATACCTATCATATTTCAGCAAAAAACAAATTGTGGACCCAACCCCCTTTCAACACCCTTATTTGGTATTTACCCCATTGGCTTCAACTTGTCGCCCTGATCGTTGTGATACACTTCACCCATAACCCATTTTCTATGTAGTCCCACCCACCCCTTTTCGTCTTCCCTCGTCATCATGGCCCATACCCATAGCCAAGAGTTGGAAGCTTGCTTCAATACCTTGCACTCTAATTTCACATAAACCCAACAAGAAGTGCGACAACTCAGTGCCAATATTGTCTCCATCAATCCAAAAATGCATTACTCCATAGTTGCCTCAATCATTGCCTCAATCGTGGAACTCAAACAAGACATGACTACCCATCTTGAATCAGTCACTACGATGATCTGCACCAAGCTACATATCCCTGCAGATATTCCCTTATCTAACCCACCTTTGCATACCAAAGGTGAAACTTCCTCTCATTCCCAAATTTTCATCCCCATCACTTTCAACATGACCTACACCTTCCGCGTGTGGATGCAACCAAATTTGATGGCTCGGGTCCCACTGGTTGGGTAACTCAATGGAACATTATTTCTCTTTGTATGGCATTACGGATGAGTTGGAAAAAC
Organism: Picea engelmannii; assembly: GCA_009831015.1. NCBI lineage: Eukaryota > Viridiplantae > Streptophyta > Pinopsida > Pinales > Pinaceae > Picea > Picea engelmannii. The sequence goes on from ML776872.1 coordinate 1,230,513, forward strand.
TCTGGTATGATGTTCTCCATCTAGATCAATAACGTTGGAAATGGTGGCAATGGAGAAAAAATGCCTGCCAAAGGTATGTGTCTTGGACACACTTTGTGGTAGAGATTTATGAAATTTATGACACTAACACCAACCATTTAGGTTGTTTGACAAAGTTCAAACAATCTATCACAGTGGAAGAATTTATAGTTTATTTTGAGTGACTAGATTTTCATACAGAGGGAATGTTTTATGTTTGTTTCCAAGAATTGTTTACCAGTGGCCTCAAGGATGAGATTCGTGCCCATGTCCTAATGGCTCGACCTCAAAGTTGGGTGGATGCTACTAAAAGAGCTATGGAAGCACAACAGGTTGTCTCTTCTCAAAATCGAAAACCCTCCTTTATTCCTCACACTAAACCAATAACTCACACTCCTCCTTCTAGCCCACTAAAGATCCAGAAATTGACCAGGGCTGAAATCACTGAACGCCAACTCAAAGGCCTTTGTTATAATTGTGATGAAAAGTATTTTCTAGGACACAAGTGTAAGGATGTTTACGAAGAGGATTTTTTCGAAGAGGATGTTGAGGCTCCCCTTGTGTCTATGTCAACTAAAATCACTAAAATAACCCCTCCCCCAGACCTTTCTAAAGTAGAACCGGTCAGTTCCCTAAATGATCTCACTAGATTCTCTTCTCCCCAAACCCTCAAGATAATTGGTTACTTCAAGCATAGGAAGGTCATCATTCTTGTTGATAGTGGAAGCACCCATAATTTTATTCATCGCCACATTTCCCAAGAAACTAATTTCTATATCAGGGCAGCCAATAATTTTAAAATCATGAATGCCAATGGCGGGTCCATGAAGTCTGGAGGGCGTTGTGAAAATGTGTATCTCCAATTTGGTGAATACCACCTAAAATCTCATATGTTTTCTATCGACATGGGCGGTTGTGACATTGTGTTGGGTGCAAAATGGTTAAGGACTTTGGGTCCCATTCTCGTGGATTTTAAGGAATTAACCATGCAATTCGACCAGGAGGGACAACCATATAAGTTCCAAGGAATCACTTCCGATTCCTCGGAGATCATTAGTTCCCATTTCATGGAAATGCTACTCAAAAAAGGTCATTCTGGCATTATTTCCCATCTCCATGCCATACAAGCAACTGAGACACCCTTTGTGTCACAGGACCTTCAATCCATCCTTTCTAAACATCAAGTGGTTTTTTCCACTCCCCAGGGAGTCCCTCCTTCCCATGGTGTTCATGATCATTCCATTCCCCTTGTCCCAGGCATCTTTCCTCCTAATATTTGTCCCTATCGTCACCCCTTTTCCCCAAAAAATGAAATTGAGAAAATTTCTCAAGAACTGCTCAACGCAGGTGTTATCAGCCCTAGTATGAGCCCCTATTCTTCTCTTGTGGTCATGGTCCTTAATAAAGAAGGTTCTTGGTGCACATGTCCCGACTTCCGCACCCTCAAAAAACTCACCATTAAATGCAAATTTCCCATCCATGTCATTGATGACCTCTTGGATGAATTGAGTGGTGCCCGGCTCTTTACTAAACTTGATATTCATTTTGGCTACCACCAAATCTGTATGAAAGAGGAAGACATTCCTAAGACTGCATTTAGAACTCATGAGGGCCACTATGAGTTTTTGGTCATACCCTTTGGCCTGTGTAATGCTCCCTCCACTTTCCAAAGCCTCATGAATCATGTATTTTGTCCTTTTCTCCGTCATTTTTTCTTAGTTTTCTTTGATGATATCCTAATCTATAGTAAAACCTGGATAGCCCATATTTCTCATGTGGATCTGGTTCTCCATCTCCTCTCTCGGCACCAAATGTTTCTCAAACAATCTAAATGTTCTTTTGGCGCCTCAGAAGTCGAGTACTTGGGTCATATTTTTGGCAAGGTCAGCGTAAGGGTGGATCCTAAAAATATTGAAGCTATGCAATATTGGCCTCACCCCAAGACTCTCAAAAGATTGTGTGGATTTATGGGTTTAACAGGTTATTATCGCAAGTTTGTTAAGAATTATGGAAATATTGTAGCACCTCTCATTGCACTCCTTAAAAATAATTCTTTCACTTGGACTCCAATAGCTGCTAAGGATTTTCAAACCTTGAAGATGGCCATGTGCACCACTCTAGTCCTAGCCCTTCCTGATTTCACAAATGCCTTTGTCCTCGAATGTGATGCTTATGGGAAAGGAATTGGTGTTGTCCTTATGCAATAGGGTCGGCCTTTTGCCTTTACTAGCAAACAACTATCCAAGCAAAATTTGGGAAAATCAATCTATGAAAAGAAAATGTTATCTATTTTGTATGCCGTGGATCTTTGGTGCCCTTATCTATTGGGGAAACGCTTCCAAATTAAGACAGATCATCAAAGCCTCAAGTATTTTCTGGAACAACACCTTTCCTCCCCAGAGAAACACAAATGGGTGACTAAGCTCTTTGGATATGATTATGAGATCATTTACAAAAAAGGAAAAGACAATGTGGTTGTTGATGCACTTTCTATAAAATATGAAGATAAAGGGTACTTTTTTTCTCTCTCCTCAATTGTACTAGATTGGATCCAAGTTGTTCGCCAGGAATGGCTACACGATCCAAAAAGTTCACATATGATACAACAATTGCAGTCCAATTCTATAGTTTCCCCAGGGTACTCTTGGCTCAATGATGAGCTTTGATACAAAGGTCGTTTGTATTTAAGTAAATAGTCAAAACTTAAATCCATGGTACTTTCTGAGCTTCATGCTACACCCACATCTGGGCAGTTTGGGTTTACCAAAACCTATAACCGCGTCAAACATTCTTTTTTCTGGGATGGTAAGAAACAAGACGTTTGTAATTTTGTGGCTGAATGTGATGCGTGTCAATGCAACAAGAGCGAAACAGTCAAATCTCTTGGCACACTACAACCGCTTCCAATTCCACTTGCTATTTGGTGGGATATATCTATGGATTTTATTGTAGGATTACATAAATCGGGCAATAAATCAGTCATCATGGTGGTTGTTGATCATCTTTCCAAGTATGCTCATTTTTGTGCTCCTCAAAACCCATTTACAACATCCACTGTGGCTAAACTTTTCATAGATCAAGTCTTCAAGATTCATGGCATGTTGCATTCTATTGTTTCTGATCATGACCCAACTTTCACCAGCAATTTTTGGCAAGAACTATTAAAGCTACAAGGCACCCAAATGCATATCAGCACATTTTGTCATTCCTGGACTGATGGTCAAACCGAAATTGTCAACAAGTGTTTGGAAACATATTTGAGGTGTTTTGCATCGGAAATATGGTGGTACAACACTTCATACCATACAACTACCTGCATGACTCCTTTTGAAGTGGTATATGGACAAAATCCACCTTCAGTTATCTCATATTTATTAGGTGTCTCGAAGGTCCAAGAAGTTGACCAAACGCTTACAGTTCGAGAGACTATTATCCATACCCTTAAAGAGAATTTGGTGATGGCCCAGAATTACATGAAGAAACAAGCATATCAAGGTCACTTTGGACGTCAATTTGTAGAAGGGGATCAGGTGTTTCTTCAACTATAACATTACAAGAAAAATTCCCTCAAGGCTGACCATTGCTAGAAACTGGCACCCAAATTTTATGGTCCTTATACCATTCTCAAGCGTGTGGGAAAGGTGGCCTATCAATTAGCTTTGCCCAGTCATTCTAAGCTCCATCATGTTTTTCATGTTTCCTGATTAAATAAGATGATTGGAACTAAGTGCCAAACTCAAACCAACCTTCCCAAGTTGGATGAAGAAGGCTCCATTTGGCTACAACCACAAGCAGTTTTGGACCAGCGTGAGCGTCATCTACGTCAAGGAACCATCAAGGAAGTGTTAGTCCAGTGGAAAGATACAACTCCAGCAGATGCCACTTGGGAACTAGCTACCATTCTACAACAATTCCCTCATCTCAAGCCTTGAGGACAAGGTTGTTTTTAAGGGGGAGGACATGTTAGGGACCTAACCCCTCACGTAGGTAGAATAATATATTTCCATGTAATAAAGGTCAATATTAAGAAGGCCTAGAAATAAGGAAGAATAAGTGCAATGTAAGAAGACCTAATAGAAGCTTTCTCTTCTAGAAGGATCTTCCTCTAAGTGGTTCTTTTGATAGACATATTTAGTATAAATAGGATTTGAGGGTATGAGAATTTTTTTCTTGGATATTATTGTAATAGAGCTTCGCTCTACTAGAGGTTTCCCCTTCGAAGAGGAAAGTGAACATTGTTCTTAGTAATCAAAGTGCTCTTTCTAGTGTTATTCTGGTACCATTTTGGTATTGTTCTGGTGTTGTTCTAATTATATTATTGTTCATCTACCATTTCTAGCTATTTATTTATGTTCTACCTACTTTTTATATTTGGAATATTACATTCCATGAGTAGGTTTTATGCAATAGAAATGGGATTTGAGTTCTAAACATGGTTAGAGGGGGGGAAGGAGTTTAATACCTAAATGAACCTTCTAAATCTCTAGCAATATGGTTAAGGGAGGAAAAACATTGGGTCTTAGGCCCTAAACACCATTTATCGAGCTCAATCATCATGAACAAAACTTGCTAACCACAACACAAAGCCTCTATAGGGGGTATTTAGCATCAAAGTTGGATATGTATTTCATTATGAGATTTTACCCACTAAGGATGGGTATCAAGTATTTGAGCATGGTTAAGGAAGAAAAGCACCTACGAATATTATTGAATATTCTCAATGATCCAGATTTATGAGCGAAACAAAATGAAATGAAAATCTATAAAATTAATATAGATATAGAGAGAACAATAACATCGATACAGTGAAACTTAACTTCTATTCAATAAAGAAATATGTTGAAACTGTCAAATGCAAAATGAAACAAGCTTTCTCGAATGGTGGTAGCTAATCTCTGAGAAGATATGTGGTGGCTACGCGCATTCGTCTGAGCACATTACAATGAGTCCTTTAGGCATTTTTAGCATCAAGAAGAAATAAGAAAACCCTAGACATCCAAAATCCTAACCCTAGGAGATGAAGCACAAAAATTCTTGTGGGCCACGATGGGGCAAGTTGGTACATCATCTTCCCAGGGTCGTAAATTTTGCATACGATCTCTATTTTAGGCACATGATATCCTGTTGGAAAGTTCCATCTGAGGAATACACATTTTTTCGTCACACTCTGACCTTGTCTACAGTGTGACTGTGGAGAGCCCAAAAAACGTTGTTTAGGGCCTCAAAATGACCCCGAAATTTTAGGACACAAAAAGATAGAAAAAAACAGTCAAGATGAAAATTGTGTGTGAGACAGTTGGAAGAGGTGGGTAGCCATCGATATCCACATGGATCAATCCTCCCCCCTTAGGAAGAAATGGTCTCCATTGCATTGATTTTCCCAATCAGATGAGGAAATTTCTATTGAATTTGGCCCCGGGTGAGGCACTTGCCTTGGTGCAGGAGCTACCCCGCTTTGACAACACGATAAAGCTGAAGATTTTGCTAGAGAGTACACTTGACCTATGTGCCCACAATATGATTAGTGGATTTTTGTTCCATGTAGTTAGGGTTGATATCTTTCGATGTCAATTTTTCTTCTATCTCTGAGGTGTCCAATAATGTTGAAAAGTATGGCGGAAGGAGGTCCACATTAAACACTAGGTGTAAGCCAAGGAAGGGGGGAATGTTGAGCTCAAAAGGATTATCACCCACAACCTTGGTGATGGTGTAAGGTCCATAGTGGAGTGAACGAAGCTTTCAATGGGGTCCTGTAAGGAGTTCTTTCTGCAAATGCAACCAAAATTTATCGCCCACCTGAAACTTGTAGGGCACCTGGTGTTGATCATGGCATTGCTTCTACTTAACATTGGATTTATGCAAAATATCTTGAAAATGTTGGCAGATGTGTTTAATTTTTTCAATGAACCAGGTGGATCTTTCATATTTGGTTTTAGCATGGGATTATTCTGCCTGTGTGAACGCAAGGGGTATTGCAACCTCCATGGGACCCAAAATCCCAACCCCACCTAAAATGGGTTGTGGTTGGTTGAGCTATGTATGGCTCTGTTGTAACTGTGTTGAACATAGCGAAGAATCTCATCCCATGTGTGCAGATGCTTGGAATTGTACATGTGAAAAATATGCACGATCATCCTATTGACGACCTCCATTTGGCCATGCATTTGGGGGTGGAAGGATGTGGATTTGGTGAGCTTGGTATTCAGCCGTGACTAGAGGCTCGACCAGAATTTGCTGAGGAATTGTCTATCTTGATCTAATATGATGGTCTATGGTATCCCAAAATGTTCCCACACTCATTCAGAGAAGAGCTTGGTAGTGGCCTTCATTGTGATTCTCTTCTTATAGGTGGCCATAATCGCCATCTTGGAAAATCGATCAAGAACTATGAAAACATATTCATTTACCTACTTGGTTGAAGGAAGGACTAACATGTAGTCCATCGAGATGGATTCCCAGGGCCTGTCAAGAGTAGGCAGAGGGATTTACATGCCTTGTTTCTTAATGGTTGGTTTGGAAATGGCATAGGTCGTGCAAGACCTGATATACTTGCTGACATCCTACCCAAGTTTTAACCAATAGAAATGTTTTTGTAGCACTACCATTGTCTTTCTATGAAGAAGTGTCCTGCCACCCAACTGTAGTGATCTTTCCAAATCAACTTTGGTCGCTCGTTTGATGGGACACAGAGATGGCCCAGGTGGAATGACAACCTGTACTGAAGATGGAAATCAGTGACAAATGTATTTGTGCCCAACATCTGGTAGGTAGTGGTGAAGTCAAGATATATATTGTATGTGGCAAATGGAAGACAATTGAGGCAGTTAATGACATGGTTGGTGCTTCCTGTCTTATACTTTATGTTGATATTGAATTGATGCAATTATGTGGACCACTTCTGATGGTGGTGATTATGCAATTTTCCTTATGTCTACATGAACTGTAAAGGCTTATGATCAGTGTGGATGAATGTCTCCTTCTCGAGAACGTAATTCCTCCACTAGTGGTAGGATTGTATAATGGACTACATTTATTTGTCATAAGTGGGGTACTTATGAATGATATATAATAGTGTCTCACTATGAAAGGCCACGGGATGTCCATGTTGAGTGAGAACTGCATCCATAGCATAGTCTGGAGCATTTGTCTCAATCTTGAAAGGTTGTTGTAGGTTAGGTAATCAGAGTTGTTATCGCTCAATTTGTACTTATAACTGAGGAAAAGGTTAAGGGAAGGAAAATTCGCATAACAGGAGGTTATCCTATCACTGAAACCTTAATAGGATACCTATTTATATTTAGGGTTGATGGCCCAAAGGAGACGTCCCCAGTGACTTGGGTTTTTGAGAAGGCAAAGGTTAAAGTGTCTATGAAAATGTCCCCTCTCACAAGTCACACTTATCAAAAAGTCCCAGGGTTTTAACCAATGAAGTAATGAGGTATTAAGATGTAACTTCATGTTGATATAGGGGCATACCCAGGGTTCAATTCTCAAGAGCGCACCAACAAGCCCTAACTACTGGCCCTTTTGGAAACACCTACGAAGAAGATGCAGTCTCACCCGAAGGAGCTATAGGGGGTTGCAGGACACAGGTGTCTACAACCAGAGGAAATGCAGAGTGGATTCACAACAACAACACACAACAACTTAGTATTCTTTATATTCCTTTAAGCCTACTGCACAAGCTGTAATCTTAGATCTAACATAATATCACAATAGCAACATATCAAATGACAAAGAACAAAACATCAATCACATATAATAGAAGATATACGTGGTTCACCCTCTCTCTAGGGCTATGTCCACATAACTATGCTTTATAATATATTAGATGAAAACATATAGTTCTTGTCTGCGCTCTTAGCTAGAATATCTTCTCTCTTTTCCTCTATGTCTTTCCCCTCCCTGTGCACCCAGCTACAGGATCGATCTTCGTACACAGCTGAAGATCTTACAATACCATAAGGCTCTCACACACAACACTTCTCTCTTGTACAACAATAATCACTCATGCCAATAACAAAACTAGAACGAACAATAACAACAATGACGAACCCTCCCAGGTCCTCTTGACCTTTATTTATACATTACAATATCTCACCAACAACATTCGGTTGAAACCTAGGTGTCCAAAACCCTAGATACCAAAACCCTAGGTCAACTTGACCTGCATTTTCAAGGCTTCGCCAGCCTGTCTTTCCTTCCTTCCCATGCGGTGCTCCAAAGCATCCAACGATGGCTTTTTCTGCTTGTTGAGTTGTCCATGATATGTCTTCCTTGTTGATCTGTCATCCTCGATCTCCTCATCTAACGAATTTCTTTATCTTACTTTGCTCTATCTTTTCTTCTCTTTTGCTCACTTCGCCCCAGTAACAGTCACTGTGTCTTCCGCGTAGTTCACATTTTGCATCTTCTTCCTTGATCTTCACTTTATTCCATAACCAAGGGCCAACAAGCCCCCAACACTCACCAGTGACTCATCCCAAGTTACTTCGGTTCTGAATCTTATGTTTCACTTCATCTTTAGACTACGCAGGGCAGCCTTTGCTTTCTGCTCTGTCCTTCCCACTATGTGTAGACTGTATTTTTTGTGTCTGGTACCCAGTTTCAACTGCACCTTGTACCTAGACCCCTTTCCTCATGATTTTACTGAGAGTTGTGAGGTAGTTGGTTGTCATAGTACAATTTCAACCGGCTCCCATTCACTAATCCTTCCTTCCATTCTTCATTCAGTGTTGTCAATTGCGCAGCTCCTCCTTCTATAACATAGGTGACCTCACATGGCCCAAGTCGATGCATCCTGAACTTCCCTGGATGCTTCATGAACTTATTGTCATATACCAATACCAGATCTCCTTGCTTGAAGGCTTTCTTTTTAATGTGTCTGTCATGGTAGGCCTTCTCTCTTTCCTTCTGAACCTGGTGGTGAAATCCTACAATAAATATGTCTTCTTCTAGTTCGATCAACTGTGTGAGCCTCTCTTAAATGGCACCAGTGTCATCCATATTTGTAAAGGCAACAATCCTTAATCTGGGAACCAAATATTCCATGGGAACAACTTCTTCTAGACCATAAACTAGTTTGAATGGAGTCTGCATTGGCAGCTTCTTAAAAGTGCTTCTATAGGCCCATAATATTGTTGGTACTCTCAAATCCTAGTCATCCCTGTTCACACTGCATATCTTTGTTAGCGTTGTCTCCAAGATCTTATTGAATGATTTGATTGTCCCATTTGCCTGTGGGTGGTAAGGAGTGCTCTTCTGGTGGTTGACTTCGAATTCCTGAGTCAAAGATTCAATGGTATTATTAATGAAATGTGTACCTTGATCACTCATTAGGGTCTTCGGGCATCCAAACCTGGTTATGATGTCATAAAAAATGAAGCGTGTAGCTGTATTTGCACTACAGTCCTTAACTGCTCTTGGTTCTTCCCATCTCGTCAAGTATTTTGTCACAGTGATGGTATAGCGGGCTCCTCTACACTTTCCTGGTGGGTTGATGGGTCCCATGAAATCAATGGCCCATTTATCAAATTACTGTAAGGTCATCTGAGGTGCTAAAGGAATTTCGTCTATCCTGGAAGGTTTCCCAACTCGATGGCATACATCGTAGGCCTTATAGTATTCCTTAGCATCTTTGTGTAGAGTAGGCCACCAAAGGCCATCTCTAAGAACCTTCTGCGTTGTTTCTTTCCTTGTGTAGTGTCCTCATGTGATGCCCTCATGTGCTTCTGCGAGGATCAATGGTCTCTCTGCTTCCATAACACACCTCCTTAATATCTCAACAGGTCCCATCTTGTATAGTTGCCTAACTATAAGTGAAAAATCTACCGCGCGCACTACCAGTTGTTTCTTATGAATGATTGTATAGTCACTCGGTGTCATTCCTATAGACAGGAACTGTACTATCTCTGCGAAGTGATCATCAACCTTCATGATGGCTAGCAGTTGTGTATCTGGCATTGTGTCCTCCAAACTAGTAGGTTCTTCACCATGCTCTAGTATGGACAAATGATAAGGTCCCTTGTTCATTCTCCCTGGTTTAACCATGATTTCAAAATCATATTCCTGAAATAACAACAACCATCTGCAAATTCTCCCCCCCAACACTGGCTTGTTGACCAGGTATTTTAGTGCAGAGTGGTTAGTGAACATTTTAAAGTGTCCTCCCAACAAGTAGTGTCAAAATTCTTGCAATGCATACACCATAGCTAATCCTTCTCTTTCGATGGTGGTGTAATTGATATCAGTTGTAGATAATTTCTTGATAGAAAAGGCTAGAGGGTGGTCGATGTCTCCTGACCCTGGTTTTCCTAACACTGCTCCTAATGTAATGGATGAGGCATCGACATGTACATGGAATTCTCTTCTCCAATCTGGGAAAACCAGAATGGGCACAATAACCATTTTATGTTTTAGTATGTTGAAGCTCTTCTGGCATTCTTCTGTCCATTGAAAATGACAATATTTCTTTAATAGATTCTCCATGGGTGTTGTTATCTTTGCATACCCCTTGATGAACTTCCTATAGTATCATGTATGTCCCAACACAGTGCGTAGTTGTCTTACTGAATTAGGGGGAGGTAGATCAACAATAATGATGATCTTCGATGGGTCTACTAGCAACCCCTGCTTACACACAATATGTCCTATCAAAACTCCAAAAGGTGATAAAAATATGCACTTCTTCAAATTCAGGGCAATCTGGCATTGCCTGCATTTATCCAACATTAGACTTAGACATTCAATGTGATCTTTTAATAAGCTAAACACAGTCCAATCATCAAAATATGCTTCTAAAAGTTTATGTAAAAATTCTTTGAATGCTTCAACCACTACCCTGGAAAAGGTGGCTGGTGCATTCTTCAGGCCAAAGGGCATCATTGTATACTAGTAAGACCCCCATTCTGTTGCAAAGGTGGTCTTATGTCAATCTTCTTTGGAAATCCTGATCTGATGGTATCCTGAAAAGCCATCTTTGAAGGAGTAGACCTCCTGTCCTCCAACATTGTATAACAATTCCTCAGTGAAAGGTGTAGGGAATGGGTCATGCAAATAGACATCATTCATCTTCCTAAGGTCTACACAGATCCTGATCTCTCATGTCTTCTTGTCTTGGACCACCATAGGGATAATCCATTCTGATTCTTTGACAGGTTCAATGATTCCTTCTTCCAACATTCTGTTGAGCTCGACCCTGACTTTCTCCTTATACTTGGATTTCAATCTGTAGGGTATCTTCTTGAATGGCCTTGCATCTGGCTTCAAGGGAATTTTCATATTTTCCATGGGCCCTTTAATACCCTTCATATCTATGAATTTTGTTGGAAAAAGGTCCTGATATTCATGCAACAACTCTGTGATCTTATCAATAGTTCCCTCATCCCAGTAATCTCCAATGTTTTCTAGTTTAGGTGTTTCCTTCGTTCCTATATTAACTTTCTTGATTTTAATGGGCTTCCCAATAAAAAGCAATTCGACTCCTAGTCCTTCTACCTCTCTCTGGCCTTTTTTTTTTGCAATGTTCACATTCCTAGGATCATCATCTTCATCAGCATTGATGTTGTAGCATCCTTGCAGTTTCTGAAGAGGCACAGTCCATTCATCCTTTTCTTGCTCCATAGGGAGGCTAGGTTCCTCCTTAAAAACTTTTTTCCTTACAATCTATAATGCTTGATCCACTGTAGGATATTGGCTTTCAAAGAAAAAGGAAGTTACAAAGTTTTGAGTCATACCTTCCCAATTTGTAGTGATGAGGCACAGTTCAGCTTGTAGATACCAATTAATAGGTATTGTGTCCAGAGTGTTAATAAATTTATGCACCCACTTCTCTTGAGGAATGTTGCTCCAGGCCTCCTCGTAACTGAGCACATGGTATTTCGGATAGCTTTGACATGTGTATCAAACTGTGCATCCTGCCATGTTGTCTGAAAATCACGATGTCATCAAAGTGCGACACTGCACCAATTCTGCGATATTATTTTTATGTGTTCCCCACCATCTCGTTGGAGTAGATTTCAGTGCTTTGTCCAGTGCCAAAAACCTCTGTTGTGCTGGTACAACTTCTTCAAATTCCAACAAGAAAGTTTCTAAGTGACTCAATCCATCAAAAGTAGGTAGGTTACTTACTTCTGTGCTGATCCAATGAACCTCCCTAGTCAATCTGGCACATCTCCTCATAGACACTTCATACATCTTATTCTGCCAGTTCTCTAGTGCTTCTTATGAGTCTGATGAGCATGCGCTCTCACTTAACCAGCTCAATTTCCTGTCTGTTGTAGGATTAATGTAATCATGTTGTCTTGATGTTAATTTGTAAATATTCTCTAATTCATATGCACGATCTTCTTCTCTGATCGGCTCTGTGTATTGCGACCTTCATCAGGATCCAAAGGTGCAATGACCCTAAGGCCATATCCTTCAAACATCATTCTTATTTTCTTTAAATCAACCATAGTAGAATTGTTAAAATCCCAATCGATTCCTAAAAGAGCAGGATAAGGACAACTCTCATCAACTATCTCAATTACTTCAAAATCTACAAATGTCCTCACCCTGTCGATGTCTACAGGAACATGCTCCAGTCTCCAAAAGGGGACTACTTCCTACTGATTATCAATCCTAATCATGATAGGGGAATAGATCAAATTAGATTCAGCTACTCTCTGCTTGATTTCTTTCAGCTCTGTAATGCATTGTGACTCTAAATTGGGTTTCTTGAATTTTGCAATCAATGCATTCTTGATCTCATTTAACGGTTTAGGCTGTGCAATTCCTTGGACAAGTTTCATGTACCAGCTCAGTGCGCGGTCCCTTAGGGTAGTACTAAACTGAGCTCTCTTAACTACTTTGTCAGTGACATTCTTAATACTCCATACAACTTCACATAAAAACCAGTGTTGATCATGATCTTTAGATACATCTCCCCTAAATATAGGGAGCCTCATTTCATCTTCCATAGAGCTTCCTAGGTTTCCTGACTGAATAGGTACTGAACTACTTGTACCAGTGCTCTAAGTGTTCTGATGACTTAGGTTACTCTGGGTCTTAATGCTACTAAAATGACAGGAGGAGTAATATCACTTACTTCAATAGTTGGTGCAGTTCCTGAAGTTTCTGGCTCTTCTTGGTGAGGTTCTTCTATCTTCTCTTCCTCTGTCCTAGCAGACTCTAAATGCTCGTCGTCTTTCAGATCTACCTCTTCTCCACTATAGAAGCCCTCATATCCGTAATTCTACTTAAAAGGGTTTGCGAGACGAACTTCTCTGAATGCTCTCCCACTGTGCGTATGTCCAGCCTCTGTTTCGTTGTTGTTGTCTAAGTTTTTGAACATTATCTTTTTTGACCTAACCGATTACTGTATCTTCAATATGTTCTTCTCATGCAATAACATCTTGATCTTTAACTTTAAGAAGTGTAAAAATTTTCCTCTAGGTCCTTTAAAGAAGTATCTCTCAACTTGGCTATATGATTCCACTCTGTTAACGACGAACTCAGTAATATACCCTCCAATCGTGCTATCAAACCAGTGATCTACTGCTCTTAACATGACATTGTCAACTCTCTTGAACTTCTTGACCAGTGCTGATGTCCAAACCATAGGTGGTCTGAGTCTGATCTCAAACTGGGTATATGCTAGTCTGGCTATCCACTCGTTTATCTCCTGATGGATTCCTCCAAAGAATATCTCATGTATATCAGTGAAGATATACCTTCCCAACCAATCCTTTGTGCTAAGATTAGGGTTCTTGTTCTGGGCTTCAGTGAAGTCCTTTTCTTGATCCTCTATCCACTTATGAATCTCTGTGTTTGATGGAAACCACCTTGACATTCCCTCAAGAAGATCTCGGTCCTGGCAACAAAACCATTTGTTGGTACAGGGGTAGACCCAAGGTTCAACACTCAAGAGCGCACCAACAAGCCCTAACTATTGGCCCTTTCGGCAACACCTGCAAAGAAGATGTAGTCTCACCCGAAGTAGCTATAGGGGGTTGCAAGACATAGGTGTCTACAACCAGAGGAAATGTAGAGTGGATTCACAGCAACAACACACAACAACTTAGTATTCTTTATCTTCCTTTAAGCCTACTGTGCAAGCTATAATCTCAGATCTAACACAATATCACAATAGTATCATATCAAATGACAAAGAACATAGCATCAATCACACATAACACAAGATATACGTGGTTCACCCTCTCTCTAGGGCTACGTTTATAGAACTGTGCTTTATAATATATTAGATGAAATCATACGGTTCTTGTATATGCTCTTAGCTAGCAGATCTTCTCTCTTTTCCTCTATGTCTTTCCCCTCCCTACCCACCTAGCTGCATGATCGATCTTCGCACCCAGCTCAAGATCTTACAATACCAGAAGGCTCTCACACACAACACTTCTCTCTCATACAACAATAATCACTCATGCCAATAACAAAACTAGAACGAAAAATAACAAAAACGACGAACCCTCCCATGTCCTCTTGACCTTTATTTATACATTACAATAGCTCACCAACAAACTTAGGCCGAAACCTAGGTGTCCAAAACCCTAGATACCAAAATCCTAGGTGTCTAAAACCCTAGGTCAACTTGACCCGCATTTTAGGGGCTTCGCCAACCTGTTTTTCCTTCCTTCTTGTGCGGTGCTCCAAAGCATCCAACAATAGCTTTTTTTTCTTGTTGAGTTGTCCATGATCCGTCTTCCTTGCTGATCTGTCATCCTTGATCTCCTCATACAATGGATTGCTTTATCTTACTTCACTCTGTCTTTTCTTCTCTTTTGCTCACTTTACCCCAATAATAGTCATTGTTTCTTCCACGCAGTTTGCATTTTGCCTCTTCTTCCTTGATCTTTGCTTTCTTACATAACCAAGGGCCAACACTTCCCAGAACAAAGCAACAAGAAACAATATATTTTGCAAGTACAACTTGTTGTTGGTAATTCATAAAACCATGAACTTTATCAATAAAAGAAATAGTTGATATATGATGAAGCAAACCGAATTTTATAGCAGCAATTTTTATAAGATAATAGCTTCACAATAAGTTCCTTTAAAATGGCTTCAAAATGACCAAGAATAATTACTCATCAATGCCAAAGTACTAGCATTTGTCAGAAGCAAATAAGGCAGTGTATTAATCAAGTTTTCAGTTGCTCTTAGGTGCTTTTATTTTTGCAGTAGATGGTTGTACCTTACTTTAGTAACAACAACAAATAGGTTAGTAGATTAGACTATTCTAATGTTAGGAGTAGTTAGTAGAGAGCTCAAGGTAAAGGTTTTGATAGTAGTTTTTAGCAATCACTCAATAGCAAGGCTTAGATTAGTTATTTTTTAGCGTAAAAGGAGTCCTTTTAGGCTCTGGAAAATCTTGAAGGAACAAATGATAATGAGAGAACTAGAGACAAGAGGGATCAATAATTGAAGTGTTGGTAGCCCAAGGCTTCAATCACCAAACCCTATGGGGGGAAATGGATACTAGGAAGTAGGTAACCCTAGGCCCTAGTAGTTTCCCTCCTTGTTTATCTCAAAGATGAAAGATGGTGACTTAGATGAAGCAAAAGGTGCTAGGGTGTTGCAATGGCAAGGCCCTTAGCAAAAAGCTTCAAGAAAATTGGCTTTCTAGTATAATCTAGTAGGTGAAAGTTATTAAGGCAAGGAAAATAACATGTGCTTTAGCCTCTTAGGGTTTTAACCTATCAATTACATAATATTGGTATAAATGCAATATAAATACACCATAACCATTCAATGAAGAAGAATTGCAGAAAATTTACTTACATTCACCAAGAATCATCTAGCAAATAGCCTAGTTGAACACTTCCACCAAGAAAGATACCAAAATACTCTAAGAAAGTGTGTATTAAATTTCAGCCAAGTAACCCTAATTAGAGAACAAATTTCAGACCTCACACTTGTGTGAGTGAAAGATGATGAAAAAATACAAGAGAAAATCCCTTATTTATATAATTACAATGACCAAAATTAGGTCAAAAAGGCCAACATGGCCAGTTTACATGTAATATCTAGTTTTTACATTAAATGACAAATTAAAACCCTAAATCAAGAAGAAAAGGTGACATGATTCCCTTTCAGGGTGACGCTAGGCCTTTCTTGTGAAACGTTGTCCTCGAGGAGCAAAATGTTAGGCCTCCCAAGGCCTATGGATCAAGCCACGCGTGCCAAATGGCACACAACTTCCTCCAAAGTGTCCATCAAATGTTGGGTGATGTGAAGGGTCATAGAGGTGATGTCATGGGCCTTCCAAGGCTTAAATCATAGTGGGATGGCAAGAACCCCCTGCGTCGAGGCCTGCCAGGTTGTCTCTAGTGGAACGTCATCCTCTCTCTTTGGTGCAAACCTCTGATCTGTCTTTTCCCCTGGATGGGGTCTTGACATCCATCTGGTGGGATTTTATCCCTATGGAGGTCTGACCTAATCATCTCCCCATGTGTACCTGTCCTTCGGGTGTGGCACTGCAACAAAAACAAGTACACCCTCCATGGGCTCATAAGTCGCATAGATCATAACAATGTCAATCACATCTAATAATCAAGTTATTTAAACATGTGCATAAAAATCCTTTTTCCCAGACAAGTGCGCAAAGACATTATGTTATTGTACAAGCCAGGTTTGGAGAGGATGTCAGGAGATCCTATTGGGATAATTCTCATTGTACGTGGGATGTTTCCAGGTGAAGACAAATCCACGCCATGTAAGTGGATGAGGTGGTGTAGGGATGTTTGAGCAATGGGTGCAGTGATGATAGGGAAATGTATTTCTTTCCTGTGGGTGCCTCTGAAGAGGGTGAGTTGCACCTTGTCATGGATGCAAATGTTTCCAAGCCCATTCAATGCCTTTTATCTTTTTTATCTTATCAATTTTTCTTTCAAGAGACTAGTTAGCAGACACTGCCCTCGCATGGTGATCAGTGGTGACAATGCTACCCACAAGCATTTCACAGAGATGAAAAGTTTGGCTCATGATGAGACCCCCTTTATCTTGGCTATGCCACCAAGAGCCACTACCCTAGTGTGGAAACCAGCTGAATGATAGTGTCATACTGCTACATTCCCATGGACCTAATAGGATGGCTCGTGATGAGACCCCCTATTCTCCAACTAGGTCTTGATTTTATTATTTTATGGTTCCCTCTATTTCTTGTTGATAATTCTTTTATTTCTTTCTCGGGGATCCCTGGGCGAAGCATATGAAGGTTTTCTTCCTTTGGATTTTATCATTTTCCAGCTACTTTTACCCTCTAGACCTCTATCCCCTTCTTTTCACAAGGTAAGGTACAACCCTTTGCTAGCTTGGAAAACCCAATGCTCAAATAAATGTATGGGATGGATGAGAGGGAAAAAGATGAAAAGTGGTGAGTATGGTGAGAACGGACAATGACCTTTCATGAACCCAGCCAGAGGAAACTCAAACCCTATGTGGACCAACTTACTAGGGCATCCTGTCATTCCCCTTAGGTGTGGACAGGTGAAAAGGCATAAGGTCCAAGCACATATTAGAAGTAAAAATAATTAAATGCACGTATTCAAACATTTTTAGAATTAGAGCGACACATACCATGATACCCGGACTCATTACCTCATGGAGAAAGACCCACTGCTACTGAAGGACCAGGCCGATGGGATGGATGTTGTTTTTGCTGACAAGGTGGAGGCATTGAAGAAGAAAGATGGGCCCTCCATCGCCAGGCTCAAGTCAATATTCCTCTCGATACTCCATGTCGAGGACCTGTGGGCCTCGAGACATAATATCCTTAGTTATCCCTAGGCTAGGGGATAACATTTGGCTCCAACTCGGGGACATGTGCTCACCGTAGCACACATGATAACCTCAACATCTCTGGCATGACCTGTGACCTGCTTGATATCAACAAAATATTATTAGTTATCATTTGGGGTGGTGATATCACCCCTGGCTCACATATGGTATAGTAAATGAAAATAAACAAGCATATATACAAATGTAAATACGACTACTCTAGCATGAAATGCAGATGGTATATACAATGAATGAAAATTCCTACCTACTTACCTGTACTTACCTGTCATGCTACTGGTGGGTGGTAATGCTTGATGTGTATACTGTTCACTGGTAACTTCAAAGCCTCTCCTTCCATGGTCCCTAGATTGAAAAAGTTTGTTCCTGCAGGACTCATGATCTTGTAGGGACCTGCCCATAGTCCATCCAACTTCTTGTGCATAGCAGGCTTCTCCCTTCTCTTATCCCATAACAACACTAGATATCCCTCGACAAAATCCCTCTCCTTTTTCTTGTGATCGAAGGTATTCTTGATATTTTCTTGTTTTCTTGTCATTTGGCTCAGGGTGGTCCTTCTAGATTCATCCAACTCTATTAACTGGTT
Organism: Picea engelmannii; assembly: GCA_009831015.1. NCBI lineage: Eukaryota > Viridiplantae > Streptophyta > Pinopsida > Pinales > Pinaceae > Picea > Picea engelmannii. The sequence goes on from ML776872.1 coordinate 1,248,913, forward strand.
AATTCTCCCTTGGATTGCTTCTCTGACAGTGGTGTATTGATAAGAAAAATAGAGGATGGGGATTTGGAAATTGACAGGTAGTTTGGCTTCTAACCCATACACTAGCTCAAAATGGGTCCTTCCTGTTGAGGTCTTTATTGTTATTCGATCTGCCCACAAGGCATATTTCAGTTTGCTATCCCAAGACCTCTTGTTTTCCCCCACAACCTTCTTGAGGATGTTCATAGGGTTCTTCTTGCTCAAGTCTGCCAATCTGTTTCTCTATGGATAATAATTGGAGGAATGATATAGAACAATTCCATACTTTAAACAAAATTCTTCTAATGCAAGAGAACTGAAAGCTTTGGCATTGTATATGGTAATCTTGGATGGCACCCCAAACCTAGTTATGATTATTTCCTCCAAAAATTTCATGACTACCTCCTCAGTGGCATTTTTGTGGGGATAGACTCTACCCACCTAGTAAAATAGTATGTGGCTACTAAAATACACTAGTAGCCATTACTTGAATTGTCTTTAAATTCCCCAATAAAGTCCAACCCCCACTATTGAAAAGGAGCTTCTACTACCACGGGTTTTAAAGGTTGTGCCGGGAGTTTTGGTTTACCAGTAAAGTATTGGAAAGGCTGGAAAGATCGGACATATCAGTGAGTATGATAAAATAATGTTGGCCAATAGTATCGAATTCTTAGGATCTTGTGGGTAGTAGTGCGGGTTGCGAAATGTCCACCACAATGTCCACAGTGTAATTCCTTCAACAATTTATCATCTTCTTCTTGATTGACACATCTAATGAGAACTCCATTGGGATCTTTCCAACCAAGGCCATTCTTGGTCAAACAATATTTCATAGCTCTAAGTCTCAAAGCCCTTCTTTTTTATTATACTAGGTGATCTTGGCACCATAAATTCTTAAGGTGGTATATTATATCGGAATACCATTCATCATGTTTTGTTCACTTTCTCCCATTTGTATGGCCTCTTGGTTTCTCTCAATCAACATCTAGGCCAAACCTTGTCCCTTTATAATCTTGGTGGATTTTATCTCTAAGTCACACTCTTGGATTTTTGAGACCCACTTGCCCCTAGTACCCATACAATCTTCTTGCGATAAGACATCCTTTACTGTCGGGTAAGGGACATAAGCCTTGATTTTATTATAACCCACGTAGTTTCTAAATTGCTTAAGGGATTTCACTAAGGCATAATCTTGTTTTTCAGTAATCGAATAGTTCAGCTCTAAATCCCTAAGGACTTTTCTCATGAAAGTGATAGGGTGTTCATAGTCGTCAGCGTCTTTTTGCAACAAGACACCTGCAATGGTGTCCTGGGAGGAAAAAGAGAATATTATGAAATCCCATGAATAGTCAGGACTGATCAAGACCGAGGCTTGGGAGATAGAATCCTTTATGTCTTCAAAACATTTAATGGCTTTATCATCTCATTCAAACACCGTATCCTTCTTAAGTAATGCACTCATGGGTTTTATCCTTTCGGCAAAGTTTGGGACAATTCTTCGAATGAAATTTATTTTTCTGAAAAAGGATTGTAGGGACTTCTTGTTGGCTAGGGGATGTACATCTTTGATAGACTAGACCCTCTCAGGGTCTATCGAAATTCCCCCTTTCGAGGCTATGTGTCCCAAAAGTTTCCCTTTATCTATCCTGAAGACAGATTTATTAGGGTTCAAGGAGATACCATACTTTCTACATCACTCAAAAACAATTCTAAGGTGTGATATGTGGTATTTCCTCTCTTTTGATATGACTGTGAGATCATCTTGGTAAATTTCTATGATTTTCTGAATGAGATCCCTAAATGAAAAATCCATTTCTCTTTGAAAGGTAGCACCAACATTCATAAGGCCAAACATAATTCTCAAGTACATAAATGTTCCCCATGGTGTGGTAAATGTCGTTTTAGGCTGGTTTTCCCTTTTGAGCAAGACTTTGTTGTATCCATAAAATCCATGCAACATGGACATCATCCCTGCCCATGTAACCCTCTACAACAAATGTTCCATATTTGGGAGGGGGTAGTTGTCTTTCAAGGATAGTTGGTTAAGGTTTTAGAAATCTACACACAAGTGGATATCACCACTTTTCTTTCGAACAACTACGAAATTTGGCATCCATGATGAATATCTGATGGGAGATACGATGCCAGCATCGACCATCTTTTGGAGTTCCTTTTGTATCTGATTTGCCAATTTTGGGTTGATATGTCTTAGATTTTTTCGGAAATCTTTGGCTACTTCCATCAAAGGTATAACATGTTGGATAACATCACCCCAATAAGCCTTTAGTTCATCATAATTCCAAGCGAAGGTATCCTTGAATTCTTTTATGAGGTCTAGAATCTCCATCCTTTCCTTTTCAGTAGTTCCTTTCCCTATTTTGACCATCCTCGGATCCATCTTTGTGTCGATGTAGAACTCTAGGGCTTCATCTATTTGTTTGTTGGGTTTCCTTCCCTTGAAAACATCGTGCCTATCAAAGAGGTGTTCTAAAGGGACACATCCTTTTGGAAAAGTTTTATCTTGGAGTTTGACCACATCTAGGTTCATGGAATCAGCCAGGAAGTTTACTTGTGAATCGGTGAATTCTCTGTTATTTTCCATGAATCTAATGATTTGGTCATCATCTTCAAAGACTTGCCAATGTTCCAAGTTATCAGGGATCGAAGGTATAAACAAGACTTCCATTTTGCACAGGTTTTTGAGTGGGCCATCGCAAGGTTGTAAGGTGGAAGTGGAAACAGCCACGACATCTGCCATATAGTTTTCTTCTCGGGGAACTGCTTTGATTGTCACCATTTCAAAATATTTTGCAATGGATCGTGCAAAGTCACGGTACTTTTTTAGTCTCCCATTCTTAGCAGCAAAATATAGTAACACTTGTGATACTATCAGGTCTGATTCCCCTATAACTCTTAGGTATGTAACACCTTTATCGATTGCCAAGTTGAAACCTAAGATCAAAGCTTCGTATTCGACAATGTTGTTTGTACAATGATATTCAATTCTATAAGTATAACATAAGGTCTCCTTGGATGGGGTTGTCAAGACAATACCTACCCCTGAGCCAGAACTCGAATGAGCCCCATCAAACTCTAAAATCCACATTCCTTCAGGTTTCTTGGTAGTTTTATCTTCCGAACTTGCCTCTTGGATGAACCAATTCTCAATTCCATTGTTAACACAAAGGAGTTGATCATCTGGTTCACCAGGGGTCTCAATTAGGAATCCTATAATGGGTTATTTGTGAAGGGTAAAGAATCCTCCTTTAGGGTGAGGTATGATAGCTTCAGACCCTCGATTTTGGAAACTTTTGGTCAAGTTTTCTACAACGTCCTTACAGAGTATGATCCCCCAATTTTGTAGAGCAAATATTACCAATACATCAATGGTAAAAGGAGCATCGGGGCAAGAATGAAAAGCAACACTCAGATCCTTAATAATTCATTGTTTAAATCCTTCTTGTGTGTTTGGTTGTGAAATGCTTAGACTTAATTGGTGCATGGCCCTTTAGGTAATAATATTAATAGGAGCATCTAGGTAAAAAACACAATTATGGAGGAGGGAATCATTTACCTGGAGGGTAACGTAAAAAGGTGCAGTTTCCCCATATTTTGTTCCTATGCTTCCTACATGGTAGAAAAAAGGGGATTCCTCTTCAAGACTGTCATCCTCATAAATTTGAGGGAAGGAGTATTCAACACATTCATCCTTGGGTTTTCCAAACATGTCTTGTGTGGGTTCCATATCCTCAGGAGATTCATTTTGTTGAGAAAATAAGGAAGCATCTTCCATGTTTGTGAAACCTGTGCTCCATTTCTGGGGTAAGCTCTATATTCTACCTCAAGGATTTCTGAGAGGTCAGGATTTAGTTCTATCATTCTCTCATCATTTGGTTCGCAAAATTCATTATTGTTCAATAGGTTAATATGATGGATGGATTCGTTGAACCTAAGGTTGTCCCCAATCTAACAAGAAGCCTCTTATGCTTCTTCTAGGCTTGAGGGTAATCGATGCTTGAGGGTGAACTGCAAAATTCCATCTAAGGGGTTTAAGAAATGTTGTAGAATAGCACTTTTTGGGTTAAAGTTGGGTTGGAGTTTGCTAAGGAAAATATTGAACCTATAATTGAAATCCATAATGCTCTCATTGGTTCCTTTGTAAATCTCGAGGTATTGAGAGTAGAGGAAATCTATACTTTCCTTTTTACACCACCTGCCATTGAAAGCTCACTCTAGATCCTCATGGGTTTTGAAGCTCCCACTTGGTTGAGTTTTAATCTAGGTTATGGAAGTTCCGGTGAGTGATCTTGTAAAGAGCCTCATAAAGGTGTCAGGATGTTCTTGTCCAAATTGGTGAAATTCAAACCCTTCACAAAACTTGGTCGAATGTGAGTTAACATAGGATCCTTCCTCTCCTGAAAATCTAGGTATCCAGGAACCAACCTTCTTGGGTAGATCATGAAATCCTCCTTGGGTGTTAGATAAATCCAAAGGGCCAAAGAGTTCTTTATGAGACCATTTAGGAGGATTTACAGGGGTAATATGATTTACAGGGGTAATAGGGATTACACTAGTAGAAGAGAGTGTGTACTAACGTCCACTACAGGTCGTCATTTCTAAAGTCACCAGATAATTTTCTTGAAATGATCAAAGAAATGAGGTGATCACCCTTAGTGGAGTCACTAGGTAATCCTTGAAAAATAAAAACTTTTGAGGAAAAGGCTTACCGAGAAGTGTCATCCTTGAGGAGAATTGACTCAGTGTTCCCTGGCAATGACGCCAAAATGTTATCACTCAATTTGTACTTATTCCCGATGAAGAGGTTAAGGGAAGGAAAATTGGTGTAACATAAGATTATCCTATCACTATCACCTTACTAGATACCTCTTTCTATTTAGGGTTGATGGCCCAAGGGAGACGTCCCCGGTGACTTGGGGTTTTGAGAAGGAAAATGTTAAAGTGTCTATGAAAATGTCCCCTCTCACAATTCACACTGATCAGAAAGTCCAAGGGTTTTAACCATTAAAGTAATGAGGTATTAAGATGTACCTACCCAGAACAAAGCAACAAGAAAAGATATATTTTGCAAGTACAACTTGTTGTTAGTACTTCATAAAACCATGGAATTTATCAATAAAAGCAATAGTTGATATATGATGAAGCAAACATAATTTTATAGAAGCAATGTTTATAAGATAATAGATTCACAATAAGTTCCTTTAAAATGGCTTCAAAATGACCAAGAATAATTACTCATCAATACCAAAGTACTAGCATTTGTCAAAAGCAAATAAGGCAGTGTATTAATCAAGTTTTCAATTGCTTTTAGGTGATTTTAGTGTTGCAATAGATAGTTGTGGCTTACTTTAGTAACAACATAAAATAGGTTAGTAGATTAGACTATTCTAAGGTTAGGAGTAATTAGTAGATAGCTCAAGGTAAAGGTTTTGATAGTAGTTTTTGTCAATCACTCAATAGCAAGGCTTATATCAGTTCTTTTCTAGGTTAAATGGAGTCCTTTTAGGCAATGAAAAATCTTGAAGGAACAAATGATAATGAGAGAAGAAGAGGAGAACTAGATACAAGAGGGGTCAATAATTGAAGTGTTGGTAGCCCAAGGCTTCAATCACCAAAGCTTTGGGGGGAAATGACAACTAGGAAGTAGTTAACCCTAGGCCCTAGTAGTTTGCCTCCTTATTTAGCTAAAAGATGAAAGATGATGTCTTATATGAAGAAAAATGTGCTAGGGTGTTGCAATGGCAAGGGCCTTAGAAAAAAGCTTCAAGAAAATCGGTTTTCTAGCATAATCTAGTAGGTGAAAGTTATTAAGGCAAGGACAATAACATGTTCTTTAGCCTCCTAGGGTTTTAAGCTAGAAATTTCATACTATTAGTATAAATGCAAGATAAATACAACCATAACCATTCAATGAAGAGGAATTGCAAAACATTTACTTACATTCACCAAGAATCATCTAGAAAATAGCCTAGTTGAACACTTCCACCAAGAAAGATGCCAAAATACTCAAAAATAATCCTACTTCAAGAAGTGCGTAGAAACGTTCAGCCAAGTAACCCTAATTAGGGCATAAATTTCAGACCTCACACTTCTGTGAGTGAAATATGATGAAAACATAAAAGGGAAAATTCCTTATTTATACAGTTACAATGACCAGAATTAGGTCAAAAAGGATGACATGGCCAGTTTACATGTAATATCCAATTTTACATTAAATGACAAATTAAAACCATAAATCAAGCATAAAAGGTGACGTCATGCCCTTTTATGGTGACGTTATTCCTTTCTAGTGAAACGTTGTCCTCTAGGAGAAAAATGTTAGGCCTCCCAAGGCCTCTGGATCAAGCCACTCATGCCACTTGGCACACAACTGCCTCCAAAGTGTCCATCAAATGTTGGGTGACATCAAGGGTCACAGAGGTGACGTCATGGGCCTTCCAAGGCCTAAATCATAGTGGGAGGGAAATACCCCCTTGGGTCCAGGCCTGTTAGGTTGTCTCTGGTGGAACGTCCTCCTCTCTCTCTTGTGCAAACCTCTGATCTGTCTCTTCCTCTGGCTAGGGTATCAGCATCCATCTGTGGGATTTTATTCCTATGGAGGTCTGAACTAATCATCTCCCCAATAGTACCTGTTCGTCAGGTGTGACCCTGCACCAACAACAAGTACACCCTCCAAGTGCTTATAAGTCGCAGGGATCATAGAAATGTCAATCACATCTAATAATCAAGTTATTTAAACATGTGCATAAAACCACTTTTTCCTAGACAAGTTCTCAAAGACGTTATTCTATTCTGTAAGATACCAGATATATAAAATATGCAAAACAGAAATAAAATGCTAGAAATGGCAGAATAATAGTAAAATATCCAGCATAATCTTCACAATACACAGAAATGATATAACAATAGCAATATAAATAGCACTTTGATTCAGAAAGCAATGTTCACAGGCCCCTTCGAGGGGGAAACCTCCAATCGAGCAGCGCTCTCTTACAATAATCTCCAAGCTAGGGTTTTCATACCCTCGACCCTTATTTATACTAAATATGTCTATTAAGAGAAGCATCTAGAGGAAGATCCTTCTAGAAGCGAAAGCTTCTATTAGGTCTTCTTACATCCGCCTTATTATATTTTATTGAAAGGCCTTATTAATATTGACCTTTATTACATCCGAATACATTGATCTACCTATGTGCGGGTTAGGACCTTAACATGTCCTCCCCCTTAAAAACAGCCTTGTCCTAAGGCTTGAGATGTGGAAATTGCTACAGAATGGTAGTTGGTTCCCAAGTGGCATCTGTTGGAGTCATATCTTTTCACTATACTATCACTTCCTTGATGGTTCCCTGATGCAGGCGATGCTCACGCTGCTCCAAAACTGCTTCTGGCTGTAGCCAAATGGATCCTTCTTCAGCTAACTCTAGAAGGTTGGTTTGAATTTGGCACCTAGTTCTAATCACCTTCTTCAAGCATGAAACATGAAAAATAGGATGTAGCTTCGATTGACTGGGCAGAGCTAACTGATATGCAACTTGTCCCACACGCTTGAGAACTGTGTAAGGGCCATAAAATTTGGGTGCTAGCTTCTGACACTGCTCGGCCTTGAGGGAAGTTTTCTTATATGGTTGCAGTCGAAGAAACACTTGATCCCCTTCTACAAATTGACGTTCGGAGTGACCTTGATCTACTTGCTGCTTCATTCTCTTATGGGCCATGACCAAGTTCTCTTTATGGGTACGAAGGATATCCTCTCAGGCTATAAGTGTTTGGTCAACCGCCTAGACCTTAGAGGTACCCAGTAAGTATGAGAGAACTGAAGGTGGATTCTGTCCATATATTGCTTCAAAAGGAGTCATGCGAGTGGCTGTATGGTATGTAGTGTTGTACCACCATTCAGCGAGGGGTAACCATTGAGCCCACTGGTGTTGTTTTTCAGAGGTAAAGCATCTCAGATATGTTTCCAAACACTTGTTGACAACTTCCATTTGACCATCTGTCTGGGGATGATAAGATGATTTGAGATGCAATTGTGTGCCTTGTAGCTTAAACAGTTCTTGCCAAAAATTTCTTGTGAAAGTTGGGTCTCGATCAGAAACAATAGAGTTTGGCATGCCATGAAGCTTGAAGACCTGATCCATGAAAAGTTGAGCCACCGTGGATGCAGTAAATGGGTGGTGAAGAGCGTAAAAATGAGCATACTTGGAAAGGCGATCCACCACCACCATTATGACTGATTTATTCCCTGATTTGGGTAAGCCTATAATAAAGTCCAGAGAGATATCCTTCCAAATAGCAAGGGGAATCGAAAGCGGTTGGAGGGTGCCTGGAGATTTGACTATTTCTCCCTTGTTGTGTTGACACACCTCACATTCAGCCACAAAATTACGGATGTCCTGTTTCATACCATCCCAGAAAAAAGAATGTTTGACTCGGTCATATGTTTTGGTGAACCCTGAGTGCCCCACTGTGGGTGCAGCATGAAGCTCAGAAAGTACCATGGATTTGAGTTTGGATTGTTTACTTAAATACAAGCGGCCTTTGTATCGAAGCTCATCCTGAAGCCAAGAGTACTCTGGGGGAGCCTGAGCCTTGTTCTGTAGTTGTTGGATCAGATGCGAGCTTTTGAGGTCTTGAAGCCATTCCTGGTGCACAGCTTAGAGCCAATCGGGTACAATGAAGGAAAGAGAAAAAAGGGATCCTTCGTCTTTATATTTCCGGGACAGTGCATCCGCCACAACATTGTCTTTGCCCTTCTTGTAAATGATCTCATAATCATATCCAAAGAGCTTAGTGACCCATTTTTGTTGCTCCTGGGAGGAAATGCGTTGTTCCAAAAAGTACTTGAGGCTTTGATGATCGATATTAATTTGGAATCATGACCCCAATAGATAAGTACACCATAATTCAACGGCATGCATAATCGCCAACATTTATTTTTCATAATGGGTTTTCCCAGATTCCTTTCAGACAGTTGCTTGCTAGTGAAGGCCAAAGGGTGACCCTCTTGCATAAGGAAAGCACCGATTCCTTTCCTTGAGGCGTCACATTCCAACACAAAGGTCTTTGTGAAGTCGGGAAGGGCCAGAACCGGAGTGGTGCACATGGCCATCTTCAAGGTTTGAAAAGCTTGAGCAGTTGTTGGAGTCCAAGTGAAAGAGTTATTTTTGAGGAGAGCCGTGAGAGGTGCTGCAATCTTTCCGTAGTTCTTAACGAACTTGCGATAATACCCTGTGAGGCCCAAAAATTTGTGCAAGCTTTTGAGAGTCTTTGGGTGTGGCCAGTCTTGCATAGCTTCAATCTTTTTCAGGTCCACCCTGACGCCATCCTTTCCCACCAGATGACCCAAGTATTCTACTTCTGAGGCACCAAAAGCACATTTGGACTGTTTCAAGAAAAGTTGGTGATGAGAGAGTAGGCAGAGAACTTGATCCACATGAGTAAGATGGTCTATCCAATTTTTTCTATAGATGAGGATATCATCAAAGAAAACTAAGACAAAATGACGGAGAAAAGGGTGGAAGACATGGTTCATGAGGCTCTGGAAGGTGGAGGGGGCGTTACACAACCCAAAGGGCATGACCAAAAACTCATAGTGGCCCTCATGAGTGCGAAAGGTGGTCTTGGGAATTTCAGCCTCTTTCATACATATCTAGTGATAGCCCGAGCGAAGATTATGTTTGGTAAAGAACTGGGCGCCACTCAATTCATCTAGGAGGTCATCAATGACAGTAATGGGAAATTTGTCTTTGATGGTCAGTTTGTTGAGAGAACGGAAGTCGGGACACATTCTCCAAGAACCTTCTTTCTTCAGTACCATGATGACCGGAGACGAGTAAGGGCTCGTACTAGGATGGATGACGCCGGTAGTAAGGAGTTCGTGGACCATTTTTTCAATTTCATTTTTTTGTGCAAAGGGGTGGCGATATGGACGGATATTGGGGGGAAGGCTTCCTGGGACAAGGGGAATGGAATGATCATGAACACCTTGGGAAGGAGGGAGTCCTTGGGGAGTGGAAAATACTGTTTGATGTTTAGAAAGGAGGGCTTGGAGGTCTTGGGGTACTGGGGGTGTCTCTGTGTCTTGTATGGCGTGGAGTTGAGAAATGACACCAGAATGACCTTTTTTGAGTAGTTTTTCCATGCGATGAGAACTGATGATCTTAGGTGAACCAGCAGTGATTCCTTAGAATTTATATTTGTGGTCTCCTTGGTCGAATTGCATGGTTAAGTTCTGAAAATCCATGAGAATGGGACCCAAAGTTCTTAGCCAGTCTGCACCCAACACAATATCGCAACCACCCATCTCAATAGCAAACATATGGGATTTTAGGTGGTAGTCACCGATTTGGAGACGCACATTTTCACAGTGCCTGCCACATTTCATAGAACCACCATTGGCAATCATGATTTGGAAATTGTTGACAGCATGCATGTAGCAATGGGTTTCTTGGGCAATGCGACGATGAATAAAATTGTGGGTGCTGCCACTATCAACCAGAATGATGACCTTTCGGTGCTTGATGTAACCAATTAACTTGAGGGTTTGGGGGGGCGAGAAGCCAGTGAGAGCATTGAGGGAAATGATTGGTTCCACTTCGGGAGGGTCGGAGGGAGGGTTTATGTCAGTGACTTCTGGTGACTCAGGCACAAAGGGAGTGTCATCATCCTCTTCTGGAACATCCTCAGAGATGGCCATAAAAATATTTTGTTCCTTACATTTGTGGCCTGGGAAATATTTGTCATCACAATTATAACAGAGGCCTTTGAGTTGTTGTTCGGCTATTTCAGCCCTGGTCAATTTTTGAATCTTTAATGGGGCGGAGGGAGTAGTGGGGTTTACTGGTTTAGGGCGAGGGATAAAGGAAGGCTTACGGTTTTGAGAGGAAACAATTTGTTGTGCTTCTTTATCTTTTTTAGTAGCCTCCACCCAAGTCGTAGGTCAAGCCATGAGGGCATGGGCCCGAATCTCCTCCTTGAGGCCACTGATAAAACACTCTCGAAAGAAAGCATCAGTCATGCCTTCTGTTCGAAAAGCCAGTCGCTCAAATGCAGCTATGAAGTCTTCTACTATGCCTGATTGCTTCAATTTTGTCAAACGCCTCAAATGGTTGGTGTCAGTGTCAAAGCATTCATAAAGCTCCACCACAAATTGGGTCCAAGCAATATACCCTTGACAGGAAGTTTTTCTCCATTGCCACCATTGCCAGCGTTCTTGATCTAGATGGAGAACACCATACCGGAGTTTGGCTAAGTCATCTGTAATGTTGTAGAGAGAGAAATAATGTTCCATTTGGGTGACCCAACCAGTGGGGTCAGATCCATCAAATTTGGTTACATCCATTCGTGGAAGGCGTATGTCCCGTTGAAAGTGATGGGGTTGAAAGGAATGGGAAGAAGTTTCACCTTCAGTCCTTTTATGTGCATCAGGAAAAGAGTCATCGGTAGGGATCTTTAGTTTGGTGCAGAGTGATGCAAAGACAGATTCAAGCTGGGTGGTCAGTTTGTGTTTGACTTCCGCCATTGCGGACTGAACGACTACATTTATGGAGGCATTCATGGATGCATCACGGGAGGCAATAGTAGCACTGAGTTGTTGCACTTCTTGTTGGGTCTCGAGGAAACCAGATTGCAAGGTGTTGAAGCGAGACTCTAGTTCTTGGCTACGTGTATGGGCCATGAGGATGGGTGAACTAAAAAGGGAGTGGGTGGGGTCAGAAATTTTTGCAGAAAAATGATATGGATGAATGCAATAAGGGAAAAGAGATGAATATAATGGAATAGGTCTCAAATAATGGTGAAAAAATTTCCAGACT
>ML776872.1:1261524-1273925 GCA_009831015.1 Picea engelmannii
AAGATCCTTCTAGAAGCGGAAGCTTCTATTAGGTCTTCTTACATCCGCCTTATTCTATTTTATTGAAAGGCCTTATTAATATTGACCTTTATTACATCCAAATACATTGATCTACCTATGTGCGGGTTAGGACCTTAACATATTCTACAAGCCAGGTTTGGATAGGACGTCAGGAGGTCCTAATGGGATAATTCTCATTGGACGCGAGATGTTTCTAGGTGAAGACAAATACAGGCCATGTAAGTGGATGAGGTGGTGTAGGGATGTTTGAGAAATGGGTGCAGTGATGAAAAGGGAATGTATGGATTACCTTTGGGTTCCTATGAAGAGGGTGAGTTGCACCTTTTCATGGATGCAAATGTTTCCAATCCCATTCAATTCCTTTTATTTTTTTTATATTATTTCTTTTTCTTTCAAGAGAGTAGTTAGGGGACACTGCCCTGGCATGGTGACCATTGGTCACAATGTTACCCACAAGCATTTCACGGAGATGAGAAGGCTCGCTCGTGATGATACCCCCTTTCTCTTGGATATGCCACCAAGAGCCACTACCCTGGCGTGGTGACCAGCTGAATGGTAGTGTCATAACACTACATTCCCATGGACATAATAGGTTGTCTTATGATGAGACCCCCTATCCTCCAACTAGATCTTGATTTTATTATTTTATGGGTCCCTCTGTTTCTTGATGAGAAGCCTTTTATTTATTTCTCGGGGATCCCTGGGGGAAGCATCTAAAGGTTTTTTTTCATTTGGTTGTTATCTTTTTCCAGCTACTTTTACCCTCTGGACCTTTATCCCCTTCTTCCCACAAGGTAAGGTACAGCCCTTTGCTAGCTTGGCAAACCCAATTCCCAAACCAATGTATGCGATGGATGAGAGGGAAAAAGATGAAAAGTGGTAAGTATGGTGGGAACGAACAATGACCTTTCATGAACCCACCTAGAGGCAACTCAAACCCTATGGGAACCAACTTTCTAGGGAATCCTTTCATTCCCCCCAGGTGCGTACAGGTGGAAAGGCATAAGTTCCAAGCACACGTTACAAGTAAAAATAATTAAATTCACATATTGAAATGTTTTGAGAATCAGAGCGACACATACCGTGATACCCCGACTCATTACCTCATGGAGAAAGACCCATTGTTGTTGAAGCACCAGGCCGATGGGATGGATGTCATTGTTGCTGACAAGGTGGAGGCACTGAAGACGAAATATGGGCCCTCCAGGCCTAGGCTCAAGTCAATATACCTCATGGTACTCAATGTATGGGACCTATGGGCCTCGAGACATAATCTCCTTAGTTATCCCTAGGCTAGGGGATAACAAGAGCATCAGGGATTAGCACAAGCATTACTTCAAATAATCAAATGATTTTTGTTGCAACTATCCCCACACATATTTTTCCTTTCCACCACCCCTAGTCACTTGGCTAAGGGCCCATGCAATGTGGGAGAATTCCAACATGAACTTGTGATAGAAATTGGCAAGGCCTAAGAAGCTTCGAAGCTCAATGAGTGTGGTCGGGGATTTCCAGTCACGAATGACCTATATCTTAGCTAGACTGACATGCACCCCATGCTCATCAGCAATGTAGCCTAGGTGTTGGAACCTGTTCATGCCAAAGGATAAATTTTCCAAATTTTCATACAACTTGTGGTGTCGCAGAGTGTGTAGAACCTGTTGAATATGTGACCCGGATTATTTTCGGCACGAAATGAGAACGGAGATATAATAAAGAAATGAACAGAGATATCGCAGATATTCAATAATATAATAGAAATGTATCTGAGATGCAACCATAAACACAAATATACAGTAATACATGATTTCTATTAATCAAAGAAATGTACAGAGACTGTAAAAATACAGAGTGAAAGACTCGATAGAATGGTGGTCGCTTATCTCTGAGAAGAGATGTGACGGCTACTCACATTCGCAAGAATATCATTACAATGAGGCTCTGAAGGCCTTTTTACAACAAACGGGAATGAAAAAATCTCTATACATCCAAAAACCTAACCCTAGGAGATGAAGCACCAAAATTCATGTGGGCCCCGTTTGGGTAAGTTAGTACATTAACTTCCTGGGGTCGTAGATTATGCATATGATCTTCGTTTTAGGCGTATGATAGCTCGTTGGAAAGGTATCATTGAGGAGACTCATTTTGTGGGATCAATCATTCCTTTCAATATCATTGAGAATCTCTATCTTGAAAAACCTTCATTTGGGCCCTCAAAATGGCCTCGAAAGTTAAAAACTGCTAAAAATAGTAAATTGCCAAATTTGCCCAAAAAATGTTTTGAGCTAGTCAGAAAAGGTGGGTGGCCACCGATATCCACCTAGTCCAATACTCCCTCCTTAGGAAGCAATTCTCTTCATTGCGTTGAGTTCCCAGGGGAGAGGGAAAATCATTTGTTGAATCTCCATCTTGGTGAGTTGCTTGCCTTGTTGGAGACGTCATGCTGCTCAGTTTGTGGAAGTTTGTCATGAACCTGTTGAGACTGAGGATATTCAAAAAGTTATCCTACATGAGAGGACGTTGTGCAGAAGGAATCTTTGCATTTTGCTGCAGCCTTGTCGAGCTGCTTCTGTGGGATAGAAGGTGCTTGGGGCGAGGTTGTAGTGGTTGCAGTGTCCTTTTGTTCTCCTTTTGAACAAATTGTGAAGAAGCTAAATTTTGCAGTATGAGATACTACTTTGTGGCACTTCTTAGGTGGAACAGTAGTGGGAACTACCTCTGGTATTCTATAGAGATGACCCCCCAAAGTGACAATGACACTATGAGGTCGAGACTTATAAATAGCATGGCGCTTCCACATATATGGCTAGCCCAAGAGAACATCACAGACATCCAGTGGGGAAACATCGCATAATACCTCATCCTTGAAGGGTTGGATGCCATATGACAATCGACACTACTTGTTGACACGAAGATATCGTCCTTGGAAAAGCCACTCGATGTTGTATGGTTACGGGGGTGGTGTTGTCAACAATCCCAACTGTTTGACAACCTCTGCTGAGATGAGGTTCTTCTGGCTTCTGCTATCAACAATAAAATGCAGCGGGGTCCCCTTCACCCACATCTGTGAATGAAAAAGGTTCTCCCCCTCTTCAAGATCTGTTGGTTCTTCTGGTTGAATTGTTGTGGTCGCGACAATAGCAATGGGGTCTGCGTCAATGATCTGTCCTTTACCAGTATTTTCATAATCAGATTCTAAATCAAGGTTCGGCTCCTTGTCTTTGATCTCAGCCACCAATGACTATTTTGAGTGACATTCATTGATGTTGTGCTAGGGGCTTTTTTGGAAATCACACCATTTTCTGGTGTCCTTCTTTGTCTTCCCGTGACCCTTCTTTTCCTCTGTCTTGGACTGGTTTTAAGGAGAATTTTTGTTAAGGATGTCTTTGTCATACTTTGGTTGTTGCGGATTTGCAGACCCGAATTCCCATTTTTTTTGGTGCTTAAATTTTTGCTCGATTTTAACATCATATTGACAGGCAGCACCGAGTGATGAGATGTCCATAAAATCCATTTTAGTTTGGATGTATCTGTGTAGAGCCCCACGATATTTCAAAACCAAATTTCGTTCGGAGTCTTTGATACCCAGCTTGGTGTGCAAGGTATGGAAGGTATTGGTGAACTCCAGAACTGCCTGGATCCTCTCTTGCCACAGTGTGGTCCATCTCATGTACTGGTCCTCATAGTTTCCAACAGGGTAATATTGTTCCTTTACGACATCCAAAAAAAAATGCCAAGTGGGATCGGCCCCATATATTTCAGACTCCTCTGTGGAACTCTGCTCCCAATAAGTTTCCCACCAATGTTTTACATGGGGGAGAGATTTAAGGAGTGCGAAGGTGATCTTTTCTTTGTCAAAAAATTTGTGAATAGAGAAATAACCTTCTAGCAGATTTAACCATTTGTCTAGGGCTTCAGCATCTATTTGTCCTTCAAATACAGGAATATCAAAATTAACTTGTACCTTGAAAGGTGAGGTGCCTCCAAAGTGGTCACTTGATGAAGATGTGCCTTTTGCTATCGGTAGGTGTTGAAGGATGTGGGAAAAATTCTCCATTATTTTTCCCCTCTGTCGTGTGAGAGCTTGCTCAAGCAACTGATTGATAGGATCGGCTGCTCTGTCGTTTTTCTTTTATTCCACCATTGAGGGTTTCTTGGGTGTACAAGAGTGATTGTCTCCAAGAGAGACAAGATTGAGACCCAACTTTCTATACTCAGACCTCATCGAGTACATGCACTAAAAAAACAATCAAGAGCAGCATGTTCTGATACCACTGATCCAGATTATTTTCGGTACGAAATGAGAACAGAGATATAATAAAGAAATGCACAGAGATATCGTAGATATTCAATAATATAACAGAAATGTATATGAGATGCAACCATAAACACATATATACAGTAATACACGATTTCTATTAATCAAAGAAATGTACAGATACTGTAAAAATACAGAGTGAAAGACTCACTAGAATGGTGGCAGCTTATCTCTGAGAAGAGATGTGACGACTACTCGCATTCACAATAAGATCGTTACAATGAGGCTCTGAAGGCCTTTTCACAATAAACAGGAATGAAAAAAAACCCTATACATCCAAAAACCTAACCCTAGGAGATGAAGCTCCAAAAGTCATGTGGGCCCCGTTTGGGTAACTTAGTACATTAACTTCCCGGGGTCGTAACTTGTGCATACGGTCTCTGTTTTAGGCATATGATAGCTCTTTGGAAAGGTATCGTCGAGGAGATTAATTTTGGGGGATCAATAATGCCTTTATATATCATTGAGAACCTAAATCATGAAAAATCTTCATTTGAGCCCTCAAAATGGCCCCAGAAGTTAAAAACTGCTAAAAATAGTAAATTGTCAAATTTGCCAGAAAACTATTTTGAGCTAGTCGAAAAAGGTGGGTGGCCACCGATATCCACCTGGATCAATATGTTGCAAGTGTTCCACTCAAATATTAATGAATATGAGGATGTCATCCAAACACACCACCACAAAATAATTGGTGAAAGGCTACAAGATATCACCCATCATCCTCATGAAAGTTGCTAGGGAATTTGCCAAGCCAAAGGGCATGATCAGGCATTTGAAAATACCTTCTTTGGAATTCAAGGAAGTCTTCCATACATATGTCTTCTCTATTGGGACCTGGTGGTACTTGGACTTCATATCAATCTTACTGAAGTATTTGGCCCCCTCCAGTTGGTCAAGGAGATCGTCAATTTGGGGAATTAGGTACCGGATCCTGACTGTGATTTTATTTAGGGCCCGATAATAAATGCAGAGTCACCAGGTCCTGTCTTTCTTCTGCACAAGCACAATTGGGCTTCCACAAGGTGATGATATTGGTCGAATGTAACCCTTTTCGAGAAACTCTTGGATCGAGAGCTTGATTTCCTCATTTTTTGACAGAGAGTGGCGATAGATTGTCCCATTGGGTAGCAGTCTGTCGGGGGTCAGATCAATTGAGTGCTTGACCTGACAATGCAAAGGTACCCCAGTGGGTGAGGAGAAGATGTTTGTGTATTCTTCCATGACCTTATCCATTTGCTTATGTTGCATGGAGAGACCTATTGCAAAGGCCATGGATATGGCTGTGATCTTCCACTCACTTTGATCATGAATCATGAAGAAGATAAACTTCCCGGTCTTAGAGATGACCTTCTTCAATTGCTTGGCAGATATCAAAGAAAGGGTAGTAGGTGGGACTACCTCGGGTATCTTGTACGATTTCCTGTCCAAAGTAATAATAAAACTATAAGGCCTCAACTCATATACAACATGGCATTTCCATAAATAAGGTTGGCCCAAAATAAAATCACAAACTTCAAGGGGGAAGACATCACACAATACCTCATATTTGAAGGGATTTATGTCGTAGAACATGCAACACTGTTGGCTAACGCAAATATCGCTCCCTTGGAAGAGCCATCATATGGTGTACGGTTGTGGTTGTGATGTTGTTGGAAGAGATAACCGCTTGACAACCTACATTGATATGAGGTTCTTATAGCTACCGCTATCAACTATGAAGTGCAGTGGAGTAACCTTCACCCACATTTGTGAATGCAAGAGGTGCTCACCTTCCTGTGGTTCAACAGGCTAGACCTTGGTGGTAGAAATGGTGGCACTGGGTTCTGTGTCAATGATTCATCTCCCTTTTTCTGGTTTTGACTCAGATTAGGATCTCACATTTGATTCAAAGGCTTTCACCTCGGCCACCAATGACATTTTTGAGCGGCAATCAACGATGTTATTCCATGGGATCTTATGGAACTCGCACCACTTCCTGGTGTGTTTCTTTGTCTTCCCATTTTCCTTATTTGTTTACAGTTTAGACTGGTTGTCCTGAGGATGTCCATCCTTGCTTCGCCCTTTTTTTTGCGGGTTAGGGCCGCCTTTTCCTTGCTTCTGTTGTGAGGGGTTTAGAGACCCAAACT
The DNA here is from genome assembly GCA_009831015.1 of Picea engelmannii. Taxonomy (NCBI): domain Eukaryota; kingdom Viridiplantae; phylum Streptophyta; class Pinopsida; order Pinales; family Pinaceae; genus Picea; species Picea engelmannii. The sequence goes on from ML776872.1 coordinate 1,267,990, forward strand.
GTTGTGTCTTTTGTTTAAGATTCTTCTCGATTTTGACAACATATTGATAGGCCACTCCCAAGGCTAAGATGTCCATAAAATCCATTTCTTTCTATATGTATCTATGTAGATCGTCGTGGTACTTGAGCACCAGATTTCACTAAGATTCTTTGATACCCAACTTGGTGTGCAAGGTATGGAAGACATTGGTGAACTCTGGCACTATTTGATCCCTTTCCTACTGCAGTGTGGTCCATCTTGTATATAAGTCATCTTAACTTCCAACAAGGTAGTATTGTTCCTTTATAACATCCCTGAAAGAAACCCAAGTGGGTACGACGACAAATAATGTAGATCCTTTTGTTTCCTTTTGCTCACAAAATTTCTCCCACCAATCTTTGACTTGGGGGATGACCTTAAGGAGTGAAAATGTAATATTTTCTCTATCAGAAAAGTTATTGGAAGAAAAATACCCTTCTAGAAGGTTTAACCATTTCTCTACAACATCCGCATATATTTGACCTTCAACTATAGGGATATCAAAATTGATTTGTACCTTGAAGGGGGCAGTGCCTCTGCTCAAGGAAGATGTGTTTCTTGTTGGCAATCATCGAAGGATTTTCACAAAATTAACCATCTTCGCATTCCTCTGTCATGTGAGGTATTCCTCAAGGAACAATTTAAAGGGATCTCCTATCCCATTGTCTCTCTTTTCTTCTCCCATGGGCAGTCGTTGGGTTCGGTGAGGCCAATCTTGCAAAGGCTCAATTGGTTCAAGTCCCAACTGCTTATACCCTGACTCCATTGGGGACATGCACAGAGAAACAAATGAAGATCATACTGCTCTGATACCACTGATCCATATTTATGAGCGGAACAAAATGAAACACATATCTATAACATTAACATATATATACAAATAACAATAACAAAGATACAGTGAAACTTAACTTCTATTCAATAAAGAAATCTATTGAAACTGTAAAATGCATAATGAAACAAGCTTGCTCAAATGGTGGTAGCTAATCTTTGAGACAAGATGTGGCGACTACACACATTCATCTGAGCACATTACAATGAGTCTTCCAGGCCTTTTTAGCATCAAGAAGAAATTAGAAAAACCTAGACATCCAAAAGCCTAACCCTAGGAGATGAAGCACCAAAAGGCATGTGGGCCTCGATGGGGTAAGTTGGTACATCAACTTCCCGGGGTCATAACTTTTGCATACGATCTTTGTTTTAGGAGAACGATAGCCCATTGGAAAGGTCCATCCAAGGACTACAAATTTTTCCATCACTCTTTAAATTTATCCATAGTGTGAATGTGGCGAGCCCAAAAAATGTTGTTTAGGGCCTCAAAACATCCCTAGAAGTTTAGGACCTGAAAAACTAGAAAAAAATTGCAAGATGAAAATTGTATGTGAGCTAGTTGGAAGAGGTGGGTGGCCATCGATATCCACCTGGATCACTCAATCTCAAAATCCTTGAAAAAACCCTCAAACCAACACATGAGTCCTTTGTAGGACTTCGAGTAGGATATAGGTGTCATGGGTAGGTTTTGTGCATTAGAAATGGGTATAGGCTTGCCACATGGTTAAGGGGGTAAACAAGAGACTTAATCCCCAATTGAAGCTTCTCGAGATCAAGTGCCATGAATAGAACCTAGACACAATGACACGGGACATCAATAGGGGTATTTTCCCTAGGACATATATGTCAGTTCCATTAAGATGTTTCACAGAATCAGTCTCTAGCCCTTGACCATAGTCATGGTAGAGGAGCAACATCATATTTCCTTTGAAATTTTTCAAGGGAGGGAAAGACCCCTTTAAATTTTCAACATGTTGGTTCAAGTACTTGTTCGAGGCTCTTGATCTTGAGAATATTCAATAAAATACATGTCCATAGACCACCACATGGAAGCAAGGATGCTTTGCAAGGCCTTGACCATCATTAAATACTAAAAACTAGTTTCTTAGGATCATATTGAAGCTTCTCAGGATCAATATCCTTCAACAAGAACTCAAACCAACATGTAGAAACTTTATAGGAGGTATTTGTCCTTCAAGTGGAATACATGCAGCATGAGTAGGTTTTGTGCACTGGAAATGTGTGTCAAGGCATAAATATGGTCAAGGGGAACAAAACAATCTTAAGCCCTATTTGAAACTTCTTGAACTTGAGCACCATAAACAACTATCACCTAGAAATCATGATGTGAGTTTTCTCTATGGAGTCCTGTTGGCAGCCAACCCATTTTTTTTGTTTTCTCTCAAAAAAGTTGCCTACACCCCTTGTGGTATTACGACAAATCATTGTCGCATTGTGCTAATGGACTTTTGTTTCATTTTTGCGGCAATTACAATTCGATTTCGATTCAGTTTTCACAACTGCAAGTGTGAAAACACCTCTTTCGTTGCTTTGATTGTCGTCGTCTTTTATTAACTTGCTGAAAGACACTTGACCACTGGTTTATCACATGACTGCTAAAAGTTTTCTCGAACTTATGTCTTGATTGCGCATTTGGATATGTTTGATTGCTAAACCTTTGGGTATAAAATTTATTGGTTTTGTTCTGATCTTATGAAAATTGTAATGGATATGGTCTTATTGCTTTTATCCTTATTATGGACTTTCACTTAGTTATTATATGAAGAGCTTTGGATCATAATGTTCTCAAAAGATTGGAATGCAAAAATTTCCATGTGCAACGAATACGTTGGTAAGTCATTACAAGAGATAGCAATGGTTTGAAGGCGCATGGGTTAATCATATCGGACTTTACGAATTAATGCTTGGTATATTATTTGCAAAGTTGATAATACGTTGAATGATTCATGGTACCAAGCTATGCATTAGCATTAAACCTTGTGGTTGAACGATGGAATTGGCACGATAGATCAATAGTTAATGCTGGATACTGTGTTTGTTTGAATTCAACACTTGGCGCATAATTATCACATGAAGTGTTGGTTCTGACTCGGATGAATGGCACGTAAAGAGGATGATTCACCTATTTGCTGGTCGATACGTTTATTTTAAATGATTATGGTTTTAACAGCTCTGTACAGGTCATTAATGCAATGCGTGGCGACGGTAATCCCACCACCTTCGCACGCATGGAGTTATTTCCGGTCTCGTCGAGCATTCAAGCTATTGAAACCCTATCGTTTTCACTCTGTGCATTGTTCATTCAGTGTGAACCCTACCATGTACAGAGGTTATGGCTCCTGTTGTGAGGGCCGAACCTAATGGATGCCAAGCACTGTTGACATTTGATGGTGCGTATAGAGACCTAGAAGAGTTCGGATGGCTTTCGTTTATAAGGAAGTTCGATGGTTTTAACATCACTGTGGCTCGGCAATTTGCACTGTCATTCGATGGCTGCCGAGCCAAAGTTGGAGATGTCCAGCTTGAAATCACTGAACAATTCCTCAGCTTGGCAACTAGCCTGCCTGTTAAGGGACAAAAATGGTCCAAAAGTTACAAGGTAAATAATGTCCCGTGGACATTGTTATTTCGGTCTCGGACAGTGAGGTCGTGCGACAGAGGTTTACCTGCGAAGATGTTGAAACCTCGCTGGTATGATCTCTTGATGATTATCAAGCAATTCGTTACTTGTGAAGGCAGGTACGGGTTTGTTTTCTTGTTTCATCTACGTTTGTTAATGGTATTCATGGGTTTCGATCTTAGTAAGCCGCACTATCTGCACCGAAGTTTATTCAAAATGGCTATGAAGTACAAGCGAAGTCAGGCTGACACTAGCCTCTTCCATGTTGGGTTGATTAAAATGATTCTTGTTTATGAGTTAGGGTTACGTCGTGATTCCTGGCACGATTTTCTCAACCGTAATGGCTTTGAGGAATCAAATCCTCCACAGGTGGACAAGCCCGTGGTAACCGAGACTAAGCTTACCCCTGTACCCTACAGTGTTTTACTACCCAAACCCGAACCCGACTCACCTTTGAATTCATCTATGGCTGTGACTAAAGTTGCTAAGCCTACAACCACAAAGGCTAGAGCGAAAACTGCTGTTAGAAACAAGAAAAATGCAAGGATGATCTCTCGCATGGAGAGAAATAAATCTAAACCTCCTGCCAAAACAGAGCCTATCGTGGTCAGCGAGGACTCTGATTCGAGCATTGAGCATTTTCTCGCCGAAGAGGGCTTCTGTGGTGACAAACCTCCTTACGATTTCGTTGAGAACTTGCCTCCTTGTCTGCGGGATAACCCTGACTTTCCTGGTATTAAGCCACCTCATGAAACCCTCGGGGAGTCATCAAAACCCCCTTCTGTTCAAAATTTTGCTTCACCTTGCGATCAGTGTGGACTGTGGTTAGAAAGATACTACTTGGACGTCCCAAAATTGCAATCCAAAATTCACGATTTGGAAAACCAAGTGGCAAAGCTCACTGGTCAGAATGCGAAGGTTCAGCCCAACGATAAGAATCAACGAACTGCTGGGTCAATCCTGTTCAAAAATGTCGAGTCTGCTACTGCAATTGTCAATTCGAAATTGACATAGCTTCAGCAACTGTAATGGTATAACTTTCCCTCTTTTATACAGCGTGATCATAAGCTCTGTTTACATGTTTGAATTGCTCTGTCATGCATAAGTTTTGATTATCGATTTCTGGATTGGTTGTGATTAGATTTAGTTCGATTGACCATAATTCGATTTGAATATGTTGTTGTTTGATATCTTTTCTATTCTTGGAATACAAACGATATCTCTGATCGATTTGATTATATTTTGCATGATACGATGAGCAAATTGGTTAACTATGCTAATTGTATTTTCTATGTTGGGACCAATTCATATATCATTTGTTTCATAATCAAATTTCGAATGGACAACAATAATAGCCTTTACGATGTGAGTTGTATTCTGATGATAACAAATCTGTTATTCGATTGAGATTACAGGGATGGATTGATTGTATCAAATCTTTTGATTTGTGTCTATAATTGAATCTAGTTATATGCTTGTTTTGTTGACTCTGTCTAAACCCTGTTGTCGACTATGGAGTGGTCTAACATGAAGACTGTTAAGTCGATATTTGTGGAGAAGATCCGATTTCATTGGAATCAATTCATACATCGTGCTTTTAATTGAATGTCATCAATCTGTTGTTGTGATTATAATCAGTCAATTACAGTTACGAATTTACTTGTGAATTATTTGAAACGCAGCAAATGAGAACTGTGGTTGGATTATATGGATACAGTGATGCGTAAAATTGTAATGGCTTTCTATATTGGAAATGATATGAATCTTATGCTTATCGATAATGATGGTTTGTATTTCATGCGATTTGGTTTGTCATTCATTTCATTCATGAACAATCTTGTTAAGATGTGATGCGATTTTATGCCGATTGAGAAAACAGAGTATCTCTACTCTGTCCCGATTGTATTTTGTTTGATTTGGTTGGATTTAATCATTAGTGATTTATTGATTATTATTAGATGATTAGATTCGATTTGATTGTATATCTGGTTATGTTTACTATCTTAGACCAGCTATAGAATCAAACGATTATGTAGCTACGTCTATAAAAACAATTTTTATTTGTTTTTCAAGTGAAACATCCTCCTAACTTGGTTTTGGTGTTCTATTGCAGAGCAATTCGAATTTTCAATGGATATCATGGGTAGTTGGGGGATAATCTACAGATTTCACTTGCATTTTTAGTTACTTAGTTTAAGAGATTTTTGGGATTATTCCTAGATTGTGTAAACTGTTTACTATTATTCACAAGGATGTTTTACCTTGTGAAAAACCTATTTAAACCTATGATTTTGTAATAATCAGATCATCCTCAGTTGGGGAGAACAAGGATATGTGATTTTGATTCAGACTGGAGCAGAATTGGTGTCTTGTCATAGCTTTTGCTTTTCAATATATCAACACTTTGTTCCATGTTTTGTATATCATCTTGTTTATGGTTTAGTAT
>ML776872.1:1273975-1290631 GCA_009831015.1 Picea engelmannii
TTTCTTTTATGTCTTGTTTGTCCTGTAACCTACTTCAGGAAGCATCATAGCCGATCCTTTGCGAGAAGCTTAAGGGCTAAATGGTGTGAATTTCTTCCTCCAACCAGCTTACGAAGCAATCATACACAGGGCAGACTTGGAGCATTTCCAGGTCATTTAGTTAGGCGTTTACTGTTTATGTTAAGTAGTTTAATATAATTCATAGTTCAGTTGGATTTATATTACATTGTTTAATATCAGTAAGATAGATTAGATTGTTCGATTTCAGTAGTTTTTATTTCTTTTTCATAAACATAAAAGATAAAAGACAGGTTCTTGGCTGTCTCAAGGCAGCGAACACATGAGTTTTGCAGGTTTTAATCAAATCTGTAGGCTGTTCATAGTGTACATTTGTGAATAAGAAATAACGTAGCTGATGATTAGGCAGTTGATTTGATTTATTATAATCATAGTTAGTATCTTGTACATATGAATAGTTAGTAGTTTATAGTTAGTTTAGTTTCTTTTATTAGTTTAGTTCTTTTCTTTGTTTTATTAGTTTCTAGTTTCCTTAGTTTAGATTACTTAGCTCAGATCACTTTCCTCTTTGGTTTTCTTAGGAGACCTTAGAGCGGCCAACGGAGCCGTTAAACTCGTCAGGGTGGTCCATTCCAAACGGCTTGGGTTATTTAGACAACCCCGGACCGGTTCCACTCTCCCAGTTGACAGATGGACTGTTTCGCCCGTCAACAAGTCCATGACATTTGAGTTGAATATGAGTGTTGTTATTACATCTTGGCATAATGGATGGGTCTTAGGCCCGTGACCATATGTAGAGGAGGGAAACAAGAGCATGTAGTTGTAAATCTTCTTTATTGGGTTCAAGTGCCATGAACACATCCTCATACGACCACATGGTAGCATGGATGGTTTGTAGGGCCTTCACCATCATCAAAGACTAGAAACAAATTTCTTAGGATCTTACTGAAGCTTCTCAAGATCAAGAGCATTGAACAAGTACTAAAACCAACACATAGGAACTTTGTAGCGGGTGTTTGGCCTTAAAGGGGATACAAGAACCATGAGTACTTTTTGCACACTGGATTTATGTGTGTTGAGGAATAAACATTGTAGGGGGGAGAAAATACCTTAAGCCCTAATTGAACTTTCTCCATCTCAAACACCATGAACAACACCTACAAACAATGACAAGATCCCTCTCCAATGATTCTTTCACATCTGAATCAAATATGGGTGCCATTATGAGGTCTTGGGAATCATGGATGGTTTTGAGGTTTGTGACCATAGTCAAGGGAGGGAAACAAAATCCTCTAGCCCTAAATCTTTCTTCTCAGGCTCAAGCACAATGGACAAGTTCTCAAACCACCACATTAGACCTCTATTGGTTATCAATTGCGTTGAAGGGAATTATGGGTTCCATGATTAGGTTAGTTGTGCACTGAGAATGGGTCTATAGGTATAACCAAGGTCATGGGACAATGAAAACGACAATGTTCCCTAAATAATTATTCTAGGCCTCAATTGCCATCAAAAACACCTAAAATCCACAAAACATTGCATCTCTTGGGCATATTTTGACTATGAGTGGTTTACCAAGGGACATTATGATATTTTCAATAACACTAATGGGTATTTTCATCTTGAAAAAGTCCAAGGAAATATAATAAGGGCCTTAGTCATTCAACAAGTTTTCTCAGGCTCAAGCATCATGACAGATGGATTGAAAAATCACATAAAACCTTTCTATGAGATCTTTGGTCTCTAAGTACGATATGGCTACCATTATTGGTTTTGGGAATTAGTGATGGGTCTATGGGCATAGGTCATGGTTGAAAAGGAAAGGAATGGCCTTACACAAGAAAATGAATGTTCTAGGCCTCAAGCGTTGTGAAGAAGGCCACTAATCATGAAAAATTCCCTCTCTATGGGGTGCTTGACCCAAAAGTGGTATTTTTGGCATGATTACGTAGTTTTTCACAACAAGATAGGCCTAGGCACCTTGATTGTACATAGGAGAGGAAAATAGATCCTAATGTTACAACTTTTCTTATGAAAAATAAGCCCTAATGCTAATGGAAATGGAAGTTTTAAAATGTTATGAATATATGCAATTAAATGGTGTGCACGCTCCTATAAATTGAAAAAAATGGTGGGAATACTTCTTTTTCTCTATGTGTTAGATGAAAGTGTGCACACTTGTTAAGCTTTATATGTAGATTCTAAATAAATATATTTTTAAGAAAAAAAATATTGTTTTCTATTTTTTATTGGATTTTATTTGTACAAATATCATAATTCTAAAAATACATAGAAATTTTATTTTTGACATAACTTTTTACTGCTTTGCACATCTAGAAAACAAATTATATGGTGCACAAGTATAGATGAAGACCTACACACTAAAAAAACATATTGATCAATTATGTTAAGGCACCCAAATGTCTACACACTAAAAAAAAGCATATTGATTGATTATGTTAAGGCACCCAAATGTGGTATTAATGCTTGACCACATAATTTCAAGGCTTCCCTAACTTTATTATTAGTTTTTAAAATATAACATTAACTTTAAAAAATATGGAAAAATTAGGTGCACAAGAATTGACTATTATATATAAGTAACTTACGAATGTTAGAAGAATGTGATTTTTTTGAGTTATACCAATTTTTTATAAATAAAAGCTAAATATTCCATAAGCTAATTAAATTTCATATGTTTCATGTTTTAACACCATATTCTAATAAGTTGTGCATGTACGTCTATTAAATCATCTTATTCAACAGATTGTTGTTTTTCCAAATTTCCATTGCAACTAACAAAGTAAAACTTTAAGGATCAAAATTTATCTTGAAGTGCAGAAACCTTGGCAAATCTTATTAGTACTTAATATGCAAACTTTAAAATGTTTGGTGATATTTTGTAAGAATATTCAAATTTCTAGGGATTTTGTATAGTTTCTATAAAATTTTGGTGAATTTTAAGTTCAAATAATTCTTTCTTATAGAATTTGGTCAAATCTTTTTTAGAAAAAATTAAATTAGTGAAGCAACTGACAACAAGTCATGAAAAAAAAACATTAGCTTGCACCAACTTGTAAGCATTGTGAGGTAGTTTTCCAACAATCTTGATAACAACATTGCTACTTGCACCAACTTGTAAGCATTGTGAGGTAGTTTTCCAACAACCTTGAATCACAACATTGGCTTGTAAGCATTGCAAGGTAGTTTTCCAACAACCTTGGATCACAACATTGAGCAATAGTGAAAATAATTTTCAAATATCTTCACAACTAAGCACATAATAACATTATATAAGAGTTTAGAATAATTTCTAAATATTATAGTTTATTGTGATGCAAATTAGATATTTGGTATTGAAGTAGTTTTCCAACAACCTTAGATTACAACATTAAGCAATAGTGAAAAGAATTTTCAAATATCTTTGAAAGCAACAACTAAGCATATAATAATATTCAATAAGAGTTTAGAAGATTTTTTAAATTTTATAGGTTATTGTAATATACATTATGTAGGGGATAATGAGATAGTTTTCCAACAACCTTGAATGAAAATAATATTTTTCAAATATCTTAAGCAACTAAGCACATAATAGCATTGAATAGGAGTTTAGAAGAATTTTTAAATCTTATAGATTATTGCGATGCTAATTAGGTAGGGAACATTGATAACAAGAGATCAAATCAACTTCAAACGATTTCTATTTAAATGATCGTGCCATATTCATTCACAAAGACACTACCAAGAATCAAGTTGAAATTTTGTAAAACAAGATTCAATATACCAATGCTTGGTTGAGAAGTATTACCCAAGTGGTAGTGTCACATACATAGAAATTCTAAATTATTTTTACAATTTTATAATGATTTGAAACTATTCTTAATTTCAAATTACGTTTCAATTAAGTGACATAAAAATAATTTAAGATTGATTAAAATTTATATAATGTGTCATTTTCCTTTCTTAATTAAATTTTTAAATATTATTTTATAAATAAATAATTTAAGATGTAAATTTTTAAATATTACTTTATAAATAAATAATTTAAGATGGACTTTAAATTAAAATTTTATTGCTTTTAAATTTTAAAAATCTGTTATGTAATGCGTTATTGACATTTCAATTAAAATATTTGTTTGAAAGAGGGCTTTTGCTTTTAAATTTTAAAAATCTGTTTGTATTGACTTTTCGATTTAAAAATTTATTTGGAAAGATAGTTTATCATTTTTCTATCTCAGTTAAATTTTGAAATTTTATTTATAAATAAATAATGTAGAATAGATTTTAAATTAAAATTTTATTGTTAATAATAACAAATGCATTAATTGCCTTAAGGTCTCTTTCCGGCAAAAAGAGTTTAGCCTTCTGATATTAAGAAATGTTGAGTTTAAATTTTTAAATATCATATTTTAATTAAAAACCCATGTTCTACATATCCATTTACTTATTAGTTTAAAATGATGAGAGAGGAAAACCGTGATAGTTCCAGCAAATTTGATATTTATCAGTAACCGTGTCAGTTTAGAACTGAAAGAAAGCAGGAAGCTTTTTCCTTCGAAACTGTTGCCGGGGAAAATAAATTTGTAGAGGCGAGTCGATCAATTGTGCCGGGGAATTTCCCGGCAAGTGTCACAGGCCTTCGACATTGAGTTGCATTTCAGTATCCGCAGTAAGAAATTGTCACATTGCGTCTGGCCGTCGCAAAAATTTTCTGCTAAATGGTCTTGGCCGGATATTGTCCGTTACTCTGAACCCTGGTGGACAATAGTGAAAATTATCTCTTCCGGCTGACCTCTCTTCATGGAATATTCAGGCCTATCGATTTAACTTGCGGATATAATAAAATACCTTAACAATACACTCCATCAAAATTCATTAATATTTTTTTCAAATTAATACACTCCATCGAAATTCATCCATATTTTTTTCCCAAACAATCTCAAGAAAGAAGAAAATTTTTGTTATTTATGTATTGATAATTCTAATACTTAGTCGACCTGTCAGTTATCGATGTGTACAAGCTAGATATTTTATGAGTTTGGACAGAGGCCGCAACATTTTGAAGACCTTGTGATACTAAAAGAGTTTGTTTGTGTTTCGTTTCTCATTAAAATTGGCGGATTTATTCAGGAGGCCCTTCATTAGAATCAAGGTCGTTCAAATTTTCTTTTTTCTTTTTAATCTTTCAAAGGTCTTATCTAAAGACTCGGTCGAATACGAAAATGCTTAGAAAACCTTTCCCGTTATAATACCAGATTCGTTCAGTACGCCATAGACTAGAAACCGTCAAGATCGTTCAAAATTTCATATTTTTCCCTTCTTTCAATTCTGTCATCTAAGACACTGAGATTGCCAGTTTCATTTAGTAGACTACTGATTAAAAGCAATCGATGTCGTTCAAAATTTCGTATTTTTTCGCATCCTTCATTCTTGTTATCTAAGATTCGGTCGAGCATGAAAATGCCGACAAATTGGCACAGTAACCTGTTTGTGTGTCACCTCTAAGAAACTCGTTTTCTATATTTAACAGACAGAAAAATATGTTTAACATTTTTTAAGTCAAGTGTTTAAAAATTTGTCTGCAGAACTGACCTATTGTGATAAGGTACAATAGACAAGGTGCAAATTTCTAGTGGTGAAATACCTCAATTGCATCGTTACACATTAAATCGCAGGGAAATCAATCACAATGTTTTTTTAGAAGCCCGCCGGCTGCAATATTTGAAGCAGCTCTACCTGAAATGCTGTAGAAACACCCCTATTGATATCCTCCGCTCCAGTTACTTGGCTGTGGATTATCGTACCATCTATTTGGGGCACTGTTACAGCATTAACAACTTACAGGCATGTTGGCTATGATATTGGTAGTCCATGTGGTTGTGCTCCACAAGTTAAAAGGGAGCGTGGCCACTTTTAAGACTCAAGATTCAAGTTCATGTATCATTCTTCTTTCACTTGTTTGAATTTCGCGACTTAACCATTTAAATTTTTGGTTAAACCGGAACTTGGGTCGATTTAAATGAGGCAAAATCCTAGGACAAAGTTCTGAAACAAATGGAATTTCAATCATACACAACTAAGACTACCCCTGAAAATCCAGTCGAATTCGACTCCATTTTTAACCTGAAAAGCTAAAGCTAATCTGTTTTTGCTAGCCTATTCCAAACCGCAGTGAGTATATAGAACGTCATCAGCCGAATTTGCATGTGAGATGCATCATTCATTATAAAAAAAAATGATGTTGACATATTTTTGCTTAAAGCACAGGCTCCTGTTATGCAAACTCAAGTTCAGCCAACTAATGAAAAGAGGCCAAGACAATGATATTGTCCTTGTTTAATGTCTGTTGTATTAACGATCTTTACTAATTCAATTACTTCTTTCCCAATAGGATTTGTTTAGAAAATTATGAATTTTGTGTTCTAGTAGCCGTGACCCATCGCCGACACTCTACACTGTACTAAAGATACTTGGCTTTTAAATGAGCTGCCCACTCTAAAAATGGGAAGTGTTATCCTCTATCCTAGGGATAACTAAGAAGATTATGTCTCGAGGCCCACAGACCTCGAGAGCCATACGACTTGAGCTTGGCCCCAGAGGGCCCCCTTTTTCTTCAGTGCATCTCATCTATCAACAGCAACAACATCCATCCCACCAGCCTGGTCCTAAAGTTGTAGTGGGTCTTGCTACATGAGATAATGAGTCCGGGTATCATGGTATGTGTCACTCTGATTTTCGAAGCATTTGAATATGTTGCACTGAACTCTCCTTTATTTCATAACGTTTTCTTGGAAATTATGCTCTTTGACTTGTTCATACCTGGGGGGGGTGATAAAATGCCCTAGTAAGTTGGTTCCCTTTAGGATGAGTTGCCACTAGATGCGTCTATGAAAGGTCATCATCCATTCCTTCCATGCTTACCATTTTTCATCATTATCCCTCTCATCTTCCCCTACCTTGGTTCGAGCATTGGGTTTGCCACACTAGGAAGGATTGTACCTTGCCTTGTGGGAAGAAGGGGCTAAAGGTCCAGAGGGTAAAAGTAGATGGAAATAGTTAAAAGCCAAAATAAAACCTTTGAGATGCTTTGCCCAAGGATTCCCTAGAAAGCAATAAAAGGCTTCTCAGTAAAAAAAGGGGACCCATAAGATAAAATAAAACTCAAGGTCTAGTTGGTGGATGGGAGGTCTCATCATGAGCCGGCCTATTAGGTCCATGGGCATGTAGTAGTATGACAATATCATCTATTTGGTCACCAAACAAGAGTAGTGGCTCTTGATGGCATAGACAAGAGAAAGGGGGTCTCATCACAAGCCAGCCTTCTCATTTCCGTGAAGTGCTTGTGGGTAACGCTATTACCATTGGTCACCACACCAGGACAGTGTCCCTCAACTATTCCCTTGAAAAGAAAAATAAATAAGACTAAGAATAAAAAGCATTGAATGGGCTAGGAAATAATGACATCCATAACAAGGTGCAACTCGCCCTCTACAGAGGCACCCACATGAAAGACCTAAATTTCCCTGTTATCACTGCACCCTTTGCCCAAAAATTCCCCCTGCACCATTTCACACACTTACATGACCTATATTGGTCTTCACCTGGGAAACACCCCAAACTTGAGGAGGATTAGCCCAATAGGACATCCTAAGATCATCTCCAAACTTGACTTGTTAAATTGCATAATGACTTTGAGCATTTGTATGGGTAAAGGGTATTGATTATTTGGGTTGGTTGTCATTGATGTCAACCCTTGAATAAAGTCTGGTAGCAAATTTCGGTAGCACAAAGGTTTGGGTAATGGACCCAAGTTTGTTTGATGGATAATGGTATGAGTTTTGATATATTTGTAGGTAAGACTATTCTAGATGGATAGTACATGTGAAGCCATTTTCGGTGGTATGTGGAATGTCACATAACTCATCAGGGTTAAAGAGTTATGGCCATGTGAAGTTGGAGAACCCTCATGAGTCATCTAGAAGCCCCCAAAGGTCAATGTAGTCAAGGTGTTTGCAAAGAAAAAATTATTTAAATAATAAAGTGAAGTGATGAGTGTACTATAAGTCAAAGTGGATACAAAATAAATTATTTAAATAATAAATTTAATGGAGAAATTACTAAGTGGACAAGTGGTTAGAAGTGGGTTAGCCCTAAAATAAGTGAAGTGATGAGTGTACTATAAGTCAAAGTGTATACAAAATAAATTATTTAAATAATAAAGTTAATGGAGAAATACTAAGTGGAAAAGTGGTTAGAAGTGGGTTAACCCTAATATAAGGAAAGTGGTTTAAGATGGTTAGAAGGTAACCCCTTGAGGAAGCTACATAAACGTATAAATAAGAAACAATGGTCTCTAATTTTAATCACACTTGAACATATTGAATATCTACAAGTGACTGAGGTAACCAAAGGATATCTAAGCCAAATTTCAGAGGGAAGGTTAAGTAAAGAAGGACAAAATTCAAGGGAGGATAAATCCTTTTGATGATGCTTTCTAAGGTATGTTATTTACAGGTCATCTCACCATTTTCACAATAACGTTTTTTATAGAATGATTCAGATCGTGAACTTGGGATTTCGTTGAGGAAACATATCCAAGTAGATGTGATAAAAATTTCAGCTCGTGGGTCGTTATATTTTTGGAGTTACACTCCGTGGAAAATAGGGTTTGTGGCTAGTCCTGAAACTAGTCTAAAATAGGTGTTTCGGGTAAAAATGTCATAACTTCTTCATAACATATCTAAATTCAGTAAGACAAAATGTATTGGTTAGAGTACATGATTTAGTATGTTTTGTAAGATTTTCAGATCTATACAGAAAACATTCAGTGCGGGGAATTCTCTACAAGTTCGGTCTCTAGAATAAGCCAGAATTCAACAAGGTATGTCATTTTTCCTATAACTCATTTTCTGAGAGGTTCCAAGTAGTGAAATCTAGAGGAATTGCATAAAAGAAACTGAAGAACATTGTGTACCATTTTTCACATCTTTATTCATTACAGGTACATAGTTATGATTATTACAATTGAGGGTTGTTGACTAATCCAAAATTAGTCATGTGAGACTAAAGTAAAGTTTGATAAAATGCTAATCTCTTTTTGTTAAAGTTAAGGAAGGTTTGCATGTATGTGATCATACACACCAGGTCTATTACAGAGTTACAAATCAGATTTGGATGATAAAATTGATGAGGTATTTTGGTTGAGGTATGTTACAGATAGAGGTTGTATAACAATGAGATTGTGGCACATGGTTTGATGTAATGGTTTATGGTATTTGGTTATGGATAGTGTGATATATTGCTAGAGAATTTTTTATGGTTATATTGGTATATGTATTTGGTATATGGTTGAGGTACATGTTGGGTACATGGTTGAGACAAGTAGTTGATGAGTTGGCACATACATGAGGTGTATAGTTGATGATGTTGGTACATCCTGATGAGTCATAGTTTATGTGTATTTGATGCATGATTGGTACATATTTGGTGCATGATTGATGCACTCGTTGATGGTATAGGTTGAGGTATAGGTTGGTGCATGGTTGATGCACTTGTTTATGGTACAAGATGATTATAGGTTGAGGTACATGTTGGTGAATGGTTGATGCACTTGTTTATGGTATAGGTTGATTACAGGTTGTTTGCTACAGGTTGGTACATGGTTGATGCACTTGTTTATGGTACAGGTTGATTACATGTTAAGGTACAGGTTGGTGCATGGTTGATGCACTTGTTTATGGTACAGGTTGATTGGTACAGGTTTACAGCAGTATATCTCATAGTGATAGTGTGACAGTGGATCCACCATTCTACTTATATGCCAGGGCAGTTGGACGAGGCAAGGACAGGTGGTTGTAGCCACCTTCCAGTTGTAGCTAGAGATCATAGGGGGTTGTAGCCTCCTTCTGGTTGTAGCCAGATAATTGGGGAGTTGGATCTTCCTTCAAGTTGTAGTCTGAGAAACTAGGGGGTTGGATCCTCCTTCTGGTTGTAGCCAGAGAATTGGGGAGTTGGAGCTTCCCTCAGGTTTTGGCCTGAGAAACGAGGGGGTTGGAGCCTCCTTCCAGTTGCAGCTGGAGAACAAAGGAATTTGGTGCTTCCAATTAAAGTTATTCTTAAAGATATATAAGAAAAAAAAATTTGTGGTTTTCTCCCGCTTTGGGTTTCCACGTAAAACACTGGTGTACTGTGTATGTGTATGATTGCTTATTTGTTCATTGTTTATTTACTCTGCAACTATTGGATGATAATTCTACATTGATATAACACTTGCATTTTATGGTGATAAAGGATTAAATTGTTCTATTACTTATTCACCCCCCCTCTCATTAATCCAACAAAAGGGGGTTTGATGCACATGTTTGGGTAATTTGATTATTGGATGTGATTGACATTGCTATGATCCCTGTGACTTATGAACCCATGGAAGGTGTACTTGTTTTTGTTACAGGACCATGCCCGGTGGACAGGTACATAGGGGATATGATTAGCTTGGACCTCCATGGAGCTAAAAGACCACAAATGGATGTTGTGACACTAGCCAAGGGAAGAGAGATGTCAGTGACTTGAACCAGGGAAAAGGAAGGACGTTTCACCGGAGACACTTTGGCAGACCTAGAACCAGGGGGGGTCTTTCTCTTCCACTTAGATGTTGGCTTTGGGAGGCCCATCACGGCACCATTTGTGACCCTAGGCATCACCCAGGGTCAAGATTGACATTTTGGAGGCAGTTGTGTGCTAATTGGCACGTGTGGCATCATCTAGGTGCTTGGAAGGCCCAACGTTTTGCAGATGAGGCCCAACGTTTCAACCAGGAGGCTCAATGTCACCCTAGAAGGGCGTGACATCACCTTCTAAGATGATTTTAGGGTTTAATTATTTTAATTTGTGTAAAAATTGTATTTTTCATGTAATTTGGCCATGTCGGCCTTTTCATGACCTAATTGTAATTAAAGGTCATTGATATTGTATAAATCAGAGATAAAACCCTCATTTTATAGGATCATTCACTCATCACACAAGTGGTGGTCTGAAATCTGGCCTTATTTAATGTTTCTTGGCTAAAACTAGTGGTGTGCACTTCTTGGAGGAGGCATTTATTGGTGTACTTTGACAATTTTCATGTGGAGGATCTTCAACTAGGGTTTTTGCTAGATTATTCTTGGTGAAGTAAGTGGAAAATATGCATTTCTTTATTGTGAATGAATTCTTATGGTTAATTTTACTTGTTTCATGTCTAAGATTATGAAATTGCTTGCTTGAAACCCTAGGGGAAAGACATGTTATTATATTTTTCTCTATAATCTTCCATGTGCTTAAATTTCTTGAAAGACACCTATCTTGAAGTAGATACTACAGCCCTACCATTGCAACACTCTAGTAACCCTACTTCCATGCCCTGTTGCATATTTTATTACAATTTTTTCAAGGAAAGGAGAAATCGTTAGGGCCTAACCTTTGTTACTTTCTAGCAATTGTCTCTTGGAGATGGATTTTTGAGGCCTTAGGATACGAACACCTTTATTATCCTCTCCATCCCTTTGACATATCATTATCATTGCTATTTTTCCTCTAAGATTTGTTGCTGACATTAGTGACTCAATTTACCCTAAAAAAAGGCACTACACTACCATCTACAAGTGTACATTGATCAAACAAACACTTACACTTTTATCCTTGAAGATTTTACTAACATTTTCTAACCCTAAACTAGACTAACTCCTTAGCTAAATTCTTGTTGTTGCAAAACATTGCTACAACCATACAAACATACATTGATTGGATACATTTCCCTACATAACTTGCACTTAACTCATTCAAAACACAATTGTGATAATTGCTAGTCAATCTGCTAGGTAAATGCTAACTTTGTATGGTGTTTTCTTGCAGTGACAAAAAACCCTAAAGAAATATTGGGTTTGGTGGTGAGACTATCCACCCTAGCCAGTCGAGGAGGAAGAATCATTCAGATATTTCATTATTCTTCATTGTGGCAGGGTTTCCATCCCTTGGTAGTTGTTTTTTCTTGGATAGGGGTCGATTTTATTTGAGGAGGCCAAGTTATATTTGACCAAGGGAGATTTTATGTATTGGAGGACAAATCTTGGCTTTGTTGGGATGATTTTGTGTGTTGGCTGAGATATAACTAGGCGTGTTTCATTGTTGGAGGGTTGAGTTTCTCCATTCGAGATCGAATCTACATAGTTGGAGGTTGATTCTGCTGGCAGAGGGGTCGATTTTTGTTTGGGATGGCTTCATCTTCCTTGAAGGGTCGAGATCTGTAACAGAAGCTGAGTTATAATTCCAAGAGGGTTGAGTTTCATCGTTGGAGGGTATTTCCTATAGTAGAACCGATTTTGTAGTGAAGGAGGGTCGTATTTACTAAGGAGGGTCGAGTTACTTATTTCTGGGCATGAAACTTCTCATGTGGGCCAATTTCTTCTCTTGTTGGAAAGAGTTTTTTCTTGTAGTTGAGTTCTCTCATAGCTGGATTGTTTCTTCTTATTGTAGTTGAATTTATATTGTTGGAGGTTGTATTCATGTTGATTTCTATTGTTGTGGAGGTCCATATCCTTGATAGGGATGATTTGGTATCCAAAGAGTTGCGACTTGGAGGAAATATCAACCTAATACCTCTTTGCATATGTAACAGGTTTGGGTATTAATAAAAAATAATTAGATTTGGTGCCTTTGGTTAGTTGATTGAGTATTTTGGATTGCAATCGTTCTCTATAATTTTGTGTACAATTTATATATGTGTGTGTGTGTGTGTGTGTGTGTGTGTGTGTGTGTGTGTATTGCAGCATCAAATCTTTACCTTTGTTGAAATCTACATCAATAAACCAATTAACAAACACCATAAAACTAGCAACAACAAACTTGGGTTTACATTGACTTGAGGGCATTTACAAAGTATTGAAAGAATCCCTGTAATAGATATACATTACAACAAACATAAATAGGGTTAATTAGTAGGATTTGGAGTGGACAACAAACTACTTGACAAAACATCTACACTGCTAAACTTAGGAAAAGTCAAAAAAATTTAGTGGGGATACTACAGTGGGGGTTAAAAGGAGAAGACAAGTTTCCTTGCAAGTTTTGCAAGGAGGGACATCTTTACCATCAATGCCTTGATATTAAGGAGGCCATTCTTGTTGGAAAAATGATGCTCAACATCCTGTTTTGTTAGCTAACCATTTTTCTCCTCATGGATAGCAAATGGTAGATGGTTTTCAAACTAACCTTCTTTCTCCAGAAGGGGGAAACCAAGGAGCCCCTTCGTAAGGGGGAAACCTAGTGAAGGTTTACATGTGTGAATGGGACATGGATCTATAGACTCAGGCTCATAATTATGAAACCTATGATTCTGGCAACAAAGGGAAAGATACAGATCCTCCCTTTTTGAAAAACCCTTTCCACATATAGAAATCTATGGTTTAAGTTATACCTCGCATACCTAAGGGTGTGTTAAAAAGTTCGATGCATAATATGAATGATAGGTTTTCTCAAAACTACCCCATTGTAGAAGATATGGCCTAGGCGTTGTGTGAAATGTATGACTTGGAGGTTCTCTAGAGCTATCCTATGCAAATGAGAGATTTTCTTTCAGCTATAGGAGTTCTCAATCCCATAGACTCTCGGTTGATAACATTCAACCTAGAAAATGTGAAACCTTGGCTTCCACACTACATTGCATTCCAAATACATTGTGTTGTATCATAATACTAACGTATTTAGGATGGTTGTAGATGAAGGTGCATACACTTGTGTCATGTCCTTGTCTTGTTAGTGATCCCTTGGCTCCCATGATATTTCCCCTTCTCCCACCATGTTGAAAGCCTCTGATGTGCACTCATTTAGGCCTCAGGGATGTATCATCCTTGAGTTCCATGTTCAATTAGAGGGGGGAAATGTTTACGTAGAATTGCAAGTGGTCGATGCTCCACTCAACTACAACCTCCTTTTAGGGAGAATTTGGACTTATTCTATTATGATTGTGGTCTCTATGGTATTTCATGTCTTTTTATTTTTGCATCAAGGGAAGATCATCATGGTCAACTAGTTGTCCGATTGTTGTCCTAATCCAGTATCATTATCATGATCTAATGTCCCTTTGATTCAAAACTCTTCAAAGGCTTGCGAGAGTATAGGCATGGGAACTTTTGATCTCCCATCTCCCAAATGTTATATCATCTCCACTCCAACATGTGTGACCTCATTCATCACCAAAAACCTCACAACCTAGATTTGTTACTTCCAAACTTCTTATTTTGAAGATACTTGGGTTACAACAGTGGAAACTAGACATGAAGGAGAGATTGTGCCTTCTTTGTGGAAATGATGTTTTTTCAGTTCATTCCATTGACCTTTGCAGACATTGATCATGCCTCTTCATTATCAAAAGAGCATGATAAATTCATTCATATTGTTTAACTTTCTGATTCACATGGTTTCTTGGATCCCCAATGCCTTCAAATAAGAATATCCTCGGAGTTATGACTGCGATTGATAAACCATTTGAAGAGGTGTCCCATTCATCACTTTTTCTTCCCGATATGGAAAGAGTTGAGGTTTACATTCAAGACCTTTTTCTTCATAAGAGTATCGAGAGGGACCAAGACACCACCCTAATAAATGATGCACATGAGGAGGAACATTTGGATATCTCGAATCACTTCCCTTGGATATCTCGAATCACTTCCCTTGGATATCTCGAATCACTTCCCTCGCGATATATATTTGGAACTTGGCTCTTTCCGACCCACCCTGATTGGAGATAGTGTTTCTTATGGAGAACATCATCCCTCTCCTTTCAAATATCACTAGGGGGCATTCTCTAGATTATCCAGTGGAATGGCATTCCCAATTGCACTTGGGAGTCCACTTTTGGGACTTTCCATTGAATCCTACATACCAAACGATATCAAAGATATATCTCATAACCCTACTTTGTGATGATTTTGAAGGAGTTGTGGCAGCTCATGAGATTCATAAATATCATATTTACCCTCTTATGTGGTCTAAAAATAATATGTTTCGAGCACATCCTCGACACCATGTTTTATTAGAAGTGGAGAGATTTGACCTTGTTAGGTAGATCTCTTTCTCTAGACACCATTTATTTCCAACATGGGCCTATTAGTTATTTGAGAGGAATCCTTGGCCTGATCCCTACAACAAGATCTATCTCAAGAGGTACTATGCTTAGGCAATAATGCTTGAGCTTCTCCCCTTGTAATTGTTGTATATTAATACACTAGAATTAGTTAGTTTAGTTTTAAGATTTTCAATATTTACTTATCATGATAATGTTAGCATCAGAAGTCACTCCTGGATTGCTTGCAGGAGTAGAGTCCAACGCCCATCAATTTTATGTCACAATTTGTTTAATGGGGTGATCGAATGGATAAGGACTCAAGAAGATATAGCTTTAACTCAGGAAATCAGGCCTAGTATGTAGAAAGAAAGGGAGGTATTGATCCAACTTCTGTCAGTAAATTGATTAAGGGTGGTAGATGGAAGACTTATGAGAAGGGTGAACAAGACTACCTCAGGCGACAGGCCTTTAGAAGCTTGAGGATGAAAGACTCAGAAGCCAAGATCCTCTTGGTCCAGAGTCTCAAGGAGCTGAAGGGTGGCTCGACTAGATCCTCCAATTCCAAGTCGTTCAGCGCTAAGAAAATCATAGGCACCGTTTAGAAATAATGCAACTGTTACAGTGATCCAACCTACATCATCCTATAACAGCTACAACTCGACTGGATCCTCCAATTCCGAGCTGTTCTAACACAGTAAACAAAGATATGGAAAGAAGATGACATCCATAAAGTAAGAAGTCTCAAATGCCAATACATAACCAGAGCGACCAACGCTTCATCAAAACTTTACAATCAGGAGCCTGGCTCAACCATCGATCCCCCCCCCCAAAATGGTGAAAACACCTTCATATACTCAAAATAACAGCAGCAGCAAAAACAAGAAGCTGCATTAAAAACATTGCATCTGCATGTCTTCTGACAGTCTGCGCATGCAGACTCTGGTCGATCATGCACTTATGACAGACGCTATCAGATTTT
The DNA here is from genome assembly GCA_009831015.1 of Picea engelmannii. NCBI lineage: Eukaryota > Viridiplantae > Streptophyta > Pinopsida > Pinales > Pinaceae > Picea > Picea engelmannii. The sequence goes on from ML776872.1 coordinate 1,290,073, forward strand.
GGATTGTCCTGTTGCAGATGAATCGACCAGCTTTAGTCCTTTTGCTGGACTTTCCATCTATGATGGAGACGATGTCTAACCACCTCCAACAACTACAATAACTGCCCTCTTGAGATCAAGAACGGTTCTGGTCAACTCTTCCTTTTGGGGACATGGAGGTCTTCTCGAGGGGCCACCTGGACCAGCCGAACGATTCACGGGATGAGAGGTGGAAGATGTGGCATGCTTGATGAGGATGTTGTAGGTGCCAGTATGGTGAAGGTGAGGCGGGGGAAAAGGGGTGCTTTCGTGGAAGTGATACAGGGACAGGAGACAACGAATGGAGGGAGGTGTTGAGGCGGAGGTGACTGGGTGAAAGGGACACATGGCAGGCGGTGAGGACTTGGGACCAGTATATTCGTGCCACGTATAGATAGGGGCTCGCTATAGTGAAATTCCATTCCGGAGCCCGCCCCCTCCATTAAATGCAGAACCAATCGAGGGGTTCGAAATTCAATACAGACCGTAGATCTAAGCATCAAGACTTGTGCCATCCATATGCGCGCATACATTATCTCCG
>ML776872.1:1290652-1309415 GCA_009831015.1 Picea engelmannii
CCAGAATGACGGAGGGGGTGCGGAATTGGACTTCGTCCGTGAATTTGAGTGCCTGGATCACGACCATCCAGATCTGCGCCCTCTTTAAATTAAATGTGCCCGAGCCTCACTGATGGATGAATGGTTGAGATGACCTCGACACTTTCATCATGAAAATCCCAAAGGGCCCCACTCGTGGCTCAACTATTGTGCCATGTATCCTTCAGATGGACGGTCCCGATCCTTTCAAAATTTCTGGTACCAGAGGTTCACGATGCAATTTTCCTCAAAATCCCAATTGACCAAACCGCAAAAGCACGAATGTACATCGCGTGTCCTCCAGCGGAACGGTCGAGATGGTATTTGATGTTAGAAGAGGGTTGCCTCCATTACGAGGCTCGCTTGACATGACTGGGTTCTAAGACCATAGGCTTAGCTTCAAATGCGCTTATCAACATTTCGGGGTTCGAGGTTTCGAGATGTAGAACGACGTGAAACCCTCACCCTTCGAACTCCCGAATGCCGAAATGATGACGTGACTAGATCTCACGCCACACGTCCTTTGGATGGATGACTGATATCTTTTCTTGCATGCAATATAGACGCTACCCATCGTGCTAATCCCAGTGCAACTCCGCTAACCACGATTTCCCGCCGACTGTCGATCTGCTCCTATGGATGAATCTGGGCTGTTAACAACATAATTTCTCCCGTTTACTTTATTGGAAGCCTGAAACGAGATTTTTTCATGATATGCTTGGGCACTTCTTGTGCAGCTTGTAGACCTAAATATTCTTGTTCCCAAGACAATAATTGTTGTTAACATTAGGCTCCATGGGGGATAGAGTCGTCCCTGTGATGCTCTAAGGACTCATTTTGCAGTTCTAGTGACTTGCTATTGGGCTATGGAGTCATGCTCAAAACACCCCCTGCTGAAAATACAGGCCGAAAAATAAAAGTGAAACAAAACAAGATACATGCTCAAAAGAGCTTATTTATGTACAGTCCTAAACTATCAGAATCCTTTACATGGGGCTAGGTGAAAGAAAACTTCCACCATAGCCATTCAAGCAGCTTCCTGAATAGAAGCTCCTTCCTTCTATCAATGATGGATAACAAACAATGTAACCAGGAGAATAGAATGGTTACATCCTTTGATTCATCTTCAAGGTTTTTCGTGAAGATGAAGGTGGGCGGCTCTAAGGCATAGAGGAAATGCCACTCCATGTACTTGCTGATATGGTCATAGAATGAGTGGCGAATTCTAGAAAATGGGCGACATACAGCCTTCTCTGCTACACAGTTGTTCACATGTGGCTGAATATCTCTGATAAGCACAGGTTGGTGGAAAACTGGCGTAGGCTCACTGCTCTCAGGCAGTGGCTGCTCGCTAACTGGCTCTAGACAGGAAATATTCTGCTCCTCTGGTTCTTTCTCCTCTTCTGGTTGGCTCTCCCCCGGGTCAGATTCATATTCATCATAAATAGGGACCATGGGATGGCTCTGCTTTTTGTCATGTCGGTTAACGTCTTCATAGTGATCTAATGTAGGATAAGCTTGTTGCTCATCATCACTATAATATTCATCAAAAAGGGGCTGACCTTCATTTCTATATTCCTCCTCCAGAATAGTGATCCCATCAAAAATATCTTTTTCAGGGACAGTGGTATCTTCTGCTTCTGGTTGTTCATACATAATTTTTTTCTCTTTAATCCTAGGTAAAAATATATCGTGAGAAACCCCTTGAAGGAAAAGAGAAAAATCCTCCTCCACAACCATCTCTTCTTTAAAAACGGGGAGGTCTTCGTCGTCATAAGTAGGGCAGCTAGGAACATCTGCTTCAACCCAATACCCAGGTGAGCCATCTACTATAGACCACATTTTCTTCATAAACTCGCAATTTCTACAAGAGGCATGTTGATCGTTATGAACATCTAAAAGAACAAAGGCATCTGATATGATGTCAGATGCTTCCGTTCTAGGGATAACACAATTAATATCATTCAAAACCTCTATATTTTCCTGGCAAATGCTTTCCTCCATAGTAAAAGCTTCATCATGGACTTGGTATTCAGGGCCAGCGGAGGCTTCATGAAGCGAAGAAAACTCCTCACAACAGTTTTCATACAAACAATCAGCTGGAAAATAATCTTTACAAAATGAATTGAAATCCGTATTAAAACCTATTAAAGAGCATATTCTTGTAGTGGGAAGAGACCGACACCATTCAAGAGCAGCTCCCTTCAATGAATACCTTAAGAGCTTAATCTGGACATCTTCATGCATGATATTAAGTCGATGAATAACCTCATGAAAGTCCAGTAAATGCTCAGCTGGTACCTCCGAAATTGTTGTGTGAAATTCAGGGAGGAAATTTTCCCATTGGTCTCTATCAGGAAGTGCATTAGGAAAACCAACTATCTGGGAAAAGTCACATAAAGAAAACCTTTTAGCTAAGATTTCCTCCATATCAAACCAATGGAGTCGCTAATTGATCCTTGAATCATGGAGTCACCAGGTGAAAGATTTATAGCTTTGAATGTGCCTGGTCTTTGTTCACCATCAAAGGCCAGATCTTAACATTATCGTTACCCTAGGAAGCTTCTCAGGCAGAGAAAGCAGATGTTGAAACCTTCTCGAGAAAGCTCCTTCGGGTCATCTTTCAGGTGTGCTAAAGTAGCCACAACTAACACAGTGATTTAGAAACCTTGGAGTCGCCACAGTGGAGTCACCAAGTGCACAGTAGCAATCTTTAAGGGCTCTGATGCCTGATGCATATTCAGAATCAGAGGCTCAATGTTGTTCAATCCCAAGGAAAATCTTCAACTTCGTCCTCGGCAGCGGTGCCAGAAATGTTAGTATAAGAAGTCACTCCTGGATTGCTTGCAGGAGTAGAGCCTAACGCCCATCATTTTTATGTCATGATTTCTTTAATGGGGTGATCGAATGGATAAGGACTCAAGAAGATATGGCTTTAACTCAGGAAACTGGGCCTAGTATGTAGAAAGCAAGGGAGGGTTTGATCCAACTTCTGTCAGTGAATTGATTAAGGGTGGTAGATGGAAGACTTATGAGAAGGGTGAACAAGACTACCTCAGGCGACAGGCCTTCGGAAGCTTGAGGATGAAAGACTCAGAAGCCAAGATCCTCTTGGTCTAGACTCTCAAGGAGTTGAAGGGTGGCTCAACTGGATCCTCCAATTCCAAGTCGTTCAGCGCTAAGAAAATCACAGGCACCGATCAGAAACAATGCAACTGTTACAGTGATCCAACCTACATCATCTTATAATAGATACAACTCGACTGGATCCTCCAATTCCGAGTTGTTCTAACACAGTAAACAAAGAGATGCAAAGAAGCTGACATCCATAAAGTAAGAAGTCTCAAATGCCAATACATAACCAGAGTGACCAGTGCTTCATCAAAACTTTACAATCAGGAGCCTGGCTCAACCATTGATCCCCCCCCCAAAATGGCGAAAACACCTTCATATACTCAAAACAACAATAATAGCAAAAACAAGAAGCTGAATTAAAAAAATTGTGTCTGCATGTCTTCTAACAGTCTGCGCATGCAGACTCTGGCCGATCATGCACCTATGACAGACGCTATCATATTTCGGACTGTCCTGCTACATATGAATCGACCAGCATTAGTCCTTTGCTGGACTTTCCATTTATGACGGAGATGATGTCTAACCACATCCAACAACTGCAATAACTGCCCTCTTGAGATCAGGAATGGTTCTGGTCAACTCTACCTTTTGGGGACGTGGAGGTCTTCTCGAGGGGCCACCTGGACCAACCGAATGGTTCACGGGATGAGAGGTGGAAGATGTGGCATGCTTGACGAGGATGTTGTAGGTGTCAGTATGGTGAAGGTGAGACGGGGGAAAAGGGGTGCTTTCGTGGAAGTGATACGGGGACAAGAGATAGTGAATGGAGGGAGGTGTTGAGGCGGAGGTGACTGGGCGAAAGGAACACATGGCAGGCGGTGAGGACTTGGGACCAATATATTCATGCCACGTATAGATAGGGGGCCCGCTATAGTGAAATTCCATTCTTGACCCCCCCTCCCCAATTAAAGGCAGAACCGATAGGGGGGTCCGAAATTCAATACAGACCATAGATCTAAGCGCCAAGAGTTGGTCCGTCCAGATGCGCGCATAAATTATCTGCGATTCCGGACCCCCCCCTTCTCGTTAAAGCCAGAATGACGGAGGGGGTGTGGAATTGGACTTCGTCCGTGAATTTGAGTGCCTGGATCACGACCGTCCAAATCTGCGCCCTCTTTAAATTAAATGTGCCCGAGCCTCGCTGATTGATGAACAGTTGAGATGACCTCAGCGCTTTCATCATGAAAATCTCGAAGGGCCCCACTCGTGGCTCAATTATTGCGCCGTGTGTCCTTCAGATGGACGGTCCCGATCCTTTCAGGATTTCTGGTACCGGAGGTTCACGATGCAATTTTCCTCAAAATCCTGATTGACCAAACTGCGAAAGCACGGATGTACACTGCGTGTCCTCCAGCGGAATGGTTGAGATGGTATTTGATGTTAGAAGAGGGCTGCCTCCATTACTAGACTCACTTGATGTGACCGGGTGCTAGGACCATAGGCTTAGCTTCAAAGGCGCTTATCGACGTTTTGGGGTTCGAGGTTTCGAGATGTAGAACGACGTGAAACCCTCACCCTTCGAACTCCTGCATGTCAAAATGCCGACGTGACTAGATCTCACGCCACACATCCTTTGGATGGATGACTGATATCTTTTCTTGCATGCAATATAGACGCTACCCATCGCGCTAATCCCGACGCAACTCTGCTAACCGTGATTTCCTGTCGACTGTCGATCTGCTCCTATGGATGAATCTGGGCCGTTAACAACAAAATTTCGCCCGTTTACTTTATTGGAAGCCCGAAATGAGATTTTTTCGTGCTATGCTTGGGCACTTCTCGTGCAGCTTGCAGACCTGAATATTCTTGTGCCCAAGACAAGAATTGTTGTTAACACTAGACACCATTTATTTCCAACATGGGCCTATTAGTTATTTGAGAGGAATCCTTGGCTTGATCCCTGCAACAGGATATATCTCAAGAGGTACTATGCTTAGGCAATAATGCTTGGGCATCTCCCCTTGTAATTGTTGTATATTAATACACTAGAATTAGTTAGTTTAGTTTTAAGATTTTCAATATTTACTTATCATGATTTATGCTTGGTTAGAAGATGTCTTCGGAATCACATGTGTTTGTGGGATTCATAGATGGTGCTAGTCACCACACCCATAACCTCTCTTCTGCTACTTGGGTGATTTATTCTCCCTCAAACCAACTTATGTCTTAAGGAGGTGCTTCCCTCGATATGATTACCAATAATTTGGTTGAGTATAGTGAGATAGTTGAACTGCTGATGGAAGCCATTTCACATGGAATTTGACATTTGGTAATTCACTTGGATTCACAACTAGCAGTGTCGCAGTTGAATGACATGTACAAATCAATGCATGATCCTACACTTCTATGGAATTTTTTATGGATGTGACTTCTTGAATGATCCTTTGAGTTCATTACTATGTTCTGAGAAGTTTAATCATTTATCTAATGCATTATCTAATTATGTGTTAGATTGGAATCTATCTCATTAATAAAACCAAAGCATGCATGTACATATCTCATGGAAAGCAAGTAAATCAATATTGTGTATATAAGTAAGGATGAAAAAGTTTGTATATATTAATATATCATCAAGTACAAAAAAAATTGGAGCATAGTTTACAAAATTAGGCATCCTAGCCCCTGATAATACATATGGATAAGGTCGATCATAATAACAAAATCTACACCTATGTCCTGTCCCCACATGGGTCTTGTGGTAGAAAGATATGACGGTCACCACCCATCCAAATAGTCACACCCAAGCTCGTGGGTACTCCAACTACCTGACGTTGTGTGCGCTTGGGAAGTTCCTCGATATGTGCCATAGGAAAACATTGATTCAATCTCTCCAAGTTCCTCTATACCATCTATAGTACCCTATCAGCCTCTCCCCTAGGATGGTATCCATCTCTACCCCTGCACCTATGTCATGGAAATCCTTTAGGTTGCACTAGTTCAACATCTGTGTCGCTAGAGTGTTTTGTTAGTTATGCTTCATGGAAAAATATTTTCCTCTTGTTTAATCATAAAAATTTAAATAATTTGATTATTTAAAAACATTGGTACTTATCGATGTCACACCAAGTGTCATCTGGGGGGAGTGGTAACTCCATATCTCTCTAGAAGTTCAGTCTAGCATATGGATATTCATCGATGGTAATGATTTGGTGAGACCACCGATCAAAGAAGTCCTCATCAAACTTGTTGGTCACTTGTCCACCACCAAGTTTGAGCATGCAATATTCCCATTAGACCATCCTAGGATCTCATATCCCAGGTTTGGGGAGTGTTATGTTTGGACGCATGGCTGGACTTGCTCCAAAAAGATTGTGCACAACCAAATTTATTTTTCCATCCCATCTTGCACTATGTCGGGTGGGTTTTCATGTTGTTCAGAATCCCTGTACACAAGTTGAATACTATGGGTCATAGACACTCTACTCCGTAGTATAGCTATGGGTGTGAAGATAAGTGTTGTGTTATGGATTCATCCATCTGAGATATCACAAGTAAAATGATCTTGAGACTCAAATTCTCAATGTTATTAATGGGAACTTGGGAGATCATCTTTTGAGTTCCCACAGAGAAATAAGCATTTTCTCTTTTAAGTTGATTGGTTCACCATGCCAGAATGGGCCTATATTGAAGTAGATGTATTCAAATTCTATCTTCAAAGTCTCATCATCTATCATGAATGAATCTCGGTCTGGGTCCAAATACCCTATCAATAGTTCTAGTAGTTGTTTATGTGTTCGCAAGTTAGGAATGAGGAAAAACTTGAGAAATCCACAAGCATGGAGGTAATTCATTGCCTCTAGATCTTCAACAACCAAGGAGTCCACCTCTCTCTTTAAATGATTGACATTTGCAAAATTTTAGTATTTTTGGGCAAGTTAGAAGCCATTTTTACACCTTTTTAGGGTCACTCACTCCTTCCATTAAGGACAAGAGAGATTAATCACACCTTTTCCTCTTATAGGGTGCAATTAGGTCCATATTCTTGCACCCTTTGAGTGGAAAAGAAGTGATTGTTCAAACCCACTTGCAAAAAGGGTCCCCCCAAGCTGAAATTTTCATGAAAATTAACAAGAAATGGAAGAAAATGAAGGGAATGGGATGAGGAACTACCTGGTCCCGATGAAACACGATTCTAACAATCGAATCTCCTACAATATTTGAATTTTAGGCTCCGAGCAAGGATTTGATAAAAATGACAAATAACTTGCTAAAAACTCACCTTTTCACCTATTTTATCACTTTTTACCCATTTTTGTATAGTCTAAGTTGTGTATTTGACATTTTATTATTAATATTTGTTAGGACTAATTCTTAATAAGTGTCATTTATAGTTTGTGGTTGCTTTCTTGCAGTTGTGATAAAAGTATCACGCCTTTATGAGTGTTTTTCAATCGAAATTGGTCCATGTAGAAAGGCAAAGGATCTTGTAATTGGCATGTAGGTTAGTCTTGCTACCTTGCATTATGCCTTAGCAGTTTCCTAGTCCATTTTTTCCTTAGGATTGACCCCACTAAGTTGTGACATGAAGCCTTCTTTCCATTTAAAAAGTCTCGTAATTTGAGTGGTAGAGTCTACCGTTCAAATATTTTTAATTTAAATAATTGCAAATTTGATATTATATCATTACAAAGTCTAACCATAACCTTATCCATGTAAAATAATGGACCCTACATTTTCCTCACTTTCCCACTTTGAAAGTTTAGTAACTTTTTTTCCAATGATATTTCAATTTCATCTATCTCAACAACATTAACACATAAAGCATATCACAAACACTTATCAAGGTTAAAATAATATTACTACTAGCACAACCACATTATTAAAGGTGGTTGATATAATCCAATAGACGTCATTCTCCACCTTTCTTAAATTAATAAATGATTAAACATATTATAAGAGATTAAATATACTATTTGGTTGTACCAATTATTATAAACATGAGGCTAATTATTATAACATATTATAAGAGAAATATAATTGTTTCTTCGTACCAATTATTATAACATATTATATGCATGAGATTAATCATTTAATAATGTGATGTAATAATTTAGGAAGTAATATTATACACTAGCTAAATTTAAAACAAAAAAAAAAAAAACAAAAAAATGTTATTTCCTAACAAAGAAGAAAAATATTAAAAAAATAGATGAAAAATTACAATGTTTTTTTTAATCTATTTATGTAAAATAATATATATTATTTTTTATTTATATAATAATGTTTTTTTTTCATTTATTTAATTAATTGATATATTAAAGATAATAAATATATTTATAATTATTAATTTTTAATAAATAATAAATAAATATTTCGTAATCGTGTAAATGATCATTATCAAAATTAAGATTACCAAGGCCATACTCTAATTAATATCGGTGGAAATCAATATCACATACTCTAATTAATATCGGTGGAAATCAATATCACATATTGGAGTCCTCTTTGTTTGTCTTTTGGAATGGTAGCATACATAATATATTGACTATTGTTAACGACAATCTGTGGGGCAAGGCAATTACTCTCAATTATGATGGTCCGCTGCTCATTTTCAGGTCCTGTATAAGTCGAGTTTATGTGGTGATGATTGGCATTATTGTTTGAGCACACTTCTAGACTTCAAATAGATACCCTTTTGTAACGCATTTCAACCATCAACTAATAAGTATCTCTTTGCACATCATTAATTTTCAGACATTATTTGCACATCATTAATTTTCAGACATTACTAGAAAAGGATTTTGAGGTAATTGTAGAGAAATGGTATATTAAAATTTAGTGATTTACTAATAACAACCAATTTTGGATATTTATATATCAATATTTGTTTTAAGATAGACACACTATCTTAACACTAACAACTTGTTGAGAAAATATCTCAACCATACATCAAAATAGAAAGCAATTAGTGGAAAGCAATTTTTCATATCCAACTATATTTAACAAATCTCCTAAAGCTTAAAATAAATGTATAAAGTAAAGACAAACTCTACTTCATAATGACCAATAAAAATAATAATCACAAGCTTTGTATGATCAAGTATCACTCGATAATCTAGATAAGACAAACAAAAATATTAATTCCAACACTCCTCTTAATGAGTAATTGTCTCAATCTATGTTAGGTTAGGTCTTCATTAGTATTTTTCAACAATGCATCAAATGCTCCATCATGAATTCAAGAACCTCTTGACCAACAAAGTATATATTTGGTCCAACCTATCACTTGCATCTCATGCCTCGATCATGTAGACATCATCAAATTGACAACATATCCTTCAGGTACAAAGTTCCTTCAATTTCTTGATGATCTCACCATAAATATACAAAACAAATTCTAGTTTTTAGGCCTACCATACCTACTAGAGTATATAACCAACATGATCCACTCATAGAGCATTTAGTTGATACACGACCCACTCCTCCAAGTGTTTAACAACTCTGTGATAGAGGTTTTTCACTACATTGTACAAGTTATCCAAATCATTGGGGACACGTGGAAAATGGGTATGCATGCCTATCTGAGGCTTACAACAATATGTCCTTTACATGTTACATGCATAGATACAAGTACACATCATTAACATGTTGAAATATACACTGACACTAAGAGGGGGGGTGAATCAGTGTCTAGAAATTTTGACTGCTTTTCACACTTTCATAGATTAACTGAACTAACTAAATAAGATATATGCAACTCAATTAATTATTCATAAACATGTATAACACAAAATGTATGAAGTAGATAAAATATTTTTCTTTTATTTATTTAACTTGAATGAATACAAATAAAATCAATCATTTAATATCTTCAACTTCAACTGAATATGAGAGATCAACTCTCTGATACAAGACCCAGATTGTAGTTCTCATATCAAACTAAGAAATGGGGAATCCAACCCTCATAACAAGACCCAGCTTGTTGATCTCAGATCCAACTGAGATGTGAGGAATCCAATCCTTATGACAAGATTGAGCTTGTAAACATGAACCAACCTGATAGAATGAACTTTCATTCAATCCATTATATATATATATATATATATATATATATATATATATATCCACCAATACACTATTAGATTCACCAACATTTTTGGTTTATATAGTATTTCAATAGATATAGGATTGAACCATCATGTCTATTGACATGAACCATTGCACCTCTTTATTTAATTTTAACATAAATAATCTTCTCCTTTTACCGTGTAATTTTCTCAATTAATTAGAAGACTAATCTTGATTCGAATTTCATCCACATGAGTTGATCACAGGTATGGATAGACTCCTTATATCATTCCCATGATTTTTTTGCATCCCTAGTTCTTCAATAGACCATATTCAAGATTTTATCGGATCTCTGTACTGATATGGTGTTAATCTTTTCAAATTACAGGCCTTTAACTATTTTACATAAATCGTATTCTACAAAGGTGCTTTCTTCAACCCAATGCTCAAATGACCATGGGCTCAAAACCACGGGCTTATCCATTTAAGCGTTGTCACGAGACCAGTGCTAGAACCAGGTCCTCCGAACTTCATCCTTGTATTTTATCACAGTAATACTTCCTGAAGTAAACTTCATCGAAGTACATATAAGCACTCCATGTTGACATTATTTGTCATATGCCCTTCGGCTAGGAACCAAAGGATTAACTCATTTTTGTCGTGTAGTTATTGAACTTGGGCCTCGAGTTGCTTATGAACCTTCACATGACCAGGAGATAGGACCAGCTCTCCAGGTATTCAAGATTATTGAACTTTGCAAACCTTTTATTCATTTGGAATTTGACCTATCGAAGTGGTCATCAAGAGTGGGAAACTGGTTGATATCGGTTGTTAGTAATCCTTACTCTATTCTTCTACTGTACTCAATTGAACAATCGAGAATGATCCTGAAGTAGATCAACAGTTAGCGTTACTTTGTGATTCACGCTTACTCTATCCTTCCATTACGTTTAATAAAAGGTCAAGAATGATCCCTAAGTAGATCAACTATTAGCATTACTTCACAATTCCAACCTTCGGTGATTAGTAGATAAAGGAAGCTTGGATATCCCCAAACTTAGTCATCCTAGAGTGACGTGGCTTGTTGACATCACTGTTGACATGGCACTGGATGAGTGGCTGCCACATGTCACCTTTCTTCATGACTTTTGTATACCTAATGTGCCAACTAGACCTCGACACTTGTCATTTGTTGATTGTGCCATGTGTCATATTTTTCCTACTACATGTCTTGTCCAAGCTCAAAAGGAATATTCTTTTATTCTTTGTCTTCGGAGGGATGCCACTTCCACATTCTTCAGTTCTCTGAACGGATGGTATTGAATGTAATATTTTTTTTTGATACTCTGATTTTAGAGTGTAATAAAAACTCTTCTCCATTGGACTCTGAACACTTTCCTTCGAACACCAATTAATATTTTCCACATGTTACATCCTTTCTCGACATCAAACAAAGGGTATCAAAGAGGAATATTTTGTTTCGATACTTCGTTTTCGGAGTGTTAAAAACAACTCTTCTCCACTGGACTCTGAATACCTTCCTCTGAACATAAATCAATAGTCGCCACGTGTTAAATTTCTGGACATTGAATAATGGGTATCAAAGAGGAATATTTTGTTTCGATACTCTAATTTCAGAGTGTTAAAATTTTTTTTATCCACTAGACTCGAAATACCTTGCTTCGACCACCAATCAATAGTCGCCATGTGTTACCTTTCTGGACATTGAATAAAGGGTATAGAAGAGGAATATGTTGTTTCAATACTCAGATTTCATAGTGTTAAAACAACTCTTCTCCACTGGACTCTAAATAGATTCCTACAAACACCAATCAGTAGTGGCCACATGTTACCTCCAGATTAATCAATCATGATCACCTCGAGTTGATGTCCATCATTGGCCTAGTCCTTCTTGATATAATGGTTTGTATTACTCCCAAAGTTTTTCCCTCGATCTGACGGTTGGTTGGATTTCGGAACTTCGTGCCTTTGGTCCCACTTATCCTATCCTTCCACTTCATCATCAACGGTTGAGAATTGACCCTAATTTTCTCCACGAGATCTAACGGTCAGTGCTCATTTCACTACTTCGTAGATTTCAAGACTTTGTGTCTTATGGGGTCCGTTTATCATGTCCTTACACTTGTTTCTATATGATGATCAAGATAGATCACAAATTGATATAATGGTTTTGATTAATATCGAATCTTGAATGAACGATTAGGATTCTAGGATCCGTCATGAAGGGTTCTTCTTTGCAGGCTCTGGCTTCTCCACAATCTGATGGTTTTGGATTGTGTTGACGGGCGAAAATGAACACTCGCTAACTAGAAGAGTGGATCCAGTCCAGGGTTGTCTAAGTAACCCAAGTCGTTTGGGATAACCCACCCTGACAAGTTTAGCGGCTCCGTTAGCTGATCTAAGTCCTAGAAAAACAAAAGAAAACTACTCTAAATGAACTAATCTAAAATAAAATAAAAAAACAATAATTAAAACAAACTAATAAACAAATCTAAACTATATATATACAATTTACTATAATAACCCTACGAAATTAAACATCTAACTACTAACAAAATTAAATCTTAATCACAAATGTACAATATTTACAAATTACAGGTTTGGATGAAAACCTATAAAACTCATTTGTAATCTATACTAAGACAGCGAAACTATCTTTTTTTGGTTTTTATAATTTTATGAAAAAGAAATAAACTGAACAACTATCTAAGATAAGCAATTAAAATAATAATTCTAACTATGTATCTGAACTAATATATTTATCTAAACTACTTATATTATACTAACTAATTAACTATTAAACAAAATATAACAAACTGACCTGAAGTAATGCTTCAAGTTTGTCCTGTGTATGATGGTTGATTTAGCTGTTCGGAGGGAAGAAACCCGCACCGGATTATCCACTAGCTTCTCGTAAACGGCAAGTTGTTGTGCTCTTCAAATATATATAACAAGACAAACAAGACATAAAAAATTACAACAATCTTATAATTTACAAATCGTCGCAGCTAGATAAATCTGTGTGCAAAGACTTGTACAAAATGATTCATTCAACGAAAAAGGTAAACCTGTAATTCATTAAGTGAAGCAGACTAATTGTTGTATTTTTTAAAATAAGAGAGGTATCAGATATGGATAACATATAAATCAAATCACATCAACATGCAAAGAATTATGATATCTAAAGTAGTCGATAATTAATTGCCAACCGATATGTAGAACACTTGAAACAAAAGTTTGATATATTGAAAGTGAAAGTTGTTACAAGACATCAACTTTCGTCTCAGTCTGAAGCATAAATCCATAGTCTGGTTCTCTCCACAATGATGATGATGGGTTTATTACAAAAAATGACAAGTATTTTAAGACTTCCCACAGGGTAAAACATCCCTGTGGGAATTATCAAAACAGTTTACAGAAAATCTGGAGATAATCTCCCAAGTCTGACTAAACTAACAACCTAAAATAAAAACATATCCAAAGTATCTCCCAAACTTCTAGAACATGCCCAATTGATCATGGTAATTCGTATGCACCTGAACAAGGACAAGAATAGACAATATTAGAGGATATTTTATTGATAAAATTGACAAAAATCTAATTTCGAAGACTAGCTATAGAGTCTTGCGATTCTGTAGCTGGTCTAAATTGAACATAGAATCATTTTAAAATCAATTTGAATCTTAAAGAATATATTCAAACTATTTAACACTATTTGATTACTAATTAGAAACCAAACAAATCATTGAAATTAACACTTGTATGCAAATTGAACAAACTAAATCGTAGTTGAATTAATCAGTTGATAACAGGATATGTGGGATTTGTCAAACGTTTGTTATTGCCAATTGGGGGCAGACAGAATCGATTGACAGTCAATGAAATCATCACTTGAATCAATTTCAAAACGAACCATTAGCTGAGTTTTTCATACGAATTCAACAGAGACAAAATATGTCGATTTGAGCTTAACAAAATCGTTTTTGAAAATCCAAACCAATAGAGCAACATCAAATCTATTTTCGATACCAATCCAACTCATACAAGCAATCGTGCTAACTCAAAACATGCAGCAATCGTTTGCAAATCAAATCAAAAAGGAATGAATAAAAAAAATTTGGGGTTGATACAATCATTATGTATCAACACAGCTCCACGATTTTAGCGAATAGATCTATTGCACAGGTCAAAAGTAAACGAGAATATTGACTCAATACAAAATAGATTCATCCTGGACAATCGAAGTCAACAGGGTCGTTTTGAGTCTATTAGGAGAAAATGAAACTAATTGAAATCAAAACAAATCGACTATCCCAAATCAAACGAACAGAATTGATTCAAAAACAAACCAAACCGAATAAAAAACCAATCAATTGTTAAACTGGGCACGGAAAAATCACATAACCAAATCACAACTACATCTGAGTTTAGTAATCTAAATCTACTGTACAGGAGACAGAATCATTTCAAATATATCAAAATGGACAGAACTAATTTGAAAGCAAAACCAAATATGTTACAATAATTCAAGCAAATTCACAACGCGAAAATCATATTGAAATTCATACCTGGACAATAAGAAATGGCTTCGATTATGATAGTTTGGAATTGACGAAGGCTATAGCCGATTCGAAATTCCTGAAGACAATCGAACCAATTGTTTTTTGTTTCTTGTCATTAGCTTGAAGCTTGTCCCTTTCTCTCGACAACACTGTGACTTGGTTCTCTAAAGATTTGATATTCGATTGCAATAAGGGAACGTCAATGTAATAACGGTCTAGCCACACATTACATTGGTTGCATGATGTCTGCTCAGGCTTAGAAATTGCAGGCGAGGGTTTGTTTGAATCACTGAGGTTTTCATTGTGCAACTTGATTCCTGGGTAGTTAGGATTGTTCTTTAGGCAAGGGGGTAAATTAGATACATAGTCATAGGGTTGCTCGGAGCATAGGCCATGGGAATAGGGGTACTCTTTAGCCAGGAAACGCTCGATATCGGAGTCCGAGTCTTCACTTAGAACTATGGGATTTTGGTCGACGTTTGGCTTAGGTTTATTCTGGGCAAGTCTCGATATCAATCGAGCATTCTTTTTACCCTTGCTGTCGAGAGTAGGATTACCCTTTACTTTCTTACTCACAGGATTCTTTACATCCTCAGTCTTTTCTGTTATGATGTCGGTTAGGTTGATATCAGGGCAAACAAAGGGTTTGGTAGGGGGTAGAAGGACATGGAAAGGCACGGGTATCCCAACCATAGTCTCACTAACCATGGCTTTATCGATTTGAGCAGAATCTGGATCAGCAAAGCCATTTCTAGACAGAAAGGCTTGCCAATTATCGCCATGAAGGTTTAAATGGTGGGCGACGATGAGTCTAATCAAGCCATGTTGAAACAAGCTATTGTTGGCCTTCTCGTGTTTGAACCTCTTAGCCATCTTGTAAAGACTACGTAAGAAGTAATGCGGCATGTTCAAAGGATAGCCCATGAAATTCATTAATAACCGGAGGTGATAAAGAAAAACCAAGCCATACCGACCTTCACAGGTCACAAATTGTTTCACAATCACCAAAATATCGTGCCACCTAGGTTTAAGGGTGGAAATAGGCATACCTTTATCACATGAGACAACCTTCCTTGATACGAATAGCAATGGCCACAACACCTCATCGACTTTGGAGTTTTTAAACCATCGTTGGCCCGTGGCTGCTAATCCTGTAGTAGATCTTATGAATTCTTCATTGAGTTCAAGCTGAATGTCACCTACTTTAGCCCTACACCCATCAAAGGTGGGGGCGAATTGTTGGGCAACCAAGAGGTTGAAGCCCTCAAACCTCTGTAAAAACACGAGCCAACCATTATCTTCTAAATCCTTTCGGGCATCATCAAATAGTAACAGAGCTTGACTACCATTTGGCTCTATGCGCACCACCGACACCATAGATAGGAGCACACGATGAGTGAGGTGAACAAGCCAAGGTTTGAACACAACATACGCAGGGGAAGAATACTCACAGGCTTACCCGAAACTAGCAAAGGTGAACCGGGGTAGGGGAAAAACATTAATGGCAAAACGTGCGAAGGTGGTGGAGCTATTTCGGCCCATGCAGAATAGTCATTACCCACAGTACAACCACTGGTGCGTATAACTATTCAAATCACTATGCATATGTGTTAAAAACTATGCCATTCAATCAACCAATGAACTCTATGGTAAGTGGATTAAACATTTGTGTGAGAAATAGTCATAGTTTCAAAACCAAAGCAATAAATCGAAATCAGACCAAGGGTTTGATTATATGAACTATGTGTTGTATGAAACGATTTATACCAAGGGTCTTACCACAACACAAATGTATTTTCATGAAACCAATGTGTCAAGTGAATCGATTAAAGAACATATAAATCTAATCACCAATGCATCACAAACTCAATCACTCATAAAATGAAATTATATAATCAATCAAAGAATTCCAAATGAGTACAGATCAAGGGGTCTCGCCAATATAATCATGGTTAATTTATGAGCGCAATGGACATAAAGACAAGGGTGATCACAACAATCCAGTGATGGTTTTAATGTGACTTTGAAAACCAAGTTTTCACGCTTGCAGTCATGAAAACAAGAACAAAGGTAAGTGTGCACATAGCGCAAAATAATAGTGTCGTTTTATTCAAGGATTGCGACGAAAATCAAGGTTTGCAAAACACTGGTGTAGGCAGCTTATAAGGACAGTAGAAAAATGTGAATTGGCTGCCAACAATGGTGACACATTGGTAGAAGCAGTTATCTCTACCAAAAGAACAAATTCAGATTGGGATAATGAGAAAAAATCTAACTCAAAAATAACAACCAGAAAATCGTATGAACATAATCAATGATCAAATATTCCATCCATGCTTAAAGGATGAAAACTGATAACAGTCTTAAGACAAGTGAGCCACGATATTAAAGATAAAATCTCCAATACTGTTGATAGAGCCACTGCTGCCAGTAGGCATCCATAGCCTCGACAGGGTTGCCATTTAACCCACTCTGATATCCGTATTCTGCCAAGAAGTTCCATATCAGAATAAAGGACATTTTAAGGTCAAGTTATCTTATTTTTGCCAATTTTCATATACCCGACATTGCTTCGTTGCCATCAGGCCTGTTCAGTACCCTAGCGAAGTTGTCTTGGTGCCATGCATGCATTTACCCACTGTCAGCAGACCTGTTCAGCATCTCGACAGGTTTACAAGCACTTCCCACAGCTCTTTTATTGATTTGTTTTATTTTTTAACAATATATAGTCGAGCGGGGTGACGCTGAAAATTATGATTTTTTAACATATTTTTTACAGACCTCATCAGAATTTTTTAGAATCGTCCTTTATTAAGATCCAGAGATGTTTCATTTACAGAACCAACTTTATAAGGTAGGGAGACATCTTCTGAGTTATTCCCTTAAGGAACAGGGACAGCGTAAAAAGATAATAGATGATCATGACAGGATTTACTCAGAGATCGAAATCAGTTAACTTCTTTCAAACAAAAAACTTTTTGTCAACACAAATGTAAATTTCAGAAGTATACAATTGATGTTTATACAATTTTCTTAGCAGTCATTTCAGTGAAGGAATTTTCTGTTTTCTTCGTCTGAATAGCTCAGTATGCAGGTATGTGTATTTCCAAAAAAAAGGAAAACTGATAAGCGCAAAGAGAAATCAAAACCAAAACAAGAAAAGAAAAGCAAACAAACGAAAAGTCTGTACATAGTATACAAGGGTTGTCATCAAGCAAAGTATTTTTTCAGGGCTTGGCCATTCACTGGATAGGTGTCAAGCTGCCCTTCTAGACTCTGCAATCGAAAAGAGATGGGACCTAACTTCTCAGCAATTAAAACTGGTCCAAGCCATAAGTTTTGAAATTTCATGTGCTCTCCCTTTCCCTCATATGGTTTGTCCCATTTTAAGACGAGGTCACCTACTTCGAAATTCCTATCGGAGGCAGAGTTGGAATTGAACCAACTTTTGACTACTAGTTGATGCTAATCTAACTTACTTTTAGCTTGGGCTCTTACCTCTTCCAGCTTCATCATGTTGGGTATGTGTTATATTCTTTTCACGAGTAGTAATGTTTGAGCGCCTGTGCCGGGCGCGCGGGGGTTCGGGGGCAGCGCCCCCGAAAATTTTTTTTTGGGCCGACATATTTTTCGCCGGTTTCGGGCCGACATATTATTGCCGGACCGACATATTTCCGGGACGACATATTTCCGGGACCACATGATATTAGGTGGTTTTCGACACATGGTTTTTGCCGATGGTTTTCTATTTCCGGTTAAGGAATTAGGGTTTTGGACTAATCCAGGTCATTGGGTTAGGGTTTTGGATGCCGCTGGCTCCTATATGTATATTGTATTGTAAGCAATGTAACACAAGTGTATCAATATAATATATGATGGTTTTCCCGGTTTGGGTTTCCAGGTGAAAAATATCTGTGTAATGTTTGTATTTTCCATTGTATCTTTTCTGTTCTTTTCTGAATATCAGTTTGCAGTAGATATTGTACAAGGTTAGAATTTACATTTGGTATCAGAGCTTT
>ML776872.1:1313067-1333303 GCA_009831015.1 Picea engelmannii
GTATCAATATAATATATGCTGGTTTTCCCGGTTTGGGTTTCCAGGTGAAAAATCTCTATGTAATGTTTGTATTTGCCATTGTATCTTTTCTGTTCTTTTCTGAATATCAGTTTGCAGTAGATATTGTACAAGGTTAGAATTTATACATCAAAGCGTCAATTCAGTTTTCTAAAGGGGGACAGTCTTCTTCTTGAATTTTCTGCGATAACTGAAGTGAGGGAAGAAGAATGTGTGGTGGCAGAATTGCTTCTTTGCCATAAACAAGAAAGAAAGGAGAGTTACCTATAGTAGCTTTTGGTGTTACCCTATCATCCCAAAGCGCGTTTAACAATGCATTGTGCCAATTTTTGTGATTTTCAGCGACCATTCTCTTGATGATTTTAATCAAGTTCTAATTTGTTGATTCTTCCAATCCATTACCCTGAGGGTAATAGCTAGCATAATACTTCAATTTAATTCCTTTTTCCAAAGAGAATTCTCTCCTCTCAAGAGAGGAAAAGTAAGAAGCGTTATCGAATACTAAACAATCAGGGATACCAAAACGAGTGATAATATTTGAAATTAGAAAGGCAATTACCTGACTGGTATTCACAGTTCTTAAAGAGGCAACTTCAGACCACCGGGTAAAGTAATTTGTGGTTGTTATGATAAAATTATGCTGCTGTGAGGATGGGGGGTTGATTGGACCTATGATATCCAGGCCCCATTGCTGAAAAGGAGAGTCTACAGAAACGGGCTGCAAAGGAAAGGTTGGTTTTTGTAACCGCCCTGATGCTTTCTGACAAATAATACACTTACGACACAAGGCATGGGCGTCTCTAAAAAGCGTGGGCCAGTAATAATCGGCTCTCAAAACTTTATGAGTAGTGGTGTCACCACCAAAATGACCACCAGCTTCTCCTGCATGCAATTCTAGTAAGACTTTTTCTACTTCGTCTTTCTCAAGACAACGCATCAACACACCATCAAAACTTTGACGAAACAGGATACCATTTGCCAAATGAAAGGAGGAAGACTTTAATCTCAATGCTCTTCTTTTAGTGGGATCCAGGTGACGAGGGGCTGACCCATGTTCAAGACATAATTTTATATCGTCATACCACGGACTGACAGAGTTTTGTGCGCAACAGATTATATTTTGATCGTGTTGTCCTAGGTTTGACATATCATTTTCTTCTTTTTGTCCTGTGGCTAAGTCAGCAACTAACTTGCATAACCCTTGGCCTCTCACTATTTGAGCTGGGGTAATTTCTATGTTGTACTCCTGCAAGGAGGTAACCCAGCTAGCCCTCTTTTCACCTAGTTCCTTCTGCACTAACAGGTTCCTGACAGCTGGATAAGGGACAATAACTTTTATCCTAGATTTCAAAAGATAAGACCGGAAATGTTTGACTTCTTTGAAAACAGCATAGGCTTGCTGATCTATCGCTGGGTAATTAAGTTCCGCACCTTTAAAAGCAGAGCTCATAAAGGCAATGGGTACTTCATTGTTTTCAGTGTTCTTTTGAGTTAGGACGGTGGTGTAGGAATGGTCAAAAGCAAAAGTGTAGAGCATAAAGTCTTGCGAAAAGTTGGGGCTCATGAGGGACGGGGCGTCTATTATGGCCTTCTTTATTGCATTAAAATCTTGATTTTCTAAGGGTCCCCAATGATATTGGGCATCTTTCTTAATTAGATTCTGTAAAGGTCTGACCATTTCGGAGAAACTGGGGACGAATCTCCTTACGAAGTTTATCTGGCCTAAGAAAGACTGCATAGATTTTTTGGATGTAGGAGGGGGAAGTTTCGAGATGACTTGAGTCCTTTCGGGGTCGATAATCATCCCTTTGCTCGACACAATAAATCCTAACAGTTTACCCTGTTCTACTGCAAAGATGGATTTTTTAGGATTCAAGTAAATGTCGTATTTACGACATCGCTGTAGAACGGCTCGTAGATGAGCTAGATGATCAGTTTTGGTTTTAGAAAATATAGTCACATCATCTAAGTAAACTACGATGGACTGATTGATTAAGCCTCAAAAAGCGATGTCCATCGCTCTCTGGAAAGTGGCACCAACATTAATCAATCCAAAGGGCATTTTTCAATAAGCGTAGGTGCCCCATGGGGTGCAGAAGGTAGTTTTAAGTTGGTCTGGAGGAGACATCAAGACTTGGTTGTACCCCAAGAAACCATCCAATAAAGATAGCCTCTCAGAACCAGATACCTGTTGAAGGATATGTTCCATGGGTGGGACAGGATAGTTGTCTTTATCGGACGCTCTATTAAGGTTTCAAAAATCGACGCAAAGTCGGATTTCCCCGTTTTTCTTCCGGACAGAGACAAGGTTGGAAACCCATTCAGTGTGCCTAACAGGGAAAATAATCTTAGCATTTAGGAGCTTATTTAATTCTTTTTTGATGGTCGGTTCAAGCTTAGGGTGCATTTTTCTTAATTTTTGTTGAAAGGGTAAGGTTTGGGGTTTCATAGGAATGACGTGTTGTATGATGTTAGGGTCAAAAGTTTTAAGGTCATCATACGTCCATGCAAAGACATCTTTAAATTCTTTGAACAATTTAATAAATGCAGCTTTTTCTTGTTCAGAACATCCTACCCCTATATTAATGCACTGCGGATTGTCCTTAGTTCCTAAGTTTACTTTTTCATATGATAATGAGGAACTATTGGTTTTACAGTTGACCGATTTTTTGAATTTATCTTGAAGATCATAAAATTTCTCTAATCTGACTACAAATTTAGGGATCGAATTTACCATGTCCGATGAAGATTCAGGAGTTCTCGGATCTGGTATTACCATGAAATCACGCAAATTGTCGTCGTGAGTGCATTCGTCTATCACCGCACCCTGAAAATTTTCTTCCATATGCAGAAAGCTAATAATCTGTTGGTCGTCATCAAAGACTCTCCAATTCGTGATGTTGTCGGGAATGGATGGCCTGAACATTAGTTCGACGGAGAATGCATATGGGGACAAGCCTTCTGCAGGAAAGAGTTTGGAAGCTACATTAGCTAATAGATCAGCTTCAGAGTTATTCAATCTAGGAATAGAATTTATATTGAAAGAAAAAAATTTATTCATTAAATTCCATACCTCGGATTGGTAGATTTTAAGATGTGGAGACAGACAGTGGATAGAATCTCTTACCTGTCTAACCACGATTTTGGAATCACCAAAGAAAGTCAAGTTTTGAATGTTCATATCTATAGCTTTTCTGAAACCTTGCAGTAAAGCCTCATATTCTGCAGTGTTATTGGTACATTCAAATTCTAACCTACATGCAATCAATGTTTTGTTCCCTGTCAGATCGATAATAACGCAGCCTGCACCAGCTCCTTCTTTGGACTTAGACCCGTCAAAATAAAAAGACCATATTTGATTTTTATCGGGTACATGAGACCGTTGTGTAGAAGCTGCTGGCTGAACATATGCTAGAATCTCGGACTGTTGTTCTGGATTGGTGATAGCTAAAGTCTCGGCCATGAAATTGACGAAAAAGGTATCCATCCCTTGTACTTTGGGTGAATCAGCAGAAGGTGTAAATGGTTCGTTGGGATCGTTCAAATATATGACCGTGAACTTAAGGTAGCATTCACGATTTACCTTGATCTTGTTGGGCTTGTCATTCTCTGGAAGCCATAGGTGAGACCAATCTGTCACAAAATAGCTGTGTAGCTGCTCTGACCAGTCCCTGCTTAAAAATAGACCATACACTTCTGGAATATCCACAACAATAATATCAATAACTTGATGAACCTTGGGGTTAGACGATAATATTATAAGCACATTCTTTAATTCGCCTATGACCTTAACATTAGTCTGATCAAGTTGTATGATTTTTAAAGTGGATGGTTTGACTTCAGCGTTAATCTTCTGACATACAGACCATGGCATTACATTGGATGACGCCCCTGAGTCTACCATACAATTGTGCACGTTTCTATTAAAGATTTCGAAAGTTAACAAAATTGGAGGTACGTTTCTCTGAGTACTAAGGGTGGTAGTTTGTGGATTTTTACTCGTAGTTTCTAACGCAACTTTATCTACATTATTTACATTATTTACAGGAAGGCTTCCTTTGTCTTGAGGATCAAGATTATTCTTAGTGGAAGTCTTTTGAGGAACTTTGTTCTGAACAACCTTGTTTGAATTACCATTTTTTCCATTCTCCATGATATTTTGTAACATCTTTTGTAACAAAAATGGAAATTTTAATAACTCATAAACAGAAATGTTAGCCCTTAACTTTTTAAGATCTTCAACTAAATCATAATCTAAGTTTGGGTTTACATGACTTTGTTTAGTCTCAGCTGGTTTAGATTGCTTTGGGGGCAAAGTCGTAGTATTTTCAGAAGAAGGTTTGCTTGTTGTCTTACTCCTAGTATTGTAAGGATGAACCGTCTCGAAGTTAGCTTGGAAGATGCTATTCGAGAAGTGTCCAAAAATGTTTGGAGAATATTCTTCTTCTTGAACTGTCTCTTGTTCAACAACCTCCTCAGGAATCTCAGGAGGCATCAAGTTATCTTGGGCTTCTAGAATTGTTTGAAGGGCATATTGCAGACTTCTAGATTAAGACCCTCAGTAGTAGGATTAGGTCGATTGGTGGGAACAGGCTTCCTGAACGGGGGTTTGTAAGGCCATTTGCTCGAGAAAGCTTCTTCGGTCATCCTTTTCAAGTCTATAACTTGATTTGACAGTTTTTGAACGACTTTAGTTAAGTTTTCTAAATCAGATCTTTCAGGTTGTGTTTTACTTTGAGCAGGTCTAGGGAGGATTTCGATCTTCTTTTTGGAAGAAGAACTATTTTTTGTTTCATTGCTAGTAGCGTCTTTTAGACTAAGTATGTATTTTTCAATCTGGCTGGCTTCTTCGAAGGCTTCTAACAACATGGCTTTCTTAGATCGTTTAACCCAAATAGCTATACTTTGATGCAAAGCTTTAGTATAGTATGCTATTATGAGATTCTCGACAGGCATGGAATTTGTAGGGATTCGGTTCTTAAGTGTTAAGAATCTTTGATTAAAGTCTTTAACTTTTTCTTTTGGGTTCATTCTTAAGTTAGAAAGGTCCATGACTAGGACTTCCGGAGGCTTACCGTCTCCGAACTTTTCTAAAAAGCATGACTCGAACTTTCCCCAAGACATGATGGTATGGGGTTGCTGGGCAAAGTACCATGTAGATGCATTGCCCTCGAAAGTGTAGGGGAACAACCTACATACTACGTATTCATGCTCGACATTGCAGAGCCTAATGGCTAACATAAAATTTTTAATGTGATCTTCAACGATCTATTTATAGTCAGGGTCAAACTTGGGAAGCCACTTCTCTGGATGTTTAGGTAAGGGATGCTGATCTCCAGGTATGGCTACCACATCTTGGTCGAGCCAAGGTCTAGCAGGGTTGTTCTGGTTGGCCATTGGTGTAGTTGGTGTGGAAGGCTGTGACGGGGAACTGCCTTCATTAGAGGAGTCTTCTCCCGAAGAAGAAGGGGATGATGGAGGTGGTGAGGGAGGTATTCCAGATCCTTCTGCAGCAGGAGTGAGGGTTGGATCCGTAGGGTTCATAGTGAGGTTAGTGCCTCTGAGTTGTTCTCTGATATCAGAGAAATCTAAAGGTTGGTCCAACGGTCGATTTGGTTGCCTCAAATGGGCTAAGGCACTATGTGTTCTTATGAGAGATTGGCGAACAATCTCTTGTATGTCACCACCTGTAGGATTTGGGGTTACTGGCTCAACTGTGATCCATGGATCATCGTTTGATGTGGTTGTTGTTTGAGGGGGAATGCTATCATTCAAATGACTTCTTGTCACTATAGGTGAGCGATTAGGTGCTCGAGGAGTCTTATGACCACCTCGTGCCATTAATAAATTCCAGGCCCTCCTTTTAGCGCCATTTGTTGATGGGCGAAAATGAACACTCGCCAAATGGAAGAGTGGATCCGGTCCGGGGTTGTCTAAGTAACCCAAGACATTTGGGATAACCCACCCTGACAGGTTTAGCGGCTCCGTTAGCCGATCTAAGTCCTAGAAAAACAAAACAAAACTACTCTAAATGAACTAATCTAAAATAATAATTAAAACAAACTAATAAACAAATCTAAACTATATATATACAATTTACTATAATAACTCTACGAAATTAAACATCTAACTACTAACAGAATTAAATCTTAATCACAAATGTACAATATTTACAAATTACAGGTTTGGATGAAAACCTGCAAAACTCATTTGTAATCTGTACTAAGACAGCGAAACTATTTTTTTTTGGTTTTTATAATTTTATGAAAAAGAAATAAACTGAACAACTATCTAAGATAAGCAATTAAAATAATAGTTCTAACTATGTATCTGAACTAATATATTTATCTAAACTACTTATATTATACTAACTAATTAACTATTAAACAAAATATAACAAACTGACCTGAAGTAATGCTTCAGGTTTGTCCTGTGTATGATGGTTGATTTAACTGTTCGGAGGGAAGAAACCCGCACCAGATTATCCACTAGCTTCTTGTAAATGGCAAGTTGTTGTGCTCTTCAAATATATATAACAATACAAACAAGACATAAAAAATTACAGCAATCTTATAATTTACAAATCGTCGCAGCTAGATAAATCTGTGTGCAAAGACTTGTACAAAATGATTCATTCAATGAAAAAGGTAAACCTGTAATTCATTAAGTGAAGCAGACTAATTGCTGTATTTTTTAAAATAAGAGAGGTATCAGATATGGATAACATATAAATCAAATCACATCAACATGCAAAGAATTATGATAGCTAAAGTAGTCGATAATTAATTGCAAACCGATATGTAGAACACTTGAAACAAAAGTTTGATATATTGAAAGCAAAATCTGTTACAAGACATCAACTTCCATCTCAGTCTGAATCATAAATCCATAGTCTGGTTCTCTCCACAGTGATGATGATGGGTTTATTACAAAAAATGACAAGTATTTTAAGACTTCCCAGAGGGTAAAACATCCCTGTGGGAATTATCAAAACAGTTTACAGAAAATCTGGAGATAATCTCCCAAGTCTGACTAAACTAACAACCTAAAATAAAAACATATCCAAACTATCTCCCAAACTGCTAGAACATGCCCAATTGATCATGGTAATTCATATGCACCTGAACAAGGACAAGAATAGACCATATTAGAGGATATTTTATTGATAAAATTAACAAAAATCTAATTTCTAAGACTAGCTATAGAATCTTGCGATTCTGTAGCTGGTCTAAATTGAACACAGAATCGTTTTAAAATCAATTTGAATCTTAAAAAATATATTCAAACTATTTAACACTATTTGATTACTAGTTAGAAACCAAACAAATCATTAAAATTAACACTTGTATACAAATTGAACAAACTAAATCATAGTTGAATTAATCAGTTGATAATAGGATATGTGGGATTTGTCAAACGTTTGTTATTGCCAATTGGGGGCAGATAGAATTGATTGACAGTCAATGAAATCATCACTTGAATCAATTTCAAAATGAACCGTTAGCCCAGTTTTTCATACGAATTCAACAGAGACAAAATATGTCGATCTGAGCTTAACAAAATCGTTTTTGAAAATCCAAACCAATAGAGCAGCATCAAATCTATTTTCGATACCAATCCAACTCATACAAGCAATCGTGCTAACTCAAAACACGCAACAATCATTTGCAAATCAAATAAAAAAGGAATGAATCAAAACAAATTGGGGTTGATACAATCGTTATGAATCAACACAGCTCCACGATTTTAGTGAATAGATCTATTGCATAGGTCGAAAGTAAACGAGAATATTGACTCAATACAAAACAGAGTCGTCCTGGCCAATCGAAGTCAATAGGGTTGTTTTGAGTCTATTAGGAGCAAACGAAACTAATTGAAATCAAAACAAATTGACTATCCCAAATCAGACGAACAGAATTGATTAAAAAACAAACCAAACCGAATCAAAAACCAATCAATTGCTAAACTGGGCACGACAAAATTGCATAACCAAATCACAGCTACATCTGAGTTTAATAAACTAAATCTACTATACAGGAGACAGAATCATTTCAAATATATCAAAACGGACAGAACTAATTTGAAAGAAAAACTGAATATGTTGCAATAATTCAAGCAAATTCACAAAGCGAAAATCATATTGAAATTCATACCAAGACAAAAATAAACGGCTTCGATTATGATAGTTTGGAATTGACGAAGGATGTAGCCGATTCGACATTCCTGAAGATAATCGAACTAGTTGTTTTTTGTTTCTTGTCATTAGCTTGGAGCTTGTCCCTTCTCTCGACAGCACTGTGACTTGGTTCTCTAAATATTTGATGTTCGATTGCAATAAGGGAACGTTAATGTAATAATGCTCTAGCCACACATTACATTGGCTGCATGATATCTGCTCGGGCTTAGAAATTGCAGGTGAGGGTTTGTTTGAATCACTGATGTTTTCATTGTGCAACTTGATTCCTGGGTAGTTAGGATTGTTCTTTAGGCAAGGGGGTAAATTAGATACATAGTCATAGGGTTGCTCGGAGCATAGGCCATGGGAATAGGGGTACTCTTCAACCAGGAAATGCTCGATATCGGAGTCTGAGTCTTCGCTCAGAACTATGGGCTTTTGGTCGACGTTTGGCTTAGCTTTATTCCGGGCAAGTCTCGATATCAATCGAGCATTCTTTTTACCCTTGCTGTCGAGAGTAGGATTACCCTTGACTTTCTTACTCATAGGCTTCTTTACAGCCTTAGTCTTGTCTGTTATGATGTCGAGTAGGTCGATATTAGGGAAAACAAAGGGTTTGGTAGGGGGTAGAAGGACATGGAAAGGCATGGGTGGCCCAACCATAGTCTCACTAACCACAGCTTTATCGATTTGAGCATACTTTGGATCAACAAAGCCATTTCTAGACAGAAAGGCTTGCCAATTATCACCATGAAGGTTTAAATGGTGGAGGACGATGAGTCTAATCAAGCCATGGTGAAACAAGCTACTGTCAGCCTTCTCGCATTTGAACCTCTTAGCCATCTTGTAAAGACTACGCAAGAAGTAATGTGGCATGTTCAAAGGATAGCCCATGAAATTCATTAATAACCGGAGGTGATAAAGAAAAACCAAGCCATACTGACCTTCACAGGTCACAAATTGTTTCACAATCACCAAAATATCATGCCACCTAGGTTTAAGGGTGGATATAGGCATACCTTTATCACATGAGACAACCTTCCTTGATATGAATAGAAATGG
This sequence comes from Picea engelmannii, assembly GCA_009831015.1. Classification (NCBI taxonomy): domain Eukaryota; kingdom Viridiplantae; phylum Streptophyta; class Pinopsida; order Pinales; family Pinaceae; genus Picea; species Picea engelmannii. The sequence continues at coordinate 1,322,324 of ML776872.1, forward strand.
CCATGGCACCTCATCAACTTTGGAGTTTTTAAACCATCGCTGGCCTGTGGTTGCTAATCCTGTAGCAGAGCTTATGAATTCTTCATTGAGTTCAAGCTGAATGTCACCTACTTTAGCCCTACACTCATCAAAGGTGAGGGCGAATTGTTGGACAACCGAGAGGTTGAAGCCCTCGAACCTCTGTAAAAGCATGATCCAACCACTATCTTCTAAATCCTTTCGGGCATCATCAAATAGTAACAGAGCTTGACTATCGTTTGGCTCTATGCACACCATCGGTGCCATAGACAGGAGCACACGGTGAGCAAGGTGAACAAGCCAGGGTTTGAACACAACATGCGCAGGGGAAGAATACTCACAGGCTTACCCAAAACTAGCAAAGGTGAACTGGGGTAGGGGGAAAACATTAATGGAAAAATGTGCAAAGGTGGTGGAGCTATTTCGGCCCATGCAGAACAGTCATTACCCACAATACAACTACCGGCGTGTATAACTATTCAAATCACTATGCATATGTGTTAAAAACTATGCCATTCAATCAACCAATGAAATCTATGGTAAGTGGATTAAACATTTGTGCGAGCAATAGTCATAGTTTCAAAACCAAAGCAATAAATCGAAATCAGACCAAGGGTTTGATTATATGAACTATGTGTTGTATGAAACGATTTATACCAAGGGTCTTACCACAACACAAATGTATTTTCATGAAACCAATGTGTCAAGTGAATCAATTAAAGAACATATAAATCCAATCACCAATGCATCACAAACTCAATCACTCATAAAACGAAATTATATAATCAATCGAAGAATGCAAAATGAGTATAGATCAAAGGGTCTCGCCAATATAATCATGGTTAATTTATGAGCGCAATGGACATAAAGACAAGGGTGATCACAACAATCCAGTGACGGTTTTAATGTGACTTTGAAAACCAAGTTTTCACGCTTGCAGTCGTGAAAACAAGAACAAAGGTAAGTGTGCACATAGCGCAAAATAATAGTGTCATTTTATTCAAGGATTGCGATGAAAATCAAGGTTTGCAAAACACTGGTGTAGGCAGCTTATAAGGACAGTAGAAAACTGTGAATTGGTTGCATTGTCCTAAAGTTTCTCAATATGATCTAAGGGGCTCTGGCTTCTACACAATCTGATAGCCAGGATTGTCCCGATAACTCCATCAACGAAAAGGATTCTTTTGGAATTTTACTATGGGGATTTCAATCCCGATAGAATTTATGTAATGCACTATCCCTTCTGAGCTTTCCTTCATCCTTTCCATGCTCTAATTTTGTGTTTCTATCATTTCCTCACTATCTCTCATGAGATTTAGGAACATTAGATCATTGTTGATCCTATCGTGATCAACATTGATCACAAATTGCTTCTGCTGCAAGGTGATCTTACTCTACCCCAAGGTGATATTATTTTTTCTCTAATTAATGTATGTGTTTGACTCATGTTTCCATCAATGAAAATACACTATCAATAATGCCAACAATATCCCCCTTTGGTATTGATGGAAACATATCTGTAAAACAAATATTTTTTCTCCCCCTATCACTGATCTCATTTTCAAGTTGGAGGATTGAAATTTTATTTATACAAAATAATGACACTAAATTTGTTTTAGTTTTTTTCTCCCTCTTTAACATCAATGACAAAGAGTTAAAAAAAATTACTGCTTTTCTCCCCCTATGAATGTGTCAACGGTTATCTCAATTTCTTGGGATTTTGTGTTCAAAATAGGTAGTCTTATTAATACCAATTTTTGTAGTGATTAAGTCTTTTAAACCTAATCCACTGACTTCCTCATTTTATGATAAAATTAAATACTCCCCCTGAGTTTTCACTGTTTCATAGGGTTTTATTGTCTTCTCCTTTGTCATAAAGGACAAGGGTGTGAATCTTATTGATCTTCTTGATATGTTTCTTCTTCTTCTTAACATTTTGATTTTTGCAAGAGTACCAATTGACACCAATTGATACCTATTGATCATATACAGTGATACCAAATGAACATTATCAATTGATCATTTTCCATTTATAATCAATTGTTAAAGTTATCTCTTTTAGTTCTTTGATTCCAAGAGATCTTTACTGTTCTTTGATACCATTAATAACTTTGTTCTATTCATACTATGTATTTATATATTTTGAACTCCTTTGTTGCTTTCTTATTTAGATATTATTTGTTTTATTCATTACACACTTCAATAGACTAGTTTGCTTTTGAGAGTTCATCATCATCACCACTATTTTGTGCACCAAACGTTTCTTCATCTTCTTCTTTTTGTATTTTTCTTTCATTGGCTAATGGACTATTGATTTGCATGATATCGTCAAGATATGTTATTGTATCATATTATCCTTTAGGAACTCTTCTTTCTTGAGATTGATCCATTTCATATTCAAATCTCAGAATTTCACATTCCTTATTAGGAACTTCACCCATCATTTTCTTATTATTAATTTCTTCATTTCCAGGTGCTAGATCATCTTTCTTGCTTTCTATTTCAGATTTTCTTCTCCATACCTTTTTATGAGATATTTTGTTTGTTGTATCTTTCTTTTCTAAATTTGTCCTTTGAGATTTGTCATCTCTTATTTTCTTCCAACCTTTATTATATTTTCTTCCTGACTTGTATGAATTATTTCTCATGGATTGACTTCTTGAAATTCTGTAGTTTTGGGATTTGTGCCCAAACCTATCATAGTTGTAACATCTCATTGTATGACAAAATTTTGTTGCGTTCCCAACAAAATTGCATCTCCAACATCTTATTAAGTTTTTGGAACTTCCTGAATTTTCCTTCTCCAGTTTTTTGCATTTCATTGCTTTATGACCAAAGTTATGATAGAAAAAGCAATAGCCATTGAAGGTATTTCCATACTTGAATTTATTTTGGCCTGAGAGATATGTCTTTTGATGTGATTCTTTTTTTTGAATTTTATAGTTTCCTCCCTTAACAAATTTCATGGTTTGTATTTGGTTTGTGACTGTACCTTTTTCTTTTGAGGAGGATTATACTTTCTCATGTGTGTGAATGATGCTCTATTTTCTACTTTCTTCTTCCTTATTGTATCCAAGACCAGTTTTGTCATCAGTTGGTCTTTGATTGTTCCAGATCCTATCCAGGATAGATGAGATATTATGGAATTTGACAGTTGATTTCATCTTTTCATTCTTCATTTTGAGGTTGGTAATTTCCAATTCCAACATGTGACATGCTTTTTCTTTTTTAGCCAACTGGATCTTCAGGGATTCTTCTATTTCCTTAGCTTCTTCAATTTGAGTCTTTATATTGATGACCATTTATTTCGTTTCATTCAAGAATTCTGTGAATTTATTAGTTTTTTCATATGCCTTCAATTATTCCATTTCTTTTTATCAATATTTTGATGTCTTCCTTGTTTTCTAGCTGAATCCTTTTGAGGTTGATGGCTTCCAATTCCAACATGTGGCATGATTCTTCTTTTTTAGTTAATTGGATCTTCTGTGCTCTTTCATTTTTCTTAGATTCTTCAATTTGAGTCATTAGATTTGCATTAGTAATTTCATTTATCTTTTTGACGTTAATAATTTCCAATTCTAACACGTGACATGATTCTTCCCTTTTATTTAATTGGATCTTCTGGGCTTCTTCATTTTTCTTAGCTTCTTCAAGTTGAGTTTTTAGACAGATGACCATTTATTTTGTCTCTTCTATTAATTATTTGATTTTATTTTCATGTGTATTCAATTCTTCCATTTCTTCTATTAGATTAGCAACTTCGGTCTTCAATCTTTTGATTTCTCATTCTTTGTTTTCTAGTTGAATCGTTTGTTCAATCTCTTCATGGTTAGATTGATCTAACTATTGTAGTAGCAACATTTCTCTCTTTTTAAATTCATACAACTCCTCTAGAGTGCACATAGTTGTGTATTCGAGATTATCAAGAGTATCCACAGGAATTTTAAAATATTTACCATTTCCTAGTTCCATACAAATATCTTCTATTGCAGTTGTAATATCAATCTTAAGATTATGTAGTTTTCCTTTAGTGATTGTTGAGGTATGCATCAATTCCTTAATAGAGTTGTCTTCTTTGTTGAATGTGGATTGCATCAATTCTTTGATGGAATTGTCCTCTTCTGTGTTTTGTTATTTTTGTTCTTTAATTTGATTGGATTTCTCTGTTTCTGTGTTTTGTTCTATAAATTGATTGTAATTCTCTATTTCTTTGTTGTGTTCTTTATTTTGATAAGAATTATGTATCTGAAGCCATAGTACTTTAGCAAAGGTGCAATGTCCTATATTTTCTTTGACTTGGTCGGACAGACCATTAATAATTGCCTTTAATGCTATTGAATTGTTTTTCTTCGCTTCTTTTGCATTTTTGGATTTGTTCTTTGAGGTAGTTGAGTACCAAGGTTTCGATACTACTGAGTCCCAAACACGAGATCCTCTTGAATTCAGATACCATTTCATTATTTTCCTCCATGAAGAGTAGTTTGTTCCATCAAATAAGGGAGCTTCATTTGTGGAGAGAGCCATTTGTCCACCCATTTCTTCAAAATCTACCTTCAAGTGCTAAAATTGTGTTGAAGGCACCTGCTATGATACCAATTGTTGAAACATACACTGACACTAAGAGGGCAGGGTGAATCAATGTCTGGAACTTTTGACTTCTTTTCACACTTTCATAGATTAACTGAACTAACTGAATAAGATATATGCAGCTCAATTAATTATTCATAAATATGTATAACAAAAACTGTATGAAGTAGATACAATATCATTCTTTTATTCATTTAACTTGAATGAATACAAATAAAATCAATCCTTTAATATCTTCAACTTCAACTAAATATGAGAGATCCAACTATTTGATACAATACCTAGCTTGTAGTTATTAGATCCAACTAAGAAATGAGGAATCCAAACCTCATAACAAGAACCAACTTGTTGATCTCAGATCCAACTGATATGTGAGGAATACAATCCTCATGACATGACTCAGCTTGTAAACAGGCACCAACCTGATAGAATCAACTTTCATTCAATCCATTATATATATATATATATATATATATATATATATAGATATAGATATAGATATAGATATAGATATAGATATAGATATAGATATAGATATAGATATAGATATAGATATAGATATAGATATAGATATAGATATCAACCAAGACACTATTATATTCACCACCATTTTTGGTTTATATAGTATTTCAATAGGTATAAGATTGAACCATCATGTCTATTGACATGAACCATTGCACCTCTTTATTTAATTTTAACATAAATAATCTTCTCCTTTTATTGTGTAATTTTCTCAATTAATTATAAGACTGATCTTGATTCGAATTTAATCCACATGAGTTGATCACAGGTATGGATCGACTCCTTATATTGTTCCCATGCTTCTGTTGCATCCCTAGTTCTTCAACAGACCAGATTCAATCTTTTACCAGCTCTATGTATTGATATGGTGTTAATCTTGTCAAATTCCAAGCCTTTAACTGTTTTACATAAATCGTATTTTTCAAAGGCGCTTTCTTCAACCTAATGTTCAAATGACCATGGGCTCAAAACCATGGGCTTATCCATTTAAGTGTTGTCACGAGACCAGTGTTGGAACCAAGTCCTCTGAAATTCATCATTCTTTCATTTTATCAGAGTAATACTTCCCGAAGTAAACTTCTTTGAAGTACATATAAGCACTCCATGTTGACATTATTCATCATATTCCCTTCGGCTAAGAACCAAAGGCTTAACTCATTTTTTCCATGTAGTTATTGAACTTGGCCCTCAAGTTTCTTAATAACCTTAACATGACCAGGATCTAGGATCAACTCTCGGGGTATTCTTCTCTCTGGGTCTTCAGGATTATTGAACTTTTCAAACCTTGTATTCATCTGAAGTTTGACCTACCGATGTGGTCATCAAGAGTGGGCAACCAATTTCTATCGTGTGTTAGTACTCCTTATGTTATCCTTCCACTGTACTCGATCGAACGATCAAGAATGGTCCCGAAGTAGATCAACGGTTAGTGTTACTTCGTGATTCACGCTTACTGTAGAAATTTCGAAACAAATTAATGTATTCCTGCGATTCTCCTGATCTAACAAGTTCTTCCTTTGTTAAATACGAAATTTCTTCTACTATTACTTTTGTGGAAGCAATTAAACCACGATCACAACCACAATGCACAAAGTGAAATATCAATAACACACAACACATAAGTTTTACCGGGAAAGCGTAAAGCTAAAAACCCCACTATCATATATTATGTATATCATGAATAATGAAACAATATCATAAAAAACTCTAATCCAAGAGCTCTCAGTACAATACAATCGTCTCACACTGTCATACACAAATTAGCAAATGCATGCGCCAATTCCTGTGTCCAGACAGCCTGCCTCCTCTGCACAAACTCTGCAATCTGAATTCTCACAATGAATCGAATGAATACAATTGTCTCATTTTCACATGCTCAAAAGCATATCCACTGCATGTGTGAACAAATCACAACTGATAGCCAAACTATTCCTTTCACCTGTTATCTCAACTGGTGTCCATTGGAACTAACATGCATGTAGTTAACCGTGGCGAATCTTCGGTTGCATGTGAGTTAACTGATTGTGAATTAATGAATAATTAATTCACTGAACTCACACTAATACAACTAATCTTAACTCACTTAACTACACTTATAATTCTGTTACAATTCCAAATCACTCAGTTATGAATGAGATAATAGATTAATATTTATTGTCTAATTTAATTAAGGGAAAACTAAATTAGACACATGTTTTTTTTTTACTTTTCAACACTTACTCTATCCTTCCATTACGTTTAATCAATGGTCAAGAATGATCCCGAAGTAGATCAAATATTAGCATTACTTCGTGATTCCGAAATTTGACGATTAGTTGATAAATGAAGCTTGGATATCACCGAAGTTAGTCCTCCTGGAGTGACGTGGATTTTTGATGTCATTGTTGACGTGGCATTGGCTGAATGGTTGCCACATTTCACCTTGATTCGTGACTTTCGTATACCTAATATGCTAACTAGACCTTGACACTTGTCATCTGTTGATTGAGCCACGTGTCATATTTATCTTACTGCGTGTCTCGTCCAAGCTCAAAAGGAATATTCTTCGATTATTTGTCTTCAAAGGGATTCCACTTCCACATTCTTCAGTTCTCTGAATCGATGGTATCGAATGGAATATTCTTTTTTTGATACTCTGATTTCAGAGTGTTATAACAACTCTTCTCCACTTGACTCCGAACAATTTCCTCCGAACACCAAATAATATTCGCCACATGTTATGGCCTTTTTGGACATCAAATAATGGGTATAAAAGAGGAACATTCTATTTCGATACTCTGATTTCGGAGTGTTAAAAACAACTCTTCTCCACTAGACTCCGAATACTTTCCTCCGAACATAAATCAATAGTTTCCACGTGTTACCTTTTTGGACATTGAATAAAGGGCATCAAAGAGAAATATTATGTTTCGATACTCTGATTTCGGAGTGTTAAAACAACTTTTCTCCACTGGACTCTGAATACCTTCCTCTGAACACCAATCAATAGTCACCACGTGTTACCTTTCTAGACATTGAATAAAAGGTATCGAAGAGGAATATTTTATTTCGATACTCCGATTTCGGAGTGCTAAAACAACTCTTCTCCACTGGACTCCAAATAGATTCCTATGAATACCAATTAGTAGTGGCCACCTGTTACCTCCAGATTCATCAATAATGATCACCCTAAGTTCATCTCCACCATTGGTCTAGTCTTTCTTGATCTCATGGTTTGTATTTATCCAAAAAAATTTCCCTCGATCTAACGGTTGGTTGGATTTTGGAACTTCGTGCCTTTGGTTCTGCTTATCCTATCCTTCCACTTCACCATTGACGGTTGAGAACTGAAATGAATTTTCTCCACGAGATATGATGGTTGATGTTCATTTCACGACTTCATAGATTTCAAGACTTTGTGTCTTATGAGTTCCACTTATCCTGTCCTTCCACTTGGTTCTATCTAATGATCAAGATAGATCCTAAATTGCTCTAATAGTTGTGCTTACTCCTGAATATTGAATGGATGATTAGGATTCCAGGATCCTTCACGAAGGGTTCTTCTTTGCAGACCTTGGATTCTGTGTTATCTGATAGTTTTTGATTGTACCAAAGTTTCTCAATATGATCTAACGGGATCTCACCTCTACGCGATCTGATGGTCCAGGATTGTCCCAAGAACTACATCAACGAACATGATTCTTTTGGAGTTTTATTGTGGGGATTTCAATCCCGATAGATTTTTTGTAATTATATCTCCCTTCTGAGCTTTCTTTCATCCTTTCCATGCTATGATTCTGTGTGTGTATCCTTTCCCCACTATCTCTCCTAAGCTTTAGGAACATAGGATCATTTTGGATCCTATCGTGATCAACATTGATCACGAATTGCTTATGTTGCAAGGTGACATTCCTCTTCCCCAAGGTGATCTTCATTTTTCTTTGATTATTGTATATGTTTGACTCATGTTGCCATCAATGACAATACACAATCAATAATTCCAACATAACATACTCCATCTCATGGAAGGACCAAGCACAATCTTTTACAATATTGCTTAGGTACAATTACAATACTCTTCTCAACTACAAACTCTAGGAAAAATATAAGATCAAAATTTTTATTGACCAATATGCAAGACTTATATATATCACCTTATACTTGCTACAAACACAAGGTGTTATTCATATTTATCTATGGTCTCTACTTTTATTAAACACGACACACAAACTTTACCTTGTTTGTCCATCACCATCCTATCTTTAGTGCAACCACTAGAACTATCACCAACATCCTTTCGATCAAACTCCAAAATAACTCTTTGTTGCATCTAGAACAATATCAGTGTCTTTCCCACTACAATATCATTATTCCAACTCATAATTAAGCCTACCACCATTAGCTAGCTTCTTTAGTGAAAAAAATGCAAATTCACTATAAATTTAATTTCCACAATAATCAACCAGTGGTCATTCACCCAAACAACTTTCTTCCATATTTGAATCAAGGTGTCCATGCTTCTCCATTCACTTATAGAGTTGTCATCTCAAACAACATACCATTTGTGAACCAACTGTACCTTTAGGTCGAACACTAGTACAACACAGTTTGACTGGGAACATGTTGTACTCCAAGGCCTACAATCAACCTCACTATAAATATTGAACAATTGGACATCTTATGGACACATTTCCATCTACCAATACACCTAGGTACCCAACCATGGTGTTCACTAGTTCTTTACATGGTCCGAAATGGATCATTATATAATTTGTTGTCTATCTTTGTACATTTTGGGTGGAAAATTTGGAGGAATTGGATTCTAGGGCCCATTTTGAGTTCTTCTCTTCCTAGTGATAAATATTTTGAGTGTAATATTATCTTATGCATGACCATGGATCCTATCGTTACAGCTAGTGGGAACTTGTTCTATTGGTCGTGTCTTTATCAATGAATCTATCACCATTCCAATTTCAAAGAATGTCATGTCTCCAAAGGGGAGTGTTGGGTATGTGTTATATTCTTTGCATGACCAAACTTGTTGTCATCATTGTGTGCAGGGGTCATAGGGGGGTTGCAGGGGGGTGGGAGTCCCCATGTGTTGGGATTTGGGGGAAACTCCCTTGGAAAAAAGAATTGGTGGTTTTTGCTTCTGTTTTTTAGTGGTTTTTTGACACATGGTTTTCGACGATGGTTTTCTAATTCTAGTTAAGGAATTAGGGTTGTTAACTAATCAAATTCAACGGATTAGGGGTTTTGGATGCTGAAGGATCCTATATATATTGTATTGTAAACAATGAAGCCAAATGATGAATAAAATATTAGAGGTGCGGCTCTAAACAGGTTGTTGGTTTTCTCGGTTTGGGTTTCTAGGGTCAAATATTTGTGTAATGTGTGTGTGTGCCATTGTATCTATTTTATTATTATTACGAATTTGTTTGCAGTAATTAATTGTACAAGGTTAAAATCTACAGGGAGTTCAAGGATATAGATATTATTCCCATTTATGGTAGAGGCAATATCAATATCGAAGCTGAGGGAAAATGATATTTGGATCACAGTAACCTGAAAATATCCAAAAGACCCCATGCCCATAAGGTTGAAAGCTCTATAATTGAGGGTTTTAGAAGGTCTTAGTGAAGATTGATTCTCTCTTGGTTGACACAAATGACATAATTGAATATGGAGGTGAACATGGGAATGTGAGTTAAGGTCAGGGAGATCATGTTTACTTTCTCTTTGGGAGAGGTACAATGGAAGTAAGAAATCATATGATCATTTGAGATCCTATGCGATGTATTGGAAAATGATCAATGTAGTTTTGAGGATTCTACACAGTAAGTGGCTATTGAGGATGATCTTCGTGTCTGGTAGTGAACTATGTGGGTGAGAAAATGTTTGTTTGAATTATAGTCAAGAGATAATTGTAATGCCCCATATTTTGACCTTAGGAAGTTAGAACATTGTTGTTTAACGAATCTTGATAATTCAAAATTTAGCATTTGTTTGGAGTCAGTTAGACTTTGTTAGACATTGAGATGTGTATCTCTAGGCCTATTTGTATGTTACATGATATATGCTCATGAAAAAGATAGTTATTTGATTTATTGAACATGAAAATTAAAAGGGACAAGTTCGGTACATGTATACCAATTCAAGTTATATTATGAATGTATAATAGATGCAATGCATGATGTAAATAGGAAAACATTTCTTAATTGGGCGTTAATGCAAATATGGATTCTTATATAAATTTGTGATGTATCTGCATCAATATGTGTTATTGGTGAACTAACCTACAAGATGATGAGCTATGTGATATCCAAATGACTATAGTATTGAGGTAACTGGGATGTCGTAGACATCAAGAAGATA
>ML776872.1:1334461-1355432 GCA_009831015.1 Picea engelmannii
TAGTTGGCAGGGAGGATTCCGTTGTTTCACTCTGGGCAAGCGGGAAAAGAATACTTGGAAGCGCCCAGGACTACAGTACAAACGGTGAGCTTCGACAAGCTAAGGATGAGGTATTTTTCAGTGATATTTTGTTATTGATATTTGAGTATACTTATGTTTTAAGTTCTTAAATCTTAAAGTTAGCCTACTACTTATTTTATCATGTTATTAGATTTATCATTGAGCAGATATAGAATAACTGTGTAAATGAAAATGGAATTATGTTAAAGCAAAATTTTTATTGTGTATGTTTAATGGAAGATTAATAGTTTAACATCATGTATGGGTGTTACAATAATAGAGCCCCATTTTGGAACACATATAATCCTGAACTTTTGAGCTTTACATTCTCCACTTCATGAAATTATAATTTTTCCCAAAACAATAACTTAGAGAACAGCTTGTGAATTTTAAATCAAATTCAGTTATGGTTAATCAATAATAAGGCACACGTGATATCTATCATTGATGAAGTTTTTTCTATTTGATCGAGCGATCCTAATTTCTCCGGAGTTTTGGAGCCGCCTAATGTTTAAAGACATAAATCACTAAAGGTCGCTCTGGAGCTTCGTGCTTCGGGTATTTCGATAAGCCTTAATGATAAAAGTCTCGAAACTTGAAAGTGTTCATTCATCACTTTTCCTAAACCTTTGAAGGACAGGAGTCGTGGTACACGTGTATATTTTGAGTCTTGTCTGAGTAGACACGTGGCACCTACTTCTGACATTTTTCATTTGAATATTCATATGATTCTAAGTAACACATGGCACTTCCCTTTTCTAGACACGTCATCTAGAATGACGTCATATACGACATGTCACTATGGGAAATGACCCTTCAGAAATATAACAAATAACTAATTAACAAATCACTGAAACACCAAAATGTTGAAGTATTAAAACTTTAATTAATTAGGTTGATCATGGTCAAGAGATAATTAATGATTTCTCACTTCAAAGTTCAGATGTTTGCCCCTCATCGTATCCTAAAATCCCCGAAGTCCGAATTTCTGAAACACTTAAAGATAAATATGATTAATTAAGACTTAAATCGATTACTGGATAATTAATCACTTCTCAATTTCGGGTCTCGGGGATTTCCTCTCGAGCTACATTTAAAAATCCTGAAGTCTGAATGTTCGAAACACTTGAATTTAACACACCCTTTTAAACATGATTAATTAAGGTTTTAATAGCGATTATCTAGGGATTAACCTCCACAGATTTGGGATTCGAAAAATTCTCACTCAGTCTCATCTAAAGTTCCCGAACACAAACATCCCAATATTAATGACATTTATGACCAATTAACGTTAATGATTCAAAAGTAGATTGTGGATCACCAGGTAGACTTTTCCATTAAAGTTAATAAATTTGGCGTCAGTAAATCTATACTAGAATCAATACATCTAATGTGAATAAAAACACTTCGATTTTGAATTCATTTTCACCCTCCGCAAAGTAGCAAGTTTTATCTGATTGAGAAGCTCACACAATTCCTCTGCGACAGGTAACATCGTTCTATTCTCTGGATATCATGGCACCATGGAAAATGAATAAGAAGCCTGATGCAGTTGGAGAAATTTTAAATCCAAATGCAGACGTTCTATCGGATACCATGTCGTGACCCATAGATACTATGAAATCTTGGACACAGGTGTTCGAGGTTCTGGAACATGAGATTATAAACTGTCCAGAAGACTCTGATGATGAATTAGATGATACTCATGAAGATAAACTTAGATATATAGCTCAGTCAGAGCTACACAAGATAGTTGTGCGGCCGAGAATCATGACGTATAACGACATGATAAGCTAGGCCTTGAAGAACATCTACGTCCAAACCAGGAGCATCACCAACCACCAAATTTTTTTTGTTGGGTCATTCCGACCAGAACACCTCCAAGTAATGTATAAGATATCTTCCACTCTTAAATATAATTACAACGTTACATTTACGTCAGAATTCAAGAAACAAGAATGCATACAATACGACAAGAGCTACCCCGATATAATCAAGTTCTGGTGGGGGTAGCTAGAGAATTTCAAGGCCGACACTCATGGAATATACACCACGGCGTCATTGGACACTCACATGATTTACTTAGCGATGATGCTCTGTAGACTATTCGGGAAGAAGAGTCCTACTCATTTCTCGATGGCATGGGTATTGATTATGCATGAGGTGGCTGAGGGCTACACTTTTAATTGGGCCAAAATTTTATCAGACAACTTGGCCAAAGAAATTACTGAATACAAATTGGTGAAATCAGAGGGGAAGCCCGCCCCTTTAAATATGTCAGTGTATGTCATGGATGTTATCTGCTTCATAACCCCTTTTCCACTAATGAATTGGAGTTGGACCCCGACCAATGTAGAGCCTATTCACTTTTATCATTCCAAGTTGTGGGAGGAAAAAGAAAAAGATTTATTTTACTAAATATGTCACAATGTAGTGGTCCCTGTCCATATAGCTTTATATGGTTTCCCACCCCCTCTAATTTCAGACAGAATCATGGGAAATCTGGGAAAACTAGCATATTGGTTCATTGAAGAAAACTTCTCTTATATCAGGGTTTTTCGATGCTCAGTCCCTCCCCATGCTCTCCCAATATTTTTACCAAACCAACTGGTATGTCGAGAAGTAAATTACCAAACAGTAACAGGGGGCATCAACAAGGAGCTGAAAGTAGCCCAGAAAAAGGTATGGTCTACCTTCCCTCTCCAGGTCGATATGTTTTCTCTATTGGATTTCGGTCACTCTAAAGTAGATGCTGCAACTCTAAATGATGTCAAATTGGTTGACATAGAATTCAAAAAGCACGAACCACACAAGATTGTAGAGAACCACTTGGCCCAATTCAATATGAAAATATATGTGCACAAAGACTCCCCATACGATGAAATATTTAGGGGAGTCAGGTCTTATGAAGAGGTACAGAACAGGTTCCAAACCCTGCCTCCAGATAAACAGGCTAGCTTCCTCAGTTTCCAAAGACACGGATGAAACAACTTGTCGAAAGTACTACAGGGAGAATCAGTAGAAACTTCTCCTTCACGGGAATCTATACCTCTAGGTTTTGAACCAGGGAACTCTGGTAAACAAGATATTGAGGAAACCCCAAAGATATCTGAGGTTTTAACTCAAGTATTGGAAGCCCCATTATCAAAGCAGCTAATCCTCGAGGCCCTAGCTCATATCAAAGCTTACCTGAAGCAAGAACAAGATGCATATCCTTCGACACCTGCCACACTTGCTACCAATACAGTAGAGTAACAACCGTCTGCGAATATCGGTACTCCTATTACTTCATTGACACCTTTGCAGTCTAGTTTCAGAAATCCTAGTTCCGAAGTCATTTTCGTAGGTGATCTCACCCCGATATTTCCCGAAGAGATGCCTCCTTTAGATTTCTTATTTCTTATAGAATCATAGCAGAAATACAGGCTAATAACCAAAAGGCAAAGGATGTTATATGATGGAAAGAATCGCGATGATTCATAATTCGCAAAGGAAGTTGCAGGTTCATTGGGTGCCTTTGCCACTGCAAATCAATGGTCTGTGGAGAATTTGGCAGAGCAACTAAGGCATAAAATATTATTGGTGGGGCAGTTGCAAGATCAAATACTGACCATGGAACAGACTGTAAATAATAAGATGAGCCAAGACTTTGAACAAATCAGAACTTATGACTAGCATCAAATCCAACAGCTCCAGGATAATCTCGAGGAGCTCGATCGAAATTCATAGGCCAAAAAATAATTGGTCACTCAACATGATGAGTTAATAAGGAAATTGCAAGCCAGGTTAGACGTGACTGAAGGTATATCAGTAGATATCTCAGCCTTCCAGACTCAAGCATTGAAAATAAATGAAAAACTAGAAATGGCCCGACAGAATCTTTTTATGAAGGTTGATTCCATACAGAAGTGATATTAGGCAGTAGACATTGCTCTGAAGGATGTCTGTATCAAGGAAAGAGAAGCTCGCTTATCCCGAGCTAATTTTAAAGAATCCATTGCATTGGCACAGAAAGATAATACCCCTGATTTTCCTCGGCTTTCCCCTTATGAACAAATAAGAGGTGATCTGGCCCTGAAGGTGTGGGAAACGAATTTGGAAGAGAGCAAGATATTAGCCAGGGAAGTAAAGGATGCTTTCTAGGAAGCGTTATCATCATTGGAAGAGAGTGATTGATTTTGATGGAAGGAGTATTGTGGAGGCCTTGGGGAAAATCAATATTGAAATGAACCAACATAATTCTAGAAAGAGCAGAGAGGAAACTCTGGCAACCATTCAGGAAATGAGCTAGATTGACCTTCTTAAAATAAATAAATGGATAGTGAACCCAGCTTCAAAATTCTAGACCTTGAATCAAGAAGTGAAAAGAATCCAAGAAAGACTACCTCAAGTGGAAAAGAAATTATACATTTTCGAGGTGAATGAAACAATTGATCCATCAAAGATAGTGGTGGAATTTTTAGATAGATGAAACCAATGCATTGAGAATGGAAAAGCAAGCACAGTTGTGAGCAGGTAAGGAAATGTCATTGCATTACTAAACATGGCTGAAGAGACATATGGAAACAGAACTACCACGACTAAGATATTATGCTAAATTATTAAGAAGACCAGAAGACAGATGTGTCCAGCCTAATGGAATGAGGAAAGGAATCATTTATTCTAGCAGACAAAGAGATGGAGGATAATGCCAACGAAGCTCATCATTTTCTATGCACTGTTGTCTTATTTCAAATATTTTCTATTTTTATTATAAGAAGTCCAACCATTTTGAGTTTTGACAGTTTTGTATAAATAAATAGATCCAAGATCTATTTGGGGTTGCTTCTTGCTAGATGTAATAGAGAAAACTCTACTTTGAGTATTAATACAAGTGCAAACAAAGATTCCAAATTTTGTTTAGTTTGGGTTATGTGTTTCTTCTGTTTTTCCATATCTCAAGATTTCTCTATGCATTTCTTTGATAGATGTTTGGTTGCAATTTAGTATCACAACTACTGTAATCATATTATATCAGTAATTTGTTAAGTGAGCAGTTTTTCATTTGTATTTACTATGAGTAAAACAAGACCTACAAGCTATGTGAATTACTATAATTTGCACTTTGTTCAAGGGTGTGATATCTATTTTCTTCGACTACAACAAGGTGAGATTCTTCAGCAATTGTTTCCTTTCTTTGTTCAACAGTTTTCCCCCACCCCATTCGATATTACAGTTGTGACTCAGACATGAAATACGACCTTTGTACTTCCACATTGTAAATTTCATTTAAGGATATTTTCTCTTATAACTAAAGGTATAAAAATAAAATTTTAAAAACATTCTCTTCAAACTTTCTTGATGCCTAACATTATTCTTTGAGCCTTAAGTTTAATCTCAGGACCAACATCTTTTTGGCATCATTGCCGGGGACGGAGAAATGAAGTTATTTTTCCCTGGGAAAACGACAAGGTAAATTTCTATCTTTGATAGTTAACAAAGATTGAATACACAAGTAAGGATTATTTTTATCTTTCACTTGGTGACTCCACCATAGATAAAACTGGTATTCGGTCAAAAGAATACCAGAAAGAATCCAGACGACAAGCAGACCACACCAATGTCAGATCTCGAAAGGTTGTTGAAACCAAATGGATACCTCAAATCGACTACTGCATCAGAAGGTAAAGTATACCAACCCAAATTTATATAGGTTAATGCTAAGGTTCCAATTGAATAACTAACCCCTGAAGTGAGTTTTAAACAAGTACCCTCTACAGAGACCTCAAATAGTAAACCTGAGGCTAAGATTGAAATCTGGAAGTAATTGTACCCAAGATAAATGTTGATATTAACTCGACTGATACTCCTACCAGTCTGAAACAAGGATCCCTCTCCTTACCCACTGTTATTGAAACTCTATCGATTCCATCCTTACCTGAAGTAATGGTTTCAGTTTCCTGAAACTTTGAAGAATATATTTTATACCCTGATTTATCCCCTATCGGTTCTACTATATATACATCTATTAAATCTAAGGAAACCAGTCCACATTTCCCTTTTCTTCCTCCTCTAGATTGTTCGTCTCCTAACGACCTGTTTCCGTAACTTCCTTTGCCACATCCCGAATTAGTCGAAAGGCCACCACTTCGAGCCCTAGAAGTTTTTGAAAATCGCCTTTTTTCCTGAAGTCTGTCCCCTAGACTTCCAATGGCCATTGTCAGAGGTGGTGGCGCCAGAGGTGGAGGAGCAGGTGGAAAAGGTCAAGGAAAACCTCCATCCCTATAATCTTTGCCAAAGTAGCTTCCAGATATGTTCCCTTGGTACTCCCTACCCTCCTTCATGATTTTCCCAAAACTTATATGAAAAACCTACCAAAATTCATGGGAGAAGGAGATATAACCGCAACCGAACATATAGCCTTTTTTGGCTAGTTCATTGATATCCTTGGAATCAAACACAGATATGTTTACTCAATGTTGTTAGTACAAACCTTTGAAGGACAAGTGAGAACCTAGTTCTGAGGGCTCCCATTAGGGTCCATACAGTCATATGATGATCTAGAAAATGCCTTCCTAAGACAGTGGGAAGAGAAGAAGGATCATCTCTATTATTTGAATGAATTTAGGGATTTAAGTAAAATGAATTTTGAATCAGTTCTTGAATTTACTTAGAGGTTCAACAAATTGTACAACAAAATACCAGTTGAGGTCAAACCCTCTCAACCTGCTACAAAGGAAAATTTTGCAGGGGCCTTTGAACCTAACTTTTCTCTCCTCTTAAGAGAAAGAAGATATGCCACTCTAGCAGGGATGCAGGACGATGCCATTGAAATTGAATCCAATATGATGGCATCCAGGAAATTAAAAACTAAGATTGAGGGAGGAACCAAAGAGCCTAGGCATTTCAAAGAACAAGTAGGACCCTCTGGATCTGGGAAGTCCGCAGAAGAAAAAATGGATGAGATGGATAAAATAATTAAAGACTTATCAAAAAAATCCATGATGGAATTAGACCAAGCCAAACCTGATTTGTTCATGAGAAATTAGTTCAAAAGAAACCATAACCCTCAGATGCAACAAAGACAAGTACAAAATTAAGATCAAAAGATCCAAGCCCCTTTTAAAATTGAAAACTTTATGCAGAGGGATGACATGCAAAATTATGAGGAGTTAGAAGAGGATCTAAACAACCTTAGTGATGACGACCTGGAGCCTCATTTAACTAGATAGGATTATGAAAAGTCTCTAGACCTAGAAACCATGTTTAATAATGAGGAAAGTATAAATAATCTAGGAGAATATTCATATCAAGGACTCGCTGAATCAATAATGGTCGAACTCCAACAAAAGTACAATTTAAGGCCGAGAGAAAAAAAATCCTATGAATGTTCCACCGAAAAATATTTTATCAAGAAATAAAAAAAATGAGGCAGTTGTTACTAAACCGCCAATTGAAACACAAGTTGCCTGGACAAGATCAGTTGAAACAAGAGCGACACAAACTAAGAGACCAAAAAATACAGAAGCAGTTCCAACCAGAGAAACCGAAAAAAAAAACCGGAGGTTTCATTTTAGAAAATGAACTTAATAAAATTAAAATCCCCATGCCTCTGATTGAGCTTGCAAAAAACCCGATCTATAAAAAGAAAATTGCTAAAATGATAATTTTTTCTGATGTTAAATGTCATGCAAATGTTATTAATTTGTAGGATGAAAGACCTATGATCGTGTTCGGTCCACATATTGAAAACATTAAATATTATGTCGCTCCATTTTATATTACATTAACTGTGCACGGGCACTTACTCCACAACTGCATGTTAGATTATGGGGCCTCTCATAATTTAATGCCTAAAATTATCATGGAAAAATTGGGCCTTGGAATCACTAGGCCTTATCAGGACTTATACTCG
This sequence comes from Picea engelmannii, assembly GCA_009831015.1. Lineage (NCBI taxonomy): Eukaryota > Viridiplantae > Streptophyta > Pinopsida > Pinales > Pinaceae > Picea > Picea engelmannii. Next base: position 1,342,416 of record ML776872.1, read on the forward strand.
TTTGATTCTAGAAAAGTTAAGTGTCTTGGCATGATCAAAGATTTGATAGTGAATCTTGCACAAATTCCTGTAAAAAGTATCCTTATGGATGTAATCATTGTTGACATACCTGCCAAGTACAACATGCTTCTATCCAGGTCTTGGGGCACCAAATTGCTAGGATCACTTCAGTTGGACATGACTTACGCTACAATCCCAATTTTCAGTGGACAATTCATGCAGCTGTACAGAGAAACAAGACTGGCATATACAGTAAGTGACCCTCAAAATCCAAACAATTATCCAGTCTATGTTGTTGATTAGGACTTACGAAATTTTATATTATTAATAGATGATGATTTCGAAGACTGTACAGAAGAAGAAAATAAAAAAGTGTAAAAAACAAAGAAAAGTGTAAATAATAGAGAAGGAGTATGGAAATTGTTTTTTATGGCGCTTCGTCCTGTGAAGGAGCAGGGGCTGGAGTGTTATTTGTAGTGCCAGGAGATGAGTATGTTATCCCCTTTTCATATAGATTACAGTGGGAGATTGATTATACAAATAATGTATGTGAGTATGAAGCTCTAGTCTTAGGATTAGAGGCTATAGAAAATTTAAAATTTGAACATCTAATAGTCTATGGTGATGATGAGCTTATTGTGAAACAAATAAAGCAACAATATCAAGATAAGCATCCAAGGCCAAGGTCATACAGAAATTGTGCCTGGGATTTGATAGAGAATTTCTTCTCATCCTTTAATATTCACTCTATTCCCAGGATGGAAAATCAACAAGCTGACTCTTTAGCCAAAGAAGTTGCGACGTTTGTACCACTTACTGTCCTAAAACTGAAATATCACATCGAAATGAGACACAAACCTTCGATCCCAAATAATGTTCAGCACTGGAAAGTATTTGAAGATGATGAACAAATTAAACAGTTCCTTGAAATGGTTGATGAGTTCTCTGAAACTCACATAGATCAGGAAAACCAGAACAATCCTATATGGGTCATGCAGGAAGGTGAAAATCCTGAAAAGTTCCAGGATAAGATCACAAATCACTGTATGCTTGTGCTTAAAAAAAAGCAGATCCCTAGAGGTCTGATCCCCTTAGAGAGATTATTTGACCATGATGACATACCATTAAAATCTACCTTACATCCCCAACCCAAAGAGGTTGAAGACTGTAATATAGGAACTGTGGAAAATCCTAAACTAGTCAAGATATCTAAATACCTTCGAGCCCAAATGAAGAGTAAGTACATTTAGTTGCTTGGATAGTATAAAGATGTCTTCACATGATCCTATGACGATCTAAAAACTTACGATACTTATGTAATTGAACATAAGATTCCTTTAAAGCATGGTATCAAACCTTTCAGGCAGAAGCTTAGATAGATAAATCTTATCCTCCTACCAGTGATAGAAAGGGAAGTCAAAAATCTTCTCAACACAAAGATTATCATTCCACTCAGGGACTTTGAATGGGTAGCAAATTTGGAACCCGTCAGGAAGAAAAATGGAGAAATAAGACTTTGTGTAGATTTTAGAAATTTAAATCGGTCATCCCTCAAAGAAAACTACCCACTACCAAAAATGGATCATGTCCTAGAAAAAGTAGTTGGAGCTAACAGAATGTCCATGATTGATGGTTTTTTCAGGATACAATCAAATTGTGTTCAATGAAGACGACAAATAAAAAACTACGTCTACCACTTCATGGGGAACTTTCATGTCTGATAAAATGCCTTTTGGTTTGATGAACGCAAGAGATACTTTCCAGAGAGCGATGGATATAGCTTTCATCAGTGAAAGAGACAAATTTGTTGTCATTTATCTCGATGATTTGACAGTTTTTTCTAACTCTAATGCAGAACATTTGGTACACCTCCAACAAACTTTTGAGAAATGCATAAAATTTGGTTTGTCTCTTAATCCTAAGAAATCACACTTTGCTATGCAAGAAGGTAATCTCTTGGGTCATATAGTGTCAAAGGAAGGAATCAAGGTTGATCCTAAGAGATTCGAGGCTATAGACACAATTAATATTCCTAGGAACAAAAAATAAATTCAATCCTTTTTAGGAAAGATCAACTTTTTGGGAAGATTCATTCCCAATTTTGCTAAAATAATTAAATTGATTACAGATATGTTGAAGAAAGAAAGCGAAGTAAAATGGATTGTCAAAGCTAAAGAATCATTCGAGCGAGTCAATAAAGCTATAGGTGAAGCACCAGTGTTAGCCAGTCCAGACTATACCAAGGAATTCTTGATCTTCTCTTTCGCTTCTGAACATATTGTCGCAGCGGTTCTCCTGCAAAAGAACAAAGAAGGTTTTGAACAATTGATAGCCTTTTTCAGTAAAATTCTCAGGGATGGAGAATTGAAATATGATATACTTGAAAAACAAGCTTACGCAATGGTGAAATCTCTCAAAACTTTCAGAATATATGTGTTGCATTCCAAAATAATCGCTTACGTGCCAACAAGTGTTGTCAAAGACATCTTGGTCCAACCAGACAGTGATGGAAAAAGAGGTCAATGGTTGGCTAAAATTCAAGAGTTTGATCTAGAAGTGAAACCAACCAAGCTAGTCAAAGGTTAGGGCCTAGCGAAATTGTTAGCATAATCAAATTTCAGGGCACTCGGGATAAACCACCTGGAATCACGTGGATATATCCCAGATATAGAGGAGTTTGACGATAAAACCCCTACAGTCTAGATTGAAGATAATTTTTCTTCCTCTGCTTGGTATCGCGATATTTTCTCATACCTCCTTACCCTTCAGTGCTTGAGTTACATGAATCCATCTAAGGCTATAACTTTGAAGTTGCACACAATTAAATATTGTATTATTGATGTCCAACTATACTGGAAGGATCCTCTAGGTTTCTTGTTAATTTTCTTAATAGAATCTGAAACATAAGGCGTTATAAATGAATTTCATGAAGGAGTTTGTGGAGGAAGCCACGCCTAGAGGGCGACGGCCTATAATATTTTAAGAGTTGAGTATTATTGTCCAAGATTATTTACTAATGTAAATGCCAAAGTCAGAGCCTGCAAATCTTGTCAACTATTCTCTGGTAAGCAAAATCTCCCTGCACTACCTTTAGTCCTAGTCAAAACAAAATCTCCCTTTAAACAATGGGGTCTAGATTTCATCGGAGAAATCCACCCGTAGTCAAGCACACAACATAAATGGATTTTAACTGCCATCGATTACTTCACAAAATGGGTCGAAGCCATTCCGACTCATAATGCTACAGATTTGGTGGTAATAAATTTCTTGGAAGAAAACATCCTATCGAGATTTGGTTGTCCACAAAAAATAGTCATTAACAATGCCCAAACTTTCAAATCTATGGCAATGGTCAGTTTCTGCCAAAAATACAACATTGTGTTAGGACATTCTATAGCCTATTATCCTTAAGACAATGGGTTGGCCGAATCATCCAACAAGATGCTGCTGACTATAATCAAAAAAGTGTTAATGGAAAATAAGAAGGCTTGGCACGTTCATTTGAAATATGCCTTATGGGAAAATCGAATCGGCACCAAGAAATCAATAGGCATTTCCCCTTTTCAAATGGTTTATGGTACTAACGTCATCCTTCCTATCAATCTCACCCTTCCTGTGATGAAGCTATGGCAAGACGCAAATGAAGAGTCAAATGATGTTACAAGAAGGATAAATCAAATAATCGAGGTCCAACAAAATAGGGCTGAAGTAGATGACAGACTTCAGAAGTACCAAGATAATATGAAGGCCCTTTTTGATAAAAAGGCTAAAGACAGGGAGTTTCTTCCTGGAGACCTAGTTTTAAAGTGGTATGCTAGAAAAGAAGATGCAGGGAAACACGGCAAGTTCGACCATCTCTAGATCAGTCCATTCAGGGTTTCATCTATTGAGGGGAAAAATTCCTTCCTACTGGAAAACCTCGACGAAAAAATTCTCGACGCCCCTATCAAAGGGCATTACCTAAAACATTTTATGCAATAATCATATTTCACATTCCCATTGTATATACCGGTTTGGTTTCATGTTTTGATTTGAAATTTTATTTTCTTTTGTAGATTATCCAAATTTTACTTTTCGTTGTAAATAAACCAATTCTTATTTGATATCATAAAAGAAAAATATAAAATATTTGTACTGCATATCATTTCTATTCAACGAGATTTTCTGACATTGCTCATTTGTTCCCGTGCAAAATATTTACTATCAGATGAGAGGTGAGAAGGTATCAAAATCTGACACTCGGCTTTCAAAACATTTTCTTTCTCCCCAAATAGGCATTAAACTAATGATTTACTTAATTGAAAATATAAAGAAAATATGAGGTATGAACTCCTACACCACTAATCCAAGATGAAATTTCAAAGGAATCTTATTGAATGCAAAGAGGGTTTCACTCATATAGATATTTTCACCTGATCAAAGATCAGAAAAATATAAAATCACAACTTAATTATGAATCCCTCTCTGAATGAAATAAAAATGAAATAAAAAGAAAATAAAATAAGAATTAAAAAGGGCTCGAAGCGAAGTTTGAGAGTCAATAAACAAACTTGTGTGGGAATGAGACCCTTTTGCATAGACTCTCTGAGTCTTCATTCCATTCTACTATGTCTATCTCTGATATTTTATTCACTTTCGATCTCCGCTATCCTTTCCTTAGTCTTCATAGAAAGAAAGGGTTTCACCTTGACTCTGAAAATTTAAAAGCATACATTCAAAGCGAGATTAGGAGAAAATATTTATGATTCCTGTGATTTTAACTAAAAAAACGTATGTCTAGGATAATCCTGATAAATTTAACTCCTCTATCATATTTTAAACTGATTAGTTCTCTCAAGGTCAATCCCTGAAAAATAAAATTCCTATAAAATTCCCCTATAGGTGAAGGTGTATTGAAGATTGGGAGAGAATTAGCCCAGAGTACAATCAAAAAAATTGTTGATAGATCTTTGTTGTTAAACTTTAAGAAGATATCATCCCTTGTATGATACATACAAATTGATTTCCCCCACTTCAAAAATATTAAAATATAAGACAGATGGTTAAAGAAAAATCATAATCTGATTGCCCCCATCTAGTCCAAGAAAAATGGTGAAAGGAAATTCGTAATTCGATTGCCCCCATTTTTTCCAAAAAGAGATGATAAAAGGAAATTCATATAATTATTTCCCTCATCTTAGCAAAATGTGAATTGAAGTGGTGAAAGGAAATTCAATGGGAGATGTAGATAACTTCACTGGGGTACTGAAAAGGCTCGCTGGCAGTGAAGCAATATCTATGATATCTGTAAGGCTATCATACACATATATAACATAATCCGGTATCTGGTTCTCCTTCCGGTAATATTTACATCCTAAACCAACAAGGGATTCCCTAAATAAATTGTTAAATTCACTTAAACCTGATGCGAACAAAATCAACCAAAGTCTGATATTTCAGTTAAGGTTGTTTTGATTATCTTAAGCAAATCCAAACTCAGTTTTATGGAAGGAAAATTATTAATAGCCTAACTTGAGATCAATAATTAGATGTGTTTTGAAGGTTTTTTGAGATTCAGTTGAAGCTAAATTTTTCTGTGTATGATTAGTTCATGAAATGTGTGTTTCCCAGAAATGTAATAATGACTCCATTCACCCAATAAAGGCACTCGTTCTACTGTTATTCCACGTCTCGCAGGGAGACGTGATCCCTAGATGGAGCCTATGTTGGAACACATATAATCCTGAACTTTTGAGCTTTACATTCTCCACTTCATGAAATTATAATTTTTCCCAAAACGGTGACTTAGAGAAGAGCTTGCGAATTTTAAATCAAATTCAATTCTAGTTAATGAGTAATAAGGCGTGCGTGATATCTGTCGTTGATGAAGTTTTTTCCGTTTGATCGAGTGATCCTAATTTCTCCGGAGTTTTGGAGCCACTAATGGTTAAAGACATAAATCACTAAAGGTCGCTCTGGAGCTTCATGCTTCAGGTATTTCGATAAGTCTTAAGGATAAAAGTCCTGAAACCCGAAAGTGTTCATTCATCACATTTCCTAAACCTTTGAAGGACACGAGTTGTGGTACATGTGTATCTTTTGAGTCTTCTCTGAGTGGACATGTGGCACCTATTTCTGACATTTTCATTTGAAGATCCATATGATTCTAAGCAACACGTCACACCTCCCTTTTCTTGACACGTCATCTAGAATGACGTCATCTATGACACATCACTACGGGAAATGAACCTTCAGAAATATAACAAAGAACCAATTCACAAATCACCGAAACACCAAAGTTTCAAGGTATTAAAACTTTAATTAATTAAGTTGATCATGGTGAAGAGATGATTAATGATTTCACACTTCGAAGTTCGGATGTTTACCCCTCATCCAATCCTAAAATCCATGAACTCCAAATTTTCGAAACACTTAAAGATAAATATGATTAATTAAGACTTAAATCGATTACCGGATAATTAATCACTTCACAGTTTCGGGTCTCAGGGATTTCCTCTCGAGCTACATTTAAACACCCTGAAGTCCGAATGTCTGAAACACTTGAAGTTAACAAATCTTTTTAAACATGATTAATTAAGGTTTTAATAGCGATTATCCAGGGATTAACCTCTACAGATTTGAGATTCAAAAAATTCTCACTCTGTCTCATCTAAAGTTCCCAAACACGAACCGCCAAATATTAATGACATTTATGACCAATTAACGGTAATGATTCAAACGTAGATTGCAGATCACTAGGTAGAATTTTCCATTAAAGTTAATAATTTTTTCGTCAGTAAAGCTATACTAGAATCAATGCATTTGATCTGAATAAAAAAACTTCGATTTTGAATTCATTTTCACCCTCCTCAAAGTAGCAAGTTTTATCTGATTGAGAATATCACACAATTCCTCTGCAACAATTAACCTTGTTATGTTCTCTGGATATCATGGCACCATAGAAAATGACAAAGAATCCCGATGCAGCTGCTGAAAGTTGAATCCAAATGCAGACGTTCTATAGGATACCACGTTGCGAGCCATAGACACTATGAAATCTTGGACACAATTGTTTGAGGTTCTGGAACATGAGATTATAAACTGTCCAGAAGACTCTGGTGATGAAGTAGATGATACTCATGAAGCTAAACTCAGATATGTAGCTCATTCATAGCTACACAAGATAGATGTACGACCGAGACTCATGTCGTATAATGACATGATAGGCTAGGCCTTGGAGAACATCGACATCCAAACCAGGAGCATCACCAACCACCAGAAATTTGTCATTGGGTCATTCCGACCGGAACATCTCCAAGTAATGTATAAGCTATCTCACACTAATAAATATAATTACAATGTTGCATTTATGTTGGAATTCGAGCAACATGAATGTATACAATACAACAAGAGTTACCCTGATATAATCAAGTCCTGGTGGGGGCACCTAGAGAAGTTCAGGGCAGACGCTCATGGCATATATGCCACATCTTTGTTGGACACTCACATGATTTACGTAGCCATGATGCTCTATAGATTGTTTGGGAAGAAGATTCATACTCATTTCCTGATGGTATGGGTATCGATTATGCATGAGGTGGCCGAGGGATACACTTTTAATTGGGCCAAAATTTTATCAGACAACTTGGCCAAAGAAATTACTGAATACAAATTGGTGAAATCAAAGGGGCAGCCTGCCCCTTTCTATATGTTTACGTATGGCATGGATGTTATCTGGTTCATAAACCCTTTCCCACTAATGAATTGGAGTTGGACCCCGACCAGTGCAAAGCCTATTCACTTTTACCATTCCAAGTTGTGGGAGGAAAAAGAAAAGATTTCTTTTACAAAATCTGTCACAATGTAGTGGTCCCTGTCCATATAGCTTTATATGGTTTCCCATCCCCTCGAATTTTAGACAGAATCATGGGAAATCTGGGAAAACTAGCAGATTGGTTCATTGAAGAAAAATTTTCTTATATCAAGGTTTCCGGATGCTCAGTCCCTCCCCATGCTCTCCCAATATTTTTACCAGATGGGCTGGTATGCCGAGAAGTAACTTACAAAACAGTAATAGGGGGCATCAACAAGGAGCTAAAAGTAGCCCAAAAGAAGGTATGGCCTACCTTCACTCTCCAAGTTGGTATGTTTTCTCTGTTGGATTTCGGTCACTCTAAAGTAGAGGCTGAATCTCTAAATGATGTCAAATTGGTTGACATATAATTCAAAAAATATGACCCACACAAGATCGTAGAGAACCACCTGGCCCAATTCAATATGAAAATATATGTGCACAAAGACTCCTTATACGACGAAATATTTAGGGGAGTCAAGTCTAATGAAGAAGTACAGAATAGGTTCCAAACCATGCCCCCATATCAACATGATAGCTTCCTCAATTTTCAAAGAAACAGACGAAACAACTTGTTGAAAGTAATACAGGAGAATTGGTAGCCACTTCACCTGCACAGGAATCTATACCTCCAGGTTTTGAGCCAGGGAAATCTGGTAAACAGGATATTGAGGAAACCCCAAAGAGATGTGAGGTTTTAACTCAAGAATTAGAAGCCCCATTATCTGAGTAGTGAAGCCCCTAGGCCCTAGCTCATCTCAAAGCTTACCTGAAGCAAGGACATGATGCATCTCCTTCAACACTAGCCACAGCTACCGCCAATACAATAGAGAAACAACTGTCTATGGAGATCGGTACTCCTATTAATTCATTGACACCTTTGCAGTCTAATTTCGGAAATCCTAGTTTCGAATTCATTTTCATAGGTGATATCACCCCAATATTGCCTGAAGAGATGCCTCCTTCAGATTTCTTCTTTAGCAAGAAATGGAGGGCCATCGTCAAAAGAGAATCATAGCAAAAAGATGGGGTAGTAACCAAAAGGCAGAGGATGTTGTATGACCGAAATAATTGTGATGATTCATAATTTGCGAAGGAAGTTGCAGGTTCATTGGGTGCCTTTGCCACTGCAAATCAATGGTCTGTGAAGAATTTGGCAGAGCAACTAAGACAAAAAATCTTATTGGTGGCGCAATTGCAAGATCAAATACTAACCATGGAACAGACTATAAAGAATAATCTGAGCCAAGACTTTGAACATATCATAGCTTATGATCGTCATCAAATCCAACAGTTGTGGGCTAATCTCGAGGAGCTCCATCGAAATTCACAGGCCAACAAAGGATTGGTCACTCAACATGATGATTTAATAAGGAAATTTCAAGCCAGGTTAGACCTGACTGAAGGTACATCAGTAGATATCTCATCCCTCTAGACTCAAGCACTAGAAAATAATGAAAAATTGGAAATGGCCCAGCAGAATCTTTTTATGAAAGTTGATGCCATACATAAGTGCTATCAGGAAATAAACATTTCTCTGAAGGATGTCTGTATCAAGGAAAGAGAAGCTCGCTTAGCCCGAGCTAAGTTTCAAGAAGCCATTTCATTGGCACATAAAGATAATACCCCTGATTTTCCTCGACTTTCCCCTTCTGAACAAATAAGAGGTGATCTGGCCCTAAAGGTGTGGGAAACGAATTTGGCAGAGAGCAAGAGATTAGTCAGGGAAGTAAAGGATGCTTTCTAGGAAGAGTTATCATCATTGGACAAGAGACTGATTGATTTTGAGGGAAACAGTATTGCAGAGGCCTTGAGAAAAATCGATATTGAAATGAACCAACATAATTCTAGAAAGAGAAGAGAGGAAACTATGGCATCCATTAAGTAAATGAGCCATATTGACCTTCTTAAAATAAATAAATGGATAATGAACCCAACTTCACAGTTTCAGACCTTGACTCAAGAAGTGAAAAGAATCCAAGAAAGACTACCTTAAGTGGAAAAGAAATTATACATTTTCTAGGTGAATGAAACAATTGAGCCATCAAAGATAGTGGTGGAATTTTTAGATAGATGCAACCAATGCATTGAGCATGGAAAAGAAAGCACAGTTGTGAGCAGGTAAGGAAATTTCATTGCATTACTGAACATGGTTGAAGAGACAGATGGCAACAGAACTACCATGTCTAAGATATTATGTTGAATTATTAAGAAGACCAGAGGACAGATGTGTCCAGCCTAAAGGAATTAGGAAAGGAAGTGTTTCTTCTAGCAGACGAAGAGATGGAGGGGAATGCCAATGAAGCTCATCATTTTCTATGCACTGTTGTCTTATTTCAAATATTTTCTATTTTTATTATAAGAAGTCCAACCATTTTGAGTTGTGATAGTTTTGTATAAATACATAGATCCAAGATCTATTTGGGGCTACTTCTTGCCAGATGTAATAGAGAAAATTCTCCTTTGAGTATTAATACAAGTGCAAATAGAGATTCCAAATTTTGTTCAGTTTGGGTTATGTGTTTCTTTTGTTTTTCCATATCTCAACATTTCTCTATGCATTTCCTTGATAGATGTTTGATTGCAATTTAGTGTCACAACTACTGTAATCGTATTATATCAGTAATTTGTTAAGTGAGAAATTTTTCCTGTATTTACTGTGAGTAAAACAAGACCTGAAAGCTATGTGAATTATTGTACTTTACACTTTGTTGAAGGGTGCGCTATCTATTTTCTTCCACTGCAACAAGGTGAGATTCTTCAGCAATTGATGCCTTGCTTTGCTCAACAATTTTGTAAGTTTCCCCCCACCCCATTCGATATTACAGTTGTGACTCAAACACGAAATACAGCCTCTATACTACCATATTGTAAATTTCATTTAAGGATCTTTTCTCTTATAACTAAAGGTAGAAAAATAAATTTTTAAAAACATTCTCTTCAAACTTTCCTGATGCCTGACATTATTCCTTGAGCCTTAAGTTTAATCTACATGGAGGTCAAGGATATAGATATTATTCCCATTTATGGTAGAGGCAATATCAATATCGAAGCTAAGGGAAAATGATATTTGGATCATGGTAACCTGAAAATACCCAAAAGACCCCATTCCCATAAGGTTGAAAGCTCTATAATTGAGGGTTTTAGAAGGTCTTAGTGAAGATTGATTCTCTCTTGGTTGGACACAAATGACCTAATTGAATATGGAGGTGAACATGTGAATGTGAGTTAAGGTCGAGGAGATGATGTTTACTTTCTCTTTGGGAGAGGTACAATGGAAGTAAGAAATCATATGATCATTTGAGATCCCTATGCGATGTATTGGAAAATAATCAATGTAGTTATGAGGATTCTACATGGTAAGTGGCTATTGAGGATGATCTTCATGTCTGGTAGCGAACTATGGGGGGGAGAAAATGTTTGTTTGAATTATAGTCGAGAGGTAATAGAGCCCCACATATACGGGAAGGAGAGGATGATGATGATGATGGAAGAATAGCATTGGGATTTGAGAGTACATTTGCCAGGGAATGAGAAGAAATATTGAGGTATTTGGATTTTCTTCATCAGTAAGCCAGAGTTGTGAGATCCACATCATGGGACTCGAGAACCAGAAAAATGCCTTGCCATTTAGTAGTTAACAAGAATGAAATGATTCCACTTGGATTTTTTGTGTCTCTTTCTAGGTATCAAGAAGAAATGTCAAGGCATTTGTCTCTTTTGCATATACATGTTGGATTTGAATGGTCATTGAAATTGGAACCAAGAAAGAGGAGAAATTCACCATTAATGCTTGATATTGAAGGATTGGAAACTTTTACATCTCCAATCAAGGAACACAATGAAATGTAAGAACATCCTATTTCTCTTCATCAAAATATTGAAGTTGAAAGAATCTCATTTTTGGGATCAATATCTACAACATCTCCACAATCAATGGTTCACGAAGTTGAAGAAATAATGACACCCAGATTGGTGAGTTCTATAATAATGGAACAAGATGAATATTCAAGATATTTTCCATCAACCATGAATATCATAGCTTCCAAGTCTCCACCACTAGAACCTTTGATACTTTTGAACAAACAGGAACTTGTGGCTTTTCTTTTAGGGTTGAAGTTTGGAACATTTGGAAGTAGATATCAATCAAAAGGATACCCCATATTGGTGGTGGTGGTGATATGAATATTTGTGTATGCCTTTACATGGTCATTGGGTCCCCTTAGTTGGCTAGTTCCCAATGATATCTTCCCTCTGGAGATCCATTTGGTTGGCCAATCATTCAATGTCTCAATGGATATTTTCTTCACCTTCATAATCACGCAAACATTCTTGGCGATGATCTGCCACTTCAAGTTCGATATCTTCCTCTTCTTCACTGGATAGTTGGTCATCATAACTCTCTTCATCTATTTTTTTCTCCATGAAACCAAAAACGTGACCATCGAAGAGATTAGAAAAGTGTGGATGGAGCATTAGTTTTAGAGACAATTCCTTTCCCTGAAATAGGATTAGAAACAACAAATTCCTTCTCAACTAAAAAATGACACCTCCCCCCTATACTATATTGTATTTGAACTCTTTGACAGTAAAAAACACACATTCATGTCCAAATAATCAAATTTATCCATAGAAGTCGTGAAATTGAGTAGCAATCAAATTCACTGCAAAATCGTTTACTACGCCAACACCTCCACCATTATCTTCACATCATCATCTACCCCTATGACTCTAAAATCTCCAAAAATGATGCCAGGTCTGCAAAGATAGTGTCTAAGACCAAATATTATAACAAGGAAACCAGTTGAGAATGTAGGTTTCCACATTTATTAGTCATAGTAGTAGATTTTTTTTTCTTTTGGATAACATTACGTGAGAGGTTTCGAAACATACAACGTTTTGAGTGGATACTCCACCCATCATCAAGGACATATGAAACCATTCTTTTAGAACAATTATTACACCAAAATTCTCTTCATTCTTGATATTTTATAGAAATACTTGATTGGGTTAAACCTCAATTGGATGATAGGGATGAGTCCAAGTCATTATCAGTCCCAATATGCTTCGCAATACCATGCCCTTTTACATGGTAAGGTACAATTTTTTCCACCTCTTTCACATGGTATTCATAATGATCATACATTCACTTGGTCCTCATCACAATGACTGGCACCCTCTTTAGC
>ML776872.1:1365280-1375948 GCA_009831015.1 Picea engelmannii
CCGCGCCCAGTGCTAGGTTAGGGCGCGGGTTGCTTGTTTTGAGTGGTTTTGCAAGGTTTTATTCAGCATGGCTTTGGCAAGGAAGAGACATGAGTTGGCCTGATGCCAGGTAAGCCTGTGTGGTGCATTTTAGGGTTATAACAACTGGTCTAGAAGAACATTCCTGACGGAGTCCATAGTTAAGCTTTTTTCAGACTCCTTAAAAATGAAAAAATGGCCGAGTGATCTTGTCTTTATCACACTCATTAAAATGGTTTTGAATAGATGTCTTGTCGGTGCTAGTTTACCCCTTTTTCGAACCGACTAGACTACCTTCGAAAAAGGTACCCCAATCGAGTCTCCTTTTACATTTTTTCAGAATCTCTAAATATGAAAAACCGTCGAGCTTACCTTCTCTGGGCTCGTTAAACTTACATCGAAGGACATTACCATTGTGTGTTTTGTTAATTGTGTTTGCATACCTGTGTCTTTGGTCTAATGTCGGCTCCATGTTTCTCTCAATTGAACCATCTGAAGCATACCTTATACATAAGACTTGTAGAACTTTGCCTTTGCATCTTGACACCTTTGGCCCCTGGAGGATTTTTCTCGAATGTCATTGCTCTGAACATCAATATTTTCCTTGCGCCTTGAACTTGTATGTTTGTAACACTCATTTCTCCATTGTAACGTAACATTCTTTTATTATTTTTCCAAAATCATTGAAAAAGACAAAAAAATCAAATATACCCCAAAAAGAGGAAGGGAAAAGTATTTTCTTTATTGGCAGCACAATAAGTCACCCTTGGATAAAGAACATCTGTCTGTTTGTTCGTCAAACTCTGGGATTTAATATGACCTTAGGAATTTGTTCTTGCTACATAGAGTTGTGTACTCCATTTGGTTATTCTTCCAAACGTATGGAGAGTTTGCATTGCCTCCTGCCTCGTAAACTTATGTTAATGCCATGCTTCCTGAGTCTCATCATTTTTCATGTTGTTGTCCAAGGGAAGTTTTTACCAAGCTTGAGTTGACCCCTCTGCAATTTGTCTCTTTCCCTCATACCTGGCCATCCTGAACATCCAATCAAGTCTTTGTTTGAAATCAATGAAGCCTTCAGTTTGATCATCAAGATTATCTAGTCCATGACCCACGATTCGTCGAAGACCTCTGGGTAGTGAAGTCGTACACTCATATTACACTCCTACACAAGTTTTAAATATTTTGAAGTTGTTTCTTGAGATCTGAAGACCTCATCTCTAGCCATAAGGCCTTATCAGCTTCTAAGAAGATGGATACTCTACATGTATATCTTTTTTATTTCGATATGTAACTAAGTTGTGTATTGTTCGTGGATACACTTTATATAGTTATATGACATGGATCTACAGTGTATTTGATTGGTAGCCATGATTTTATTTTATCCCGAGCATGGGTATGCCCGCCTCGATGAGATAATTATTATTTTTATAGATGGAACCTCTCGATTTCTGGTCCTTAGGCTCACTTGTTTGGCACATCAATAAAGATTGTTTATGTATTTCGGCCATCATATGCTCTTCTAACCTCACACATTAGGGGGCATCTGTTGTAACCCCAATTTTCACCAAACATGCTTACCTGGCATCAGGCCATATCAGATTCCTTCTTTGCCAAAGAATTGAACAACTCTTCTTAAAAACACCTTTTATAAAGGCCCACGTGCCCTGCTCTATTACTGCACGTGTGTACATGCTAGCTGACCCAAAACAGCCCACGTGTACCTACAAAAGCATGAAAAAAGGAAAGTTGCTGACGGAATACACAACTTTGGGTGAGTTAACTAAACCTTCCGGCCATGCATGGCCGAGGATTCGACCAAATACCTAGCTTCTTCTAGCCTATAAAAGAAGGATTAGGGGTACCATTTGGAAGAGGAGAATCATAGTAAAGAAACTATACCTGATTGCGCATTCCCTTTGTCCCAACCCTTTAGCCATCCTTGTGCATAGAGAAAGATAGAGCAAAGAAGTTAGAGGGCAGTTGAAGAGGAGCCCAGGACCAGGTTCGTGGAGCAGCGACTGACTTCATCATTGTAAGTTGATTTGTTGAGGTTAATAATAAAGAAATACTTTTCTCATCCCACCATATGAGATTTCCATGGTTTATGGCATACTTGTTTATTGAATCTCTAACCCATTAATATATATATCAAATGCATGTGGATTTTGTTATTTGTCTTGTGTGAATGCAGGTCATCCTTGGGAGGAGAGATTTAGTCAAAGAGTGATCAAGCATGAGGAAGGATCGATGTCAAATGCACGAAATAAGGTATGCTCACTTGATCTTTTTAACTATGTATTTGCTTAAGAATAATGGGGATTAGGTCCGGGACGACGGTAGAAAGTAGAAATCTTTAGGTCTTTTCTGCATGCATAATTAAACCCTAAGTTCTAGTCCATAGAGGTATTTCCCACTCACAACACCAGAGCCAAAAAATCATATTTTTCCACATATACGCAACCTACAAGTTAGACAACATGCATATATGAAGGTTGCACCATTACAACCCACGTACATCGGGTTTTGTGCTCAAAATTAAAATTTGTTTCAGGTTTCCATGTCACGTCATGAGATCCATGATCCTTGACCTTCCAAATATTGGAAACGTTCTGACTTGGCCCTTCAGTTCCATTTGAAGGCTATAAATTGGGCCATATCCAAACGATGGAAATAAGAAAGAATTCAACCTTTTAGAGTAAAGATACTATGGAGAAATTTTCACTTCATATTGAGTTTTCATCCCTTTGTCCTTTAAATTATGAACACATTGTTCATCCCCCAATATCTTCCCTCTTTGATGGAGAACCTCATGGTCTCTCTTATATGATATTTCCTTTGGTGGAGGATTGAAGTGGTGGAGGCCCAGCTGGAAGGGACTTAGTTTCTCGGTTTTGAGACATGTCGACACAAAAAATATTTCACTCCTAAACTTCTATTGATCATTTTTCTAATAGAAACACCTTTTTGTGTCCAATTGATATCTTGCAAATATTTGAATTATTATTCCATGGGAATATTTTTTATGAGCGTTAATGGATTATGCTATTATATGTGCTAAAATTATATATTATCACCATATTCTTGTGTATCTTGGTTGTTGAGGACAATTTAAACGTATAAATCTTTGAGTTGAGTGGTCAACGATGGTCTTCATCGAACGTCCGGATGAGGTAGGCTCTTTATCTTATCTTGTTATCATTTTCATTTACATAGCATACTTGGGATTAGAGTTGATTTCTACAGTCATTCTGTCTGTTGTGGTTTACCCCATGCCAAAGAGTGATTTTCCTCGTAACAATGCAAACACTGCTTGAGTGGCTCAGAATGAGACACAGACAAGTGTTGGGGGCATGTTGGTGCAGGCTATTTTGGGGAAAAACACAATAATTTTAGAATACAATTGAGAATGGGACCAAAATAGGAGTGTGTGCCAGAAGATAAGGAAAAGAAGCATGAGAAAGAGGAAAGTCAAATACAAAAAGAAGGACAACGCAATGAGGAAATGGATGCATCACGGATCAACCATGCGTAGAAGGTTACAATGTGGACAAACCTAATCCACTTAGGTTTAGGGTTTTTTTCATTGACGTAAAAGGTTTAAACCAATTTTTGTAGTATAAATATGTGTTGTATGAGGAATATAGGAGGTATGTTATGTCTTTGATGAGTTTTGAGTCACATATACTCGTTTTGAGATTTTTGGAGATATTGTTGAGTCAGTTTTGGAGATGAGTCTGTTTTTGAGTTGTAACTGAGGGTCAAGTTGCAAGATGTATAGATTGTTGCAACATTATTCAGGCTCACCACACCTATACATGTGCATTTATGAACTTCTAATGTAATGCATGTAGTGCAAGGAATTGATGAAGAAGAATAAAGAAACAGATAATTCCAGATCTTTGTGGATGTATCCCAGGGGAGGGTGAACCACGTTAAAACATTGTTCCATTGTGTGGAATTTTTATTTTATGTGTTGCAATGGTTTATGATGAATGAATGAATCTTTTAGAGTTAGAATGCAACGTGCACTAGATCAGTTATGTCATTTTACTGCAGAATGAATGTTAACGGATGAATATGATTAGAGAATGGTAGATCTAAGGAATATTTAAGTAAAGAGAAAAGTAGAAGTATGTCCAACATCCCCATGAGAATAATCCCTTCCACAATTGCAGACATATGGGTCATGTAATCACCCATAATCCATCTCAGGTGGGACTGCATTGTGCACTCTATGTGCAGTGTTTCCTTCTGGTCTCCAAAAGGGACGATGGTTTATAGGTTTTTTTTGGAGAACTAAGGTAGAACACAGGTCAGACCATACATCCAATAGTCACAAATCCACAACAAACATTCCTCAGTTGACCCTGTATATTTTCTATTTTGTATTTCATGAAGAAGCAATCTTTGATTGGGGAAGAATTATTTCTATGGAAATTTTTGCACAATTGTCAAATTTCAAGAAAGATAAGAAATTGTATGTCTTCCTATTTGATAGTTTCCATAACTTACTACCATGTCTTCAAGGGTCTGAGCATTGGAAGAAGGGTTGATTTTAAAATAAATCCAACAAAATGTGGTATTAGGCCTTATGGAAACAAAAGGTCATTTATTATTTTTATGAAGTATACAATGAATTTGTATCTGTGTTAAAAAAACTTATCTTTGGAGAAAATACATCCAAAATGTCTTTAGAAGCATCAATATTACTTGAAAAAAGTCAGACTATAGAAAAAATGGAGAACTATAATGTTGTAATAATTTATTGTTCTCATGAGACCCCCCTCTTTCTCCCTCATTATATTTTAGACAAAATATTTTCTATTGAAGTTGTGAGGCAATACAGATTATGGTTGCATTTATTTCATGAGAAAATAAAGAGGTAGTTCATTCCACTTCCTTGGAAAATTGGAGAAATCTTATTAATAGGAATTTAAAAAATTGATGAATGTGCAACCTAACTTGACTAGTACAATTTGAAACATGCAGAAGAGATTAAGGGTTTTGACCCAAATAATATTTTTATTAATCATTTGAAATCTGTTGGGTTTAGTAATTCTCTTACTAATAGATTTGTATTTAGGGAAGAAGAAGGTGACAGTCATGACCCTCCGACAAGAATTATTGAGAAAATAATAAATGATATTGACACCATTGTGAGTGTGAAAGACCAATATAAGAAAAAGGGAAGAATATCAAATGAAAAGAGTGCTCAATCTTCTAATGTCTCACAAAAAAGCGGCCTACCCAAGTAGGGATTTCAATTAGTGATACGACAACAAAAGAAATATTTAACAAATAATTCATATGATGGAGATGATAGAAACCCTCCTAGAGGAAAATTAGAAATATCTCACAAGCCTCAAGTAAAAAGAAAAAGGATAAATTCTCAGCAAGAAGTAGAACAAAACATATATGAGAAGGAAATATTACTTGAAGATATGGAATTAGATGTTGATATTGAAAATATACATTTTCCAGACAATGAAAAAAGACTCTAGGAGAGTAAACAAGTGGAAACTGAAGTTTCCATCCAAGAGGAATTATTTTCAAAGGAATAATCATTCATTGTACATGACGCTTTCTTTGAAAAGAGTTCCAGAAAATTGATTTTTGAAAGATCAAATTTGAAAAATAAAAAGGGAAAATATCGTTTTGAGTATGACCTCAGTGGATTTCCTCCATTCAAAATCGCTGAGATTCATAACGTTACAGGGGATGCTATAGAAGTTTCAATAGATGACATGGAAGCAGAAAACCTCAGGCATAAATAAAAATTCAAATATTTAGAGTCTACTTTGATGCCCCCTCCAATACTTGCTACTCCTGTTTCAACAATCCAACCCTGAAATAATTCCAAAAGAACCCCAGAAACAAGTTTAAGGTTAAAGGGAACATCAATCTTATTAGGTTCAACTATGCACTATATTGAAGAAAATATAAAGAAAAGAATGTCTCTAATTTTATAGACATGGGAATTAGCTAGTAACTTTGTTTCCCTCGGTACAAAAATTCAAAACTTTAGAGAATACTTATAGGTTGATTTGAGCAATGACGAATGTTTTTATGAATATGTTTTAATTACATTTAGTCTAAAGGTCTCCGACATGAGTGAGTTAAAAATAAAATAAGAAGATTTCCCCTCACCCATTCGCATGAAACAACTGAAATCCTACTAGTTGAAAAGATTTAAGACATTAAGAGAATTACTAGATGAACTTGATGTTTTAAGTATTAAAAAGAGAGAGGCGTATTCCAAGATAACATAAATAGATCTTGTAGGAAGCACTGGCTAGGTATAAGACCCAAAACTTATTTCAAATTCTATTTTATTATCAAGGAAACAACTTGAGGAACACATGGAGATATTAAGAGGCGTATCAGCAGAAACGTTCAATCAAATGACCGAGTATACTGAACACGATATTGAAAGTTGGTTCGTGGAGTATGTGAATAAAAATGAAGATATTGAAATAACTTTACAACAAATTTCAATGTATTTAAGAGAAATTGAAAGCACATTATTTGACACAAAAACTAAACAAGAAGCAGTTGTTGGTCCTATGTGTGATTATATTGAAAATTTTTTAAATTTAGCTTTAATCAAATTTACCAAGGAGGATCAAACAACAATAGTTAGTACTGGTCAAGCAACTTTCAACAGAGAGAATATAAAAGCAACAACCTCCCATCAATGATCAAGAGATTCCATCATAGTAAGTATGAATTGATCACAATTTATTCAATTAAATTCCCTTTCATAATTCATCTAGTTATATTTTATTGTTATAGCAATTTTTTCCACACTCAAGTTCCCCAATTTTTCTCACTCTAGAGTAAAAAAATTCAAATTTTTGCACATATACACGGGCTATAGTTAGATAGTTTGTGTATACACAGGTTTCTCCATTGCATCCCACACACATCGGGTTTTGTGCTTAAAAATTAAAAATATATTGGGTTTCCATGCCATGTCACGAGATCCATGATCCTTGACCTTCCATATACTGGAAATGTTTTGATTCGACCCTTCAATTACATTTGGAAGCTATAAATTGAGCCATATACAAGTATTGAACACACATCATTGAGATCAAAGACACTCTGGAGAGATTTCAGTTCATATTGAGTCTGCATCCCTTTTTCCTTGAAAGTTTGAACTTCTTGTGTTCATCCCCCAAGATCTTCCTATATTGAGAAGGAGAAACTAAATTACTCCTACTACTTTGTGATATTTCTTTTATGGAGGATTGAAGTGGTGAAGGCCCAGCTGGAGGGACTTAGTTTCTCATTTTCGATATGTGCCATTACAAAAGTTTGTCACCTATGTACTTATGTTGATTACATTAATAGAAATACTCTTTTCTTTTCTAATTATATGTCACAAATATTTACATTACTTTCCATGGGAGTATTTGTTATGCATGTTAATGCATTATTCTAGTTTATATGCTGACATTATATATAATTTATATATGCTTGTATATCTTGGTTGTTGAGGAAAAGTTGCAGACATCAATCTTTCGGTCGTGAGCTCAACCGTGGTCTTGTTTGGACGTCTAGACGAGGTAGGCTCTTAGCATTCTCTTGTTATCCTTTCTATTTATCTAGCATACTTAAGTTTAAATTTGATTTCTGGGTTTTGTTCCTTTTGTTGTAGTTTACCCCTTTCCATAAAGACACTACTACATATTGAAAAATTTGCGACGACCACTTGCAATGAAAGTACTCTTTCGTCGCAACATGCAAGAGAAAAAGTTCATTTTTTCTAAATCCACCCCGTATTCGTTGCTATCTCGACGCATGTAGTTTGAATAAATTATTATGGTCAATGTTTGTCGCAAGAGCGACGAATGTAGTTTGTCTGTCGCAAGAGCAATGACTCACCTAACCTTAAAATTGACCGTTAAAAATGACCTAAAATAAATAGGTTAAAAAATAAATATTTTTATGTCACGTTCGTCGCAATTGCAATGATAGTGACCTAAAATTAGACTATAAATATTTGACAATTTGAAAATGTTGCGACAATCTTTCTATAACAATGAAGGTTCCAAAAGGGTATTTTTGTGCGGAAAAATGTCGCAGAATGTTGTTAGAGGTGGGGAAAAAAGTATAGCGGGTGAAGAGGGTGATGGTATATGTTATTTCCCTTGTAAAAAATGTTTCCTCAGATGTCCCGTAAGAATTTTAATAGCAACAAATACAAAAAATTGTAGGAAATATGGTCACATTGATGGCGGATCAAATGAATATCGTCCCATGGTAATTAGCTATATATTCATTATCTTTTTTTATTTTGTCAATTTTACATAAAATTATATATATATATATATATATATATATGTATATATATTGTTTGAATGTTTGTTATAGTATACACTAATTTTGCATGATTGTTTGTAATTATAAAGTTAGAGTTGCCCTCTAACTTTTCACAAAATACTGCACCAAGTATTAGTAGAAATGATGTTGTACAAGATGAGGAACATCATCATGACCAAGAAAATGAGGATCTCATGGAAGAAGATGATGGGACAAATCAAGTTAATGATCCCATGGAAGAAGATGATGGGAAAAATCAAATGATCCAAGATTTGTTTTCGCAGCCGGATGAGGATGGGGAAAATGATGGTATTTATGATGAACCTCTATTAGAAAAGGAAAATAAATGACTTTATGAAGGATTAAGAGAAAATCTTATCTCCGCTACATTGTTTCTAGTGAACTTAAATGTTATGAATAATTTGTCGAACACTTGTATGACACAGATACTAAGGTATGTAATATGTTTCATCTCATATTATACATAAATGTTGATTTTTTTTCTATTTGTTTTTAGTGTTAATTAATGTGTAAAATAAGAATGCAATTTTTATGATTAATATTCTTACATTAAATAGTTGTTTGTTATGTTGTAGATTGTTAGGTGAATTTTTGTTACCATCGTCAAATATTTTACCTCGCACATATCAAGGTTTGTATGCCACCATGAAAGACATTGGACTGGATTATCAAATTATAGATGCATGTACTAATGACCATATTATATATTATGGACAACATGCTTCGAAAACTGAATGTCCACAATGTCTTATCAGTAGATATCGAACCGATCAAGTAACAAAAAGGGTGCCTTGAAAGGTTCTTCGTCATATTCCCATAATTCCACGTTTGCAGTGATTGTTCACGTGTGAAAGCATATAACAATTTATGGATTACCATGAACATAGCAGAAGTGGAGATGGTGCTCTTTGAATTCCTGTTGATGGTTCTACATTTAGGGAAATTGAGGAAAAATGGGAATATTTCAAAGATGAACCTCGTAATGTTAGGATTTCATTGGCAGCTGACGTTGTTAATCCATTCAGAGAGCTTAGGTCTATTTACTCAATGTGACCTATTTTTGTTATCAACAATAACATTCCTCCTCGGATGTCAATAAAGAGGGAGCACATAATGTTCACAATGATTGTTCCAGGTATTTGTTTACATTAATTTTTTGAATTTAACATTTTCATTTTTTTCAATTTTTGCATAATATCTTTTGTTTATTTATTTAATTATATATATTACAAGATATCATTCCTTTAGTAATTATGTGTAATTTCAAACAATTAGGTAAGTACCAGGTTAAATATATGAATGTATATATTGAGCCTCTTATCGATGAGCTACTAAATTTATGGGCTGACATCACAATATATGCCATATGTAAACCAATCGGGGAGAAGAAATTTAAATTCCGTGGAATAATTTTATGGACAATCCAAGATGCCCCTGGACTAACACATTTTTTTGGTATGTAGCATTCTAATATTTCTCTTTAATACTATATAATATTTTAATGTTATCATGGTGCATGTTTAATTTTTAAATAATCTCATCGTATAATTGACATTAATCCATTTGTTGTAGGTCTTCAAACAAAGGGTAAATTTGCATGTCCAGTTTGTGGCCCTAAGATGAAGTATTTTCATTCAAAAAGTTTAGGAAAGATGGTGTTTGATGAGTATAGGCACCTTCTTAATAAGAACCATAGGTATTGTACTACTGAAAAACATCTTTTCAATGGGAAAGAATAGACTGGTTTAAAACCATGAAGAATGACACCTCACCTATGGAGGTTGGAATGTAATAGAAATCGTCAAGGTACTCAATTTCATAATGTATCGTATATCATGTAATGTTTTGAATGTTTATTTTAATCATTGAATTTATTTTACCGTATTTGATAATTATTTTTGTGATTTCTTTTATGCTTCATGAAGGCCACAATCATCATGAAGGTATTAATAATGGGCTTCCACGAGGAATGAAATATTATCCCACTCAATTCATGAGGTTGCCCTACTATGAGGAGCTAAAAATAGCTCATTTGTTTGATACAATGCATATCGGGAAGAATGTGATTGAAACATTATGGTGAATCATAGATGGTAGGAGGGACAAAGAAAAAATTGTCAAAAATTGTACTAACATTCAAGAAGCCAATCATGCAATCCGAAGTGTGATCCGATATTCAAATAGATCAGATGGAGTACTAGACCGAAATAACCTTCCATGGTTATTAACAGAGCAACAAAGCAATGATGTAAAAGAGGTCATTCAAAGAATTAAATTTCCCATGGGTTTTGCTTCAAACAT
>ML776873.1:0-14568 GCA_009831015.1 Picea engelmannii
AATCATCTTGTACTTGAACATTTAAGTGGGGTAAAAGGAGGTTGCCCCCTCGAAGAGGCTTATTATCTGAAATTATCTCTTTTCAAGGCGTTGAGTACTTTTCCTGAGGTTTTTCTATGCTATATTGAAGTTTGGTTCTTAACACTTCCCCAAGTAGATCTAAGCACACAACCTTCCATAGTCTTCTACAATGACTTGCACTTAGCTCTGCAAGTCTCACATAGTATGCACCAAAGTCTCACATAGTATGCACCAAAGCACTTACAACTCTTGATCATACGGATCCAAATCTACCACTTAGCCATTCGTACTCACTACATTGCCTTAGCATCTATTTATAAATACCAAATAGGACTAAGAATGGGTAAACCCATGGGCCGACATTCCCATACCCGTTGCATAATCCCAAATCCCAAAAAGGGCCCTAAAAGGGGTCGAGATCCTATGATCTCCTCTTCGTCTTGCGCTCCACCTTCTACAGCCTGTCTAAGTCCCAACATCATGTCAAACATGACCAAGAATCCTCAAAACTTGGTCAAGGACCAACAAGTGGTGACTGTTGCTGGTGATTTTTATTGATGTAAGGATATCATCTCGAATTCCCATAGTTCGATTGTTATCCGCCTAGAGTCTTCCTCTTTTTAATCTTGGTGTTTCCCCTTCATGAGCCCGCATTTCAAGTAACCTCTACAGACTCTTAATTAAACTCTGCGCCCTTCACTGGCCAGTGAAACTGCAACAACGAACAACTGGCTCACTGCTTCGAACTTACCCTTTGCGTCCGACCCTTCTTTGGTTTCTAGCATGTGCACCCCCTTTAAAGTTTTTTTTTCAAGTGATGAAACCTCATTTAAATGAATATAGAGTTTATATTTAAACCCCTATATTGACGGCTTATCGTTTAAAGGAATACAAATCTTCTATAATCTATAATGTGACTTTATATTGATGACTTATAGTTGAAAATATGCATAGCCTTATTTAGTCTGTATCCTAATCCCTTACAAAGGTATATTGTGGTGAGACCATAGCTTTTGGTATATTCCCCATTATATATCTTAATTCAAAATAATCACCGAATACAAGATTTAGATATGCTATCATGTAATGCATTTGATGGTATATTAATTTCATAGTATGGTTATACTATAAATTGTAATATAATAATGATATGTTATGGTTCCTACTAACTAAAAGGGAACATGGTTTCTAGTTGGGGAGTTAATTAAGTTGATGACCCATTTGGTTGTGCCCTGGAATGGAATCAATTGTGTTTGGGTAGGGTTACTTCTTTTTTAGAGTTTTGAGAATTTAGATCTAATGAAGGAAGATGGCCCGATAGGTTAGAAATTGAGTCATTGTCTTGTGTGTTTGGATTGTGGTTTATGAATCATATATGGTGATGGTAGAGAATTAATTTCTCTTGTGCCTTAGACAATAAAATTATAGGTATACTTGCATCAATGATTTGATATTGAAGAATGAAAATTTAATGTCTTGAATGATGGTTTTGGATATTTAATTATTTAGTTTATTTCTTGAATGATGGTTTTAAGTTTAGTTTATTTCTTTTGTGCATGAAAATTTAAGGTATTGAATGATGGTTTTTGTTAAATTTGGTAGCATTGACAGTCATTCTCCAATGAGAGGCCATATGGGCCACCCTGAGGCTAGCCAGGGAGATTTGGAGAATCAACCAGTCTTGTGAGGTATTGAATAAAGCCAGGGGGAATGTACAACCTCTATGATTCAAACCAAAAGTCAAGATGAATGAGATGCTATGTGATTCTAATGAAAAATTCAGGGGGAACGTACAATGTTTGTGAGCATAGACAGTCTAGTGAAAACGTTAGGGGGAACGTACAACCTTTGGGAGCATAGATAGACTAGTGAAAAATTCAAGGGGAACATACAACCTTTGAGAGCCTAGTCAAACTTTTTGAGCCATGAGAAAAATTCAAGGCATTTAGAAAAATCTAGGTTGAATATAAAATTCCTATGAGATGGAAACAAACAATATTCCCAATATTGCAAATGATATAAATGTATTGATCTAGTGAGTTGGCATGTGTAACATTATCCACCATGAAGAGAATTTTGAATTTCCTTGTAAAGAGTCGAGTTGTAACTGAAGTCTCAAGTCTAGTTCTATTTTAGAACTAAAGTGTAATGGTGAGTTGTAACTGAAGTCTCAAGTCTAGTTCTATTTTATAACTCAAGTGTAATGTTGAGTTGTAACTGAAGTCTTAAGTCTAGATCTATTTTAGAACTAAAGTGTAATGTTGAGTTGCAATTGAATTCTTAAGTCTAGTTTTATTTTAGAACTAAAGTGTAATGTTGAGTTGAAACTGAAGTCTTAAGTCTAGTTCTATTTTATAACTAAAGTGTAATGTTGAGTTGCAACTGAAGTCTTAAGTCTAGTTCTATTTTCGAGCTAAAGTGTAATGTTGAGTTGTAACTAAATTCTCAAAGTCTAGTTCTATTTTTGAACTAGAGTATACCAGCCTCAAGTCTAGTTCTAAAGTTTGAACTAAAGTATGAAGCTAGGTTATGATTAAAGAATGAAAACAAGTTACTATTTTGAGTCTCTCCTCTTCTCCTCTTCATCCTATATAAGCAGAGGTCGACCCCTCTCTTCAACATAGTTTTGATATGCAGGTTAAGGGTGAAGCAATAGAGGCACATATCAGTTATAATGAGGTAGCATACCAAAGAAACATATCAGTGTTGTATATCAACAATAGAGGAAACATATCATAGGTGTATTTCAGCAAGGTATTTTAGTTCTTTGTCAGGTCAGAGTCATCTCGGCAAGATTTTTAAGTGATGAACATTCACGGTGGATATTTGTAAGTGATCTTACATTATTAATGGAATAAAGGAATATCATTTGCTAGGGTTTTTCTCCCTGTACAGGGTTTCCCTAGGGTATATGTGTTGTTGATGTGCATGCTTATTTATCTACATAATTATTGTTATTCAATTATGATTTGGTAATGTTGAAGTGTACTAAGCTGGAATCAAAGTGTTGAAGAAAATAAAAGAATTAATCCGCATAAGAAATCAAGCTCATAATTTAACATGGTATCAGAGCTTAGGGTCTGTTAAACATGTTGAAGTGTATTAGAAGGTACACATAGATCCAATATAGATTGATTAAGTTTCCAATGTGAGGTCCATGACATCCTCCATTTTAGTCAAGGCTGAGGATAGGCTTGAAGGATTTGCCAACTTCAATGTGTGGAAGCTCCAGATAAAAATATATTGTGACAGTATGATCTTCAGCAGTATGTGACCACAGTGGTGGAGGAACCCACGAATAATGAAGGAAGAGAAACCTTTAGGAAGATTCAAGAAAAGGCCAAGCGAATCATCTTTGACTCAGTCAAAGACAGTATAAATCCTGCAATGACTTCATTGATGACTGCCAAGGACTGTATGGATACCATGGTGAATCTATATGAGAAATAGGTTCCAAGTCAGAAGAAGAAACTTAAGCACAATATTAAGTGTTTGAAGTTGGACAAAGGTGAATCAGTGGGATCTTTCTTTTTCAGGGTAACCCAGATCATAGATCAACTTTTGGTTATAGGGGTGACAGTGGACGATGATGATTTAGTGCAGGCCATTTTTTATGGTCTTCCTTCTTCATGGGAGACCTTCTTATCCAGTGTAAGTGGGAGAGAGATTCAACCCACTTTTGAGAGGTTATGGCATGATTGCATCCAGGAGGAGAGTCACACAACTACTAGAAGCGAGCCAACGAAAGAAGAGAAATCTTTAGCATCAAGATTCAAGGGAAAGAAAAAAATCACTTTCCATAAAGGCTCTTAGAGGAAGCCAAACACCAAAGGTACATTCAAAGGAAAGAATATTGATACATATAAGATTAAATGCTTTAGTTGTAAGAAGTTGGGTAATTTTTCTAAATATTGTTGCTTTAGAAAGAAATATCCAAGGAAAGGGAAACATCATGCCTCAACTACTGAGGATGATGAATCCAAAAGAAATCAGAAAAGTCCTTCTAATGAGAAAGAAAATAGAAAAGAATATTACTTGGTTTCTTCCTTATCCAGTTCAGTTTTCACTGGGCTGAAAACTTGGTTAGTATACAGTGGTGCATCGAAGCACATGACATGGTACAAGGATATCCTCTCAGATTTCGAGACAATTTTTTTTGCAGAGCAAGTTGAGCTTGGGGATGACAAATGCTACAAGATAGAGGGAGTAGGATCTATCTCCTTTATATTGGAATATGGGGCTAGACTTCATATTGATGAAGTATTGTATGTTCCAGGGCTCAAGAAGAATCTTCTATCAGTTTCAACCCTTGATGACAAACGATATTGGGTGATCTTGAAGGACAAGAAGGAATTAACTATGGGATAAAGGTAGCCACTTAAGTAAAACAAAACCCATTGCAACTCACAATGGAGGATTATACGTTGTGTCTGGACAAACAGTTCAGGCATTGGCTCATAATGTGACTAGCTCCAGTGATTTGTGGCACAAAAGACTTGGACATCTTCATTACAAAGATCTTCCAGATCTACAGAACATGGTATGTGGCATGCCCTCTATTTCTATTAGTAAAAATGAAATTTGTAAGGGATGCATGCTAGGTAAAAATATAAAGAAATCATTTCCTAGTAGTGACAACAGAGCTCAACGCATCTTAGATCTGGTTCATTCTGATGTATGTGGTCCCATGTCATCTCCCTCAGTCATTGGTTGTTTGTATTATGTCATTTTTATTGATGATTACTCAAGAAAATGTTGGATATATTTTCTTAAAGCTAAAAGTGACACATTTGATAAATTCAAAGAGTATAAAGCCTTTATTGAAAATCATATAGGGAAACACACCAGAATCCTAAGAAAAGATAATGGAGGAGAGTTTGAATCTCTTCAGTTTGAGGATTTCTGCAAGTTAGCAGGAATCAAGAGACAGTTGACCATTCCATATAACCCTTAGCAAAATGGAGTTGTTGAGAGGAAAAACATGACAATTTGTGAGGAAGCGAAAGCAATGATGTTTGACCAGGATCTGCCAAATTATTTATGGGAAGAAGCTACCTCCACTGTCGTGTATATTCAAAACAAGTTTCCACATTCTATATTGAAGGAAAAGGCTCCTAAAGAGGTCTTCTCAGGGATCAAACTTGAAGTTAGGAATCTAAGGATATTTGGGTGTGTTGTGTATATTCATGTCCCTAAGGAAAAGAGGACAAAGATGGAACCCTCGGGAAAGAAAGGGTTTTTTTTTGGGTATAGTGAGAACTCCAAGGCTTACAGGATTTATGTACCAGGTCAGAGGAAAATAGAGGTAAGAAAAGATGTGAATTTCCATGAGGAAGTCGCATTTAAGAACTCCAGAGATCTTCAGCAAGAATCAGAAGTCGTTCAACCAGCTTTACCCTCTTCTGAAAATGAAGAGTCAGATGATCAGAGGGAGGAACCTCATGAAGGGCCAAGTAATGAGTCCCTAGAACCTTCTGAAGTGTTATAAAGAACTCTTGAAGAACCTCCAGCCAAAAGGAAGCCAGGGTGGCTTAAAGAAATAGTGAAGGAAAGAGAAAGGATAATTGCTCCCAAAGGAACTTTCAGGGAAAGGAAGAGGCCTCATAGGTTTGGAGGCTATGTTGCACTGATGAGCATCATTAGTGATGTTGAACCTTCTTCATTTTAAGAAGAAGATAAAGCACAAGTATGGAAGGATTCCATGCTTTAGGAATATAGTTCTATTATAAAGAAAAATGTTTGGGACATTGTGACGAGGCCTAAAGAAAAATCAATGGTTTCTTCCAAATAGATATATAAGATCAAACATGCAACTAATGGAAGTGTGGAAAATTTAAAAGAAAGATTTGCAGCCAAAGGCTTCACTCAAAAAGAAGGAATCAACTACGAAGAGAAATTTTCCCCTATAGCCAGGTATACCTCCATTCGAACTATTATTTCTTTAACTTTCGTTCTTGGTTGGAAGCTACATCAGATTGATGTAAAGACAACATTCTTGAATGTAAAGATTGAATAGGAGGTCTTTGTGGAACAACCAAATGGTTTTGTAATGCATAACAAAGGCACTCATGTATGCAAGCTAAGGAAGGCCTTTCACGGTCTTATGCAGGCTCCCAAAGTTTGGTATGACATGATTGATGGATTTCTTAAAAGCCCGGGCTTTCAGAAAAGTGATGTTGATGCAAATTTGTACTTCAAGGTAAGAGGTAACCAACCTGTTGTACTAATCATGTATGTTGATGATCTCTTTATAACAAGAGATGAAGGGCTAATAGCCTAGTGTAAGAGGGAGCTAACCTCATAATTCAAGATGAAAAACTTAGGCTTGATGCATTACTTCCTAGGATTGGAAGTGTGGCAAAGACCGGGTGAGATATTTCTGGCACAAGGAAAATACACAATGGATGTACTAAAGAGGTTTGGTATGATGGATTTCAAATCCATGTCTACTCAGATGGTTACCAACCTGAGGAAGTTGCATGACTCTGATACAGGTTCATATTTGGTGGATCCCACCATGTATAGGAAGATGATTGGATCATTGATGTACATGATCCACACTAGGCCAGATATATGTTATGTAGGGATTGCAATGAGTCAGTTCATGACTGAACCGAGACAGAGACACTGGGTGGAAACAAAGCACATCTTGAGATATCTCAGAGGGACCATTACTTATGGTCCAATATATACATCCAATGGTGGTTTATTTCTGCATGGGTATGCAAATGTTGACTAGGAAGGAATCCTAGTGGATTGGAAGAGTACTTCTAGATACTGTTTCAATTTAGGATCCACTATGATCTCTTGGTCAAGCCATAAGTAGGGATCTATTGCACAGACTATAGTAGAGGCTGAGTACATTGCATCAAGAGATGATAGCAAGGAAGCAGTAGGGCTCAAAAAATTGGTTTATGGGTTGTTTGGTGAAAATCTCGAGACGACGGTGGTTCATTGTGATAATAAAAGTTGCATAAAATTGATAGAGAACCTGATATTTCATGAAATTTCAAAACATATTGACATGAGGTTCCACTACATTCGAGACTTGGTCCAGAGAAAAACTGTAAAGTTACAGTACATAGCCACAAGAGAGAAAGCAATAGATATCTTGACCAAGACATTGACCTCGAGACAGTTTGCGTAGCTGAGAGGCAAGCTTGGTGGTTGAGAATGACTCCCTCATTGAGAGGGAGTGTTAAATTTGGCAGCATCGATAGTCATTCTCCAATGAGAGGCCATATGGGCCACCCTGAGGCTAGGCAGGGAGATTTGGAGAATCAACCAGTCTTGTGAGGTATTGATGAAATCTAGGGGGAATGTACAACCTCTATGAGTCAAACCAAAAGTCGGGATGAACAAGATGCTATGTGAGTCTAATGAAAAAGTCAGGGGGTCCATACAACCTCTGTGAGCATAGATAGTTTAGTGCAAAATTCAGGGGGAACGTACAACCTCTGTGAGCATAGACAAACTAGTGAAAAAGTCAAGGGGAACATACAACCTCTGTGAACCTAGTCAAACCTTGTGAGCCATGAGAAAATTCAAGGCATCTAGAAAACGTTAGGTTGAATATAAAATTCCTATGAGCTAGAAACAAACAATATTCCCAATATTTCAAATGATATAAATGTATTGATCTAGTGCGTTGGCATGTGTAACATTATACACCATGAAGAGAATTTTGAATTTCCTTGTAAAGAGTCGAGTTGTAACTAAAGTCTCAATTCTAGTTCTATTTTAGAACTAAAGTGTAATGCTGAGTTGTAAGTGAAGTCTCAATTCTAGTTCTATTTTAGAACTAAAGTGTAATGCTCTTTAAGAGCAAAACATTCATGGTGGATATTTGTAATTGATCTTACATTATTAATGCAATAAAGGAATATCGTTTGTTGGGG
Organism: Picea engelmannii; assembly: GCA_009831015.1. NCBI lineage: Eukaryota > Viridiplantae > Streptophyta > Pinopsida > Pinales > Pinaceae > Picea > Picea engelmannii. Next base: position 7,920 of record ML776873.1, read on the forward strand.
TTTTTCTCCCTGTATAGGGTTTCCCCAGGGTATATGTGTTGTTGATGTGCATGCTTACTTATCTATAGAGTTATTGCTATTCGATTATGATTTGGTATTGTTGAAGTGTGCTAAGATGGAATCAAAGTGTTAAGAAAATAAAATAATTAATCTACATAATAAATCAAGCTCATAATTTAACAGTTTTAGTTATTTGATTATTGCATGCAATGGGATTTAAGGAATGATTGTTTGTTTAGATAGTAGACTTCTTGCGGAACGAAATTCTAGTATAAGGAATGATTGGGATATATATATTAGACTGCGTGTGCCTTGGATTTTGTTTTGATTAATAGTTAGATTTTGTGTGCATTGAATGTTGATGATGCATGTATAATTAAATGATTGAGATTAAATGCACGCATTGAATGATGTATCATGTAATGTTTAGATTTTACTTCTTGCGCGCAATGAAAATTCAATGTAATGATGGTTGTTGGTTATTTACTTCTTGCGCCATGAAAAAATTATTGTAATGAATGATTTTTTATATATTATTTCTCATGCACCAAGGAATAAATGTTGAATTGTGTCGACTACATTGCGTCTTAATTTATGATGTGGCATGACTGATTAATAACTAGTTTTCTCTCACTCATTAATTATGTGGGCTTGTGAATGTTATGGAATTGTTTACTCTCGTGCACATCGATTAATTAAATATTGATGTATGATTGATACAATGATGGTTACCGTTGCACCTTGGTTAATGATATTAGGATTGATAGACTGATGAATGAATGGTTGTTGATGTTGTTGATTAGATAGCTTCTTTGATTGTTTGTGTTAGTGGGATGTAGACACCTCCTTGTTCCTCAGAACGATCTCCATCCTTAAGACCTTAAATGGTTAAAATCAATTGGAACCTGGGATTGAGTGTTTCTTATGTGTCGTGGAGGTCCTAACCTTGCAGGGTAGGTTGGGTGGGTAGTATATTATGTGTTTCTTGTGATTATCTTTATGATCCTTATGATTCATTATGTTATATTATGTTTCCTTAGTGATAAATGATGATGGTCCTTATGAGAAGCGTTGAATGTTTAATATTGTATTGTTATGCATCGTTTTTAATTATAGAATGCAATAATGTGGGGTTGTTGTTAATTATTGTGTTAATACATCGACATGTGTGTCATGGTACATGGTGATGATGTGTCGGCATTGTTTTGCATTCAATTATTAATGAATTATTATTTTTCGTTAATATATGTGATTGATGTGTCAATGATGTTGCTCTTATTATGATGTTTTAATTTCCTAACACAACACTAAAAAAAAAAAGATTTTTTTTTTTACGTGTTGTATACTGCTTGTTGTCGTAACGGGGGGGCATTACATATGGTATCAGAGCGGGTTTGACCCTACGACTATGGATCATCATGCCTTCCACGACAGTAAACTCTTGAGTAATAAATTAGCACTAATTAAAATTTTAACCTGTCCATGCAGTAATTATAGTTAGAGGACGTCGTAGAGGTAGACAACATGGTGTTAGGGGCAGAGCCGTTACACCTCCAGTAGCATCCATGCCTGAGTGGTATAACCCACAAGGAGAAGAAAAAGTCTTTGTAAAAGAGACTATTGATATAAGGAATGTGGATGGTGTAACAAGGTCCTTCCAGGGAAGAGTCTTAGGCCTTAACTAACCGTCTGTACTGAGATAAGGCCAAGGTGCAAGTACCTGTGTGGGTCTGCAGCGTGCCCTAGCTAGCACCGATAGAATTCACAAATAAATATAGAGGATTATGTTCTCGAGTTCACGAGTGCCCTGGAAGGCTCAACCGTCGAGGAATGGCTGGAGAAAAAGGTGATGTGCTTCACGCTTCACGGTTAGGACCTCCAACATGAAGGTTCGCATGGTGGTATTCAACTAAGGGGAGTTCCCTTCTATGGTGGAAGACTCTCCTACCTCATCTAAACATGGTCGTCGAAGATTTTTTATGGGAACAGTTCGAGGAACAGTTTCGGGAGAAGTAATTTTCAGAGAAACTCATTTAGTGCCATCTCAATGAGTTCAACGCAGTACGAAAGGGTGGTCATATGGTGCCAGATTATGCGATCAGATTTATGGAGCTACTTTGGTGTGCCCCACATATTAACACAGAGAAGCTAGAGGTCAGCAAGTTTGTGTTCGGCCTTAACTCCATATTTCATGTGAAGGAAAGGATCTAAATGCCTTGGACGTTGCACAATGCAGTCCAGTAGGCCTCATAGCTGAGGAAGATTTGACCCTGGTAAATAACCACCAGGCTCGAGGCATCATGTACCATTTCCAACCAAACTTTTAGTATTTGATGGATCCCATTGCTATAGAGAGATCTATTTCTAGTACCGCACTAAATGGATTTAGGTAAAGTCATTGAACCAAATAAGTTTATATTTGTCGTAATGGCTTCGAGTTCCAACTAGATGGTTGGAGGAAGGGGCATGCTATGTCTCTTTAACCGGGCGAATAGTGTAACGAATTCCAACCTATATGTCACGATCTTAAGATATTATGATGACATGATCAGTATGGATTGGTGGGAATTGCATGAGGCGATACTCAACGATAAGATGAAGCGGTTGAGCTGGACTGACAATGAGGGACAAAGAAGTGTGATTGTAGGAAGAAAATGGGGAGTATTTCTGAGATTTATTTCTTTTGTACAACTACAGAAGAGAACGCACAATGATGCATGTTACATGCATACTTAGTGTTGAATGTCAAGGGCATGGTGGAAATATTAGAAAACCTTCTGGTAGTATGAGAGTTTGCGGATGTGATTCCTAAAATAATTTCTAGGTATACCGCCCGAAGCCAAGATGGAATTTACCATTGACTTAAAATATGGAACTAAACCAATAGAAATAACACATTATTGGATGTCGGCCCCTAAGTTACAGGAGTTGAAAATGAAACTGAGGGATTTGTTGGACCTAGGACTTACGTCCAAGTGTGTCACCTTGAGGTTCACCTATTATTCTCATATGAAAGAAAGATGGGTCAAGGAAGACTCTATATTGACTATTATCCTTTGAACAAGGAAATGATCAAAAACCTATATTCATTTCCAAGTATAGACAATTTTCTTGATCAAATGAAAGGCGCGACAATGTATTCAAGATTGATTGGAGATCAAATTATCACCAGTTACAAATTAAAGAGGAAGATATTCCTAATACCTCTTTCAAAATGAAGTTCAGACACTATGAGTTTACATTTGGCCGTGGGGATGGACAAATTCCCTAGGGGTATTCATGAACTTGATGAAAGGGGTGTTTCGTGAATACTTGCACAAGTTTTTTCAACTATTCATTAATGATATTTTGATCTATTCTTAGACAATGTAAGAACACAATGAATAATTGTGCTTGGAACTATAGTGTTTACGAGAGAACAAATTATTTGGGAACTGTTGAAATGATCTTTTTATCAATAGAAGATTCATTATTTAGGGCATGTAATCTCCGACAAAGGTATCACTATGGATCCAATGAAGGTATAGGATATTATGGAATGTCCTATGTCAACAAACGTCCCATGAGTACGCAGCTTCATGGGTTTAGCGAGATATTATTGATGGTTCGTCGAGAGTTTTTCGAAGATAGAAAATTCGATTGCAGAATTGCAGAAGAAGAACAATAATTTTGTGTGGATTGAGAATGTGCACAAGCATTTTGAAGGCTTAAGGAGTTTTTTATGATAGTGCCAATAATGAAAGACCTAGACGTGGACGAGGACTTCTTGGTATGCACAGATGCATCCAAGGAAGGCTTAGGAAGATTCTTCATGCAATATGGTTGAGTGATCAATTACATCTTGAGAAAGTTAAGAAAGAATGAGGAGAACTACGGGATGTACTATTTGGATTTATTAGCCATTGTGTATGCCCTGAGAGTATGGAGATACTACCTGATTGGATGAAAGTTTGAACTAAAAATGGACCACTATGGTTTACAACACATTTTTACCCAAAGAAACTTGAACGCAAGATAAAGGTGTTGGTTGGAACTTCTTAGCGAGCATGATTTTGAGATTACCTAAATAAAAGGAACAATGAACAGAGTGGTTGATGCACTGAGTTGGAGACCACATATATTTTTGGTGATACCTCTTCAGACGAATATACGGGAAAATATTCTAACTATGGCACGATGATGACTGGTATAAATAGGTTAAGGAGTTCATCAGACAAGACACCATGTTGGTACCAAAATTTGATGCATTAACTATGGAAAACAACAGATTAATGAGATATAATACCTAGATTTATGTACCTCCCAACGATGAATTCAGAAGTTTGATCCTAAATGAAGGTCATAGATCTGTGTTCATGACTCGTCCAGGAGTCATGAAGATGAGGTCAGACCTTAAACCCTTATTCTTCTGGAAAGGAATGAAGGAGGACATATTCAACTACGTGGTGAGATCTATAGAATGTAAACAAGTGAAGGTTGAACATAGACATCCAACAGGATTACTACAGCCACATGCTATTCCAGATCAGAATAGGAGGTCATTTCGATGCACTTCATTGTTGGATTATCGTTGATGGCAAGGAGGCACGACTCGATTTTTGTGGTAGTCGACACTTTGACAGGGTGCGCATTTTATTCTAGTGCATATGATGTATCGGGCTTCAGACATAGCTATAGTTTTTATCTACGAGATAATGAGACTGCATGGAATACCTAAATGGATCATATTCGATCGAGGATTAGTGTTTACCAGACGATTTTGGACTAGTTTCCAAGAGGCCTTGGGAACCCAACTTAATTTTAGTATCGCTTATCAACTAGAGACAGACAAGAAGATAGAAAGAACGAAACAAATATTGGAAGATATGTTGCGTATGCCTGTGATGGACTGACAAAAGTGTTGGGAAGATTTATTGCCATTGCTAGAGGTTTCATACAACAAAAAATATCAAATCAGCATTAATATGGCACCATTCGAGTTTCTTTATGGGTGAACGTGTCAGACTCCTTTGAGTTGGGATCGGCTTGAGGATAGGGTCTCGGTAGGACTAGAAGCGATCCAAGAAATGGAAGAGGATATGAAAACAATAAGACAAGGGATAAAGAAAGCACAGGATCGACAGAAGAATTATGCTGATGTGCATTGTGTTGACCATACTTATTAAGTCAGTGATTGAGTCTTCTTGTAGGTGAAACCGCACAAGAGTTCGATCAATTTTGGAATGGGTGCTAAGCCCTCTCATAGAATGTGGGGCCTTTAGGAGTTGTGGAAAGGAAGGGACCCGTGGCCTACTGAATAGCCTTGCCTCATTCATTGAGGCGTATGCACAATATGTTTCTTGTATCTATTTTGAATTTATGTTAGTGATCCCACACCTGTGATTGACATGAGTTCCTTGTATCTATTTTGATAACTAGACATGTAGATATTGTCAGATACCTTATTTCTGCATTTGTATACTATGAAACTTCAGGACGAAGTTTAAAACAAGAGGGGGTGTATGTAACATCTCTCTCTTGTGCGCACCTGGTGTGACTTATTCTTTGAGGACACTTCCATGCAAGTGATCCAGTTCATTATATGATTGTCTGCTTCGCTTATGGATTTTGATGATGAGATTGTGGATTATGATGTTATGTTATGTTATTTATTTATAGACAAGTGCTATTGATTGGTTTCTGCTGAGTGTACATGAATCTTGATAGATTGAGGATGTTGATGGAATCGATGGACCTCCTTGGACTTCGGATCGAGTCAGGGAGTGGAATGTATATGGTTTGATTATTTATGTTATTTCATATGTGACATATGACTGGGTATATTATGATGTTGTTTATGGATCGTTGACATGTTTCTTTTATGGATGTAGGATGATGATTGCTTTCTAATCAGACTCACATTAGGAGTAAATGGTCCATGCACAACAACCAATATTGAGGGAGAGGTGTGGCAGTAGCCCTACCACATCCTACTACCACTCCCACCATGGCTTGAATAGTAGGTTAACGATTACCTAGTTTGAGAGATCCATGATGCCATGAGGGTAGACTGAGATAGTTGCTCACAAAGATTCTAAGGGGCACACAATAAGGAAGATTCATTATTCCTTAGAGTCCCTTAGTCTCCCACAAGGTTTCTCGATGGATTATTGACTCCAAGGGTTCGACAACTACCAAAATCAGTCAAAAGGTGATTGCAACCCTTGGAGCACATAGTGCATCTTTGTCACATACCCACTACCTCAATCAATTTTTTCTGGTCTTCTACTTAATCAGAACCCCCGAATTACCTATGGAGGCCTAGTGCAAGCTAGCTCTTTCTCTCTCTCTCCGCTCCCCTGTGATCACGGGTCATGATCACAGTTCAAATAAGCACAGTGTCTTTTTTATTTCGCGCCTCGGTGCTACAGTGATGTCGAATCGTTCGACTCTACAACCATCGAACCTCGACAGGACCAGCGAGCGGCCAATGGGGACAAATCCCTACAGGGTTAGCAAATGGCCAATAGGATCAAGTCCCAACAGGGCTAGAGAACAACCAATGAGAACAGGCCCTGTCACATGGTTAAGTGGAGTACAGGTGGCAGAGGAGGAAATGCGACACAGTAGTCGACATGACAGGAGGGGGCCCTACTTCGTACGCCACATT
>ML776873.1:21415-42618 GCA_009831015.1 Picea engelmannii
AATGGAAATGGGAAACCATCTCCATGGATTTTATCACTGGATTACCAACTTCAACCAAACAGAATGACGCCATTGTGGTAGTGGTGGATAAACTGAGCAAGTCTGCTCATTTCATCCCCGTCAAATCGACCTGCAAAGCGATATATATCGCACAGGTATTCATGAAAGAGGTGTTCCGACTGCACGGCATGCCGAGAGAGATAATATCTGACAGAGACACAAAATTCACTTCCAAATTCTAGAAATCACTGATGGCAGGTTTAGATACCAAATTGTTGTTTAGTACCGCCTATCACCCTCAAACTGATGGACAGACAGAAAGAGTAAATCAGATATTAGAAGATATGTTAAGGATGCATGTGATGCATCAACCTAGGAAATGGGAAGACTACCTGCCATTAGTAGAATTTTCCTACAACAACAGCTACCAAGCATCCTTAAAGATGAGTCCCTTCGAGGTCCTCTATGGTAGACAATGTAATACTCCAGTCAGCTGGAGTAATCTTGTAAATAGGATTTCTATTGGACCCGATATGTTGAAAGAAATGGAACAGCAAGTGACTCAGATAAAACAAAATCTGAAGGCTGCTCAGAGCCGACAGAAAAGCTATGCTGATCAAAAGAGAACTCTAAGAGAGTTCAAAATGGGAGACCATGTATATCTCATAATTAAGCCCAGAAGGAGCTCCCTGAAAATGGGAGCTTGTACCAAATTGGCACCCTGGTATTGTGGACCCTTTGAGGTTCTAGACAAAGTGGGACCTGTAGCATATCGGCTAGCACTTCCTCCCACAGTAAAAGCACATAATGTTTTCCATGTTTCATTATTGAAGAAATATGTACATGATGCTAATCATATAATTGACTGGTCTGTGATCTAGGTGGAACCGGAGGGAGAATTTCTACCAGAACCCCTATGCATATTGGACAGAAAGGAAACCCGGCTCTGGAACAAAACCATTGCATAGGTCAAGGTGCAGTGGAAACATTTTGGCCCAGATGAGGCTACATGGGAGATGGAAGATGCCATGAAACTGGCATATCCATTTTTGTTTACTTCTGTACATGAAATTCATGTTAGTAGATAAGAACATCGAGGATGAAGTTCCTTTTTAAGGGGGAGGGAATTGTAACACCCTGTTTCCCCCAACTTGTAAATATAAATGGACTGGCCAAGAACTATGGAAAACTCATAAATGTGAAAATGTGATGTAAATGGACCTTGAGGAAGAGGTCAATGAATGTAAGTAACATTCTGAATTTATTGCAAGACTGTTGATGAGGGGATGTGCAGAAAAAGAGACCACGATGGTGGTGGAAGGCACCAGAAAAGGTGGCGTTAACTTCCACTGAGAGTTAAATACCGTATTTGGACTCCACTAGCCAGGAGAACCAAAAGTGGCTCGCTGGCCCTGAAATTCAATGCCTCGTAGGCTGGTAGGCAGATGGCTTGATGAGGGATGGGATGGTGAACCGCCCATCCATAGAGCCGTCAGGCCTGATCGGTGCGAGGATAATTGTGCCACATGCAACCTCGCGAGAGGATAAGGCATATGGCAGAGACAATTGAAAGGGCAGACATGAGGGGAACTCTGGCAATTTTTACGCAGAGTGAGTGATAGCAGAGAGGAAGGATTGCAACCTTCGCTCCTGGTCACTAACAGACGGCGAGACGCAGTCTCGACAACATCATGGTCTCAGCTCGGGGGTGGCTAGTGGTAAATCCGCTGGGAGTCGCTACACCTATGGTTGGGTGGAAACGAGCACCCCTCTCAGCAGTTGCTTAAACCTAGTGTTATTTCTGATAAGTGTTTCGCCTCTATCATCTGGAAATATATGTATTCTGATAATTATGCTCATAAGCTGTGAAACTGTGAATGTTTTCATTATAGGAAGGTCTGTGTGGTATTTTGATCAGTATTAATAGTTGTATATGCTTATAACAGAAAAAGAACCACGCATGGCTTATATTGGTAAATGAATCTAATTATGCATAAGATGAACCAAGTCGGACTTCCAATCTGTTCTCGGGAATTTGTTTCCCCTTATCTATCTCTAGGAATGCCCTGGAGTAGACCTCTTCACAGAGATCTCCTCCTTGGAAAGGTTTACCAAGAACCTGGAAAAATGACTTGAATGTGCAAGTCCTAACAACCCTGTATGAAGAGGAATGACCCTCTTATAATCCTGAAGTAGCAGCGTAGGGATAAGTATTGATCAATGGATGAGATCCTTTCTAGGAACCTGCGGTCATTCATGATCGTTAAAATCGAAGGAATAAACGAGGGCGTTAATTGCCTTAACCCATTTTTTCCCTCTATCTTCGTGAATAGCGAGGAAATCTGAATCGTAGATCCCTATGCTCCATGAGAACATCTAGACCATTGGTTTTTCCACGTCCAAAGAGAAATAGGAAAGGGGCACGACATCGGGACCGATCTGAATCGTCATATCTTTGCTAGGAAACCCAACAGTCGTTAGATCTATAGGGAGATAGATGAGGGTTAAGCCTTGTGAATAGGGGCAAAAAGGATCTGAGCCGTCCATCCGAGGAGGACAGGTGGCAGAGATCCAGGGATCTCATGAACTCGGAGGTTCGCGAGGTAGGAGTCTAAAGGTTGGATGCTCCAAGCCGCAAATGGCGAAGCCACGAGAGGATCAGAGTCATCCATCCGAGGAGGACAGATGGCAGAGATCCAGGGACATCGTGAACTCGAAGGTTCGTGAGGTAGGAGTCCAAAGGTTGGATGCTCCAAGTCGTGAATGGAAAAGCCACGAGAGGATCAGAGTCGTCCATCTAAGGACAGGTGGCAGAGATCCAGGGATCTCATGAACTCGGAGGTTCGCGAGGTAGGAGTCCAAAGGTTGGATGCTCCAAGTCACGAATGGAGAAGCCACGAGAGGATCAGAGTCGTTCATCCGAGGAGGACAGGTGGCAGAGGTCCAGGGATCTCATGAACTTGAAGTTTTGTAGGGTAAGGATCCAAGCACTTGGTACTCCAAGTCACGAGATGCGAGGAGTGAGGAAGAAGGGTAGCCGTTGGATCTGGGTTGCAGGATAACCATCGAATCTACATGTAGGATCGTGTATCGGGGTTTCGTAGGTTGAAGCCCGTGATCTTGGCAACAGAATCTGCGAAGATGCGAAGCGCGATATTCTGACGAGATCAAAACCGCCCATTATTTGGGACGTGTGTCAAGAGATCCCGAGGAGTCGAGGATTGGAGAATGAAAGTTTTTGAAGGTGTGAAACTCTTACATGTCGGAATTGCGAAACGCGATACTCTGACAGGCAGGAATATAGCGTGGGCCACACAGGAGTCGGGAATCCTGTAGGCGCATGCTTTTTGGCATTGCAAACCCCGAAACCCCGACGAGGGGTAAGGTTGTGGTCACGAGGTGATGGTCACGTGGACCAGGGGCTGAGCCAAGAGGGCTAGAGTGAAAAAGGCATGTTGGGAATCAAAGAATCGCGAGTCTTGGGGACGTTCGCACTTCGACGTTGAAAACTTCGAAATATCGATAGGAGCCTAGGACTATGGCCATATGAAGGTAGGTCACGTAGACCAGTAGCATAGCTGGTAGGGCTAAGGTGAAAAGGATCTTCATCGGTAATCGGGGTTTCTGTCCCTTGAGGAAGAATGAAAATCTGTACTATGATATAGTGGGTGTGTTACAGTTTCCACAATGGAAAACCCCGATCTCTCATCACCAGAACTCCCGATTTCGTGATTCCCAATTTCCCAAAATGGGAGATCTCGCGACACGTGGCCTCCGTCAATCAAACGACCCAGATCCATCCTGGGATTTCCACAATGGAAAGTCCCGAACTCTTGTCAACAGGAATCCCGACTACGCGATTCCCGATTTCCCGAAATGGGAGATCTCACGACACATGGCCTCCATCAAACGGACGGATCGGATCTATCCCGGGGTTTTCACCATGGAAAATCCCAAATTATTGACAATAGGACTCTTGATTTCCCGATTCTTGGTTTCCTGACATGGGTGATATCTTGACACGTGGCCTCCGTTAATTGGACGGTTTAGATCTATTCTAGGGTTTTTCACCCCTATACACTGGGGTCTCAACCCTCGGGTAACTCCTGACAGATCCAAAGGTTGTTGGGTTTTTCAGCTGAGATTTGATGGCTCAGACAAATTTCTAACTTGTGGGCTCTCCCATGACTTCCTAAATGTGGAAATATCCACGATTCAGATACTCTCATGGACCTTGGGGATCTATGGTCCTAACTCTTCGTTACCCACGAAGACACAGGAAACAAAATGGTAAGGCATTTAACGCCCTACTTTCTCCTACCAATCTAACGGTCAGGTGCGACCACAGATTTCTCGACAGAAGCTCATCTATCGATCAACACCTATTAGGGTTAAGGCACTTAACCCTCCATCCTCTCTTGCCAAATCTAATAGTCATGAGTGAGCAAAAATTTCCCGATGAACTCTCGTTCATCGATTTGATACTTCAACCTTATACTGCCATCTTGGGTTTTTCAAAAGCATCGTTCCTCCTCATGTAGGTTTACTAAGGCCTTACGCCTTCACCATCACTTTCCCAGTTCTTGATGGGCTTTTCAAAGAGGGTATTCCTATGGGAAGGTTTACCTAGGGTACTATCTGAAGTAGATAAGGGTATTGCTCCCCCGCGAACTAGACATGAAGTCTGAAATAGATCAATGAGCATATAAATAACAACTTATGAGATAATAAGCCATACGTAGTCTTTCCATGATAAACATACAACTACCAGTACTGATCAAACATCATACAGACCTTCTTACAATGAAATCATTCACAATTTCACATCTTATAGGCATAATCATCAGATTAGACATATATATATATATATATATTTCAAGATGCCAGAGGCAAAACACTTATCAGAAATAACACAAGGGGTCAAGCAACTGCTAAGAGGGGTGCTCGTTTCCACCCAGCCATAGGCTTAGCGACTCCCAGCGGATTTTCCACTAGCCACCCCCGAGTTGGGACCACGATGCTGTGAGACTACGTCTCTGTTTTCCAGTGACCAGGAGCAAAGATTGAAATCCTTCCTCTCTGCTATCACTCACTCTGCATAATGCTAGAGTTCTCCCCTTGCGTCTTCCCCCCAATCGCTTCCACCCCATGCCTTATCCTCTTGCGAGATTTCATGTGGCGCGATTTCACTCGCGCTGGTCAGTCATGATGGCTCTACGGATAGGGGGTTCACCTCCCCATCCCTCATTAAGCCATCTACCTACCAGCCTGTGAGTCATTTAATTCAGGGCCAGCAAGCCGCTTTTGGTTCTCCGGGCCAGTGGAGTCCAAATACGGTATTAATTCTCGGTGGAAGTTAACGCCACCTTTCTAGGTGCCTTCCACTACCATCATGGTCTCTTTTTCTGCACATCTCCTCTCAACAGTCCTGCAATATAAATTTATAATGTTATTCACATTTATTGACCTTTTCCATAAGGTCCAGTCACATCACATATTCACATTCATGAGTTTGCCACAGTTCTTGGCCAGTCCAGTTATTTTTACAAACTGGGGGAAACAAGGTGTTACAATTCCCTCCCCCCTAAAAAGGAACATCGTCCTCGATGTTCTTATCTACTAACATGAATTGCATGTATAGAAGTAAACAAAATCGGATATGCCTGTCTCATGGCATCCTCCATTTCCCATGTAGCCTCGTCTGGGCCAAAATGTTTCCACTACACCTTGACCTATGCAATGGTTCGGTTCCGGAGTGGGGTTTCCTTTTTGTCCTATATGCATTGAGGTTTTGGTAGAAATTCTCCCTCCGATTCCACCTGGATCACAGACCAATCAATTATATGATTAGCATCATGTACATATTTCTTCAATAAGGAAACATGGAAAACATTATGTGCTTTTACTGTGGGAGGACGTGCTAGCCGATAGGCTACAGGTCCCACTCTATCTAGAACCTTAAAGGGTCCACAATATCGGGGTGCCAACTTGGTACAGGCTCCCATTTTTAGGGAACTCCTTCTGGGCTTAATTATGAGATACACCTGGTCTCCCATTTTGAACTCTCTTGGAGTTCTCTTTTGATCAGCATAACTTTTCTGTCGGCTCTGAGCGACCTTCAGATTTTGTTTTATCTGAGTCGCTTGTTGTTCCATTTCTTTCAACATGTCGGGTCCAAAATAAATCCTATTTACAGGATTACTCCAGCTGATTGGAGTATTACACGGCCGACCATAGAGGACCTCAAAGGGAATCATCTTTAAGGATGCTTGGTAGCCGTTGTTGTAGGTGAATTCTACCAATGGCAGGTAGTCTTCCCATTTCCTGGGTTGATGCATTACATGCATCCTTAACATATCCTCTAATATTTGCTTCACTCTTTCTGTCTGTCCGTCATTTTGAGGGTGATAGGCGGTGCTAAACAAAAATTTGGTCTCTAAACCCGCCATCAGTGATTTCCAAAAATTGGAAGTAAATTTTGTGTCTCTGTAAGATATTATCTCTCTCAGCATACCGTGCAGTCGAAATACCTCTTTCATGAATATCTGGGCGATATCTATCACCTTGCATGTTGATTTGACGAGGATGAAATGAGAAAACTTGCTTAGTTTATCCACCACCACCATAATGGCATCATTCTGTTTGGCTGAAGTTGGTAATCCAGTGATAAAATCCATGGAGATGGTTTCCCATTTCCATTCTGGGATGGGTAAAGGGTGTAATAGTCCTGTTGGGTGTCGATGTTCTGCTTTAACCTTTTGGCACTCTATGCATTGGGACAAATATTTGGCTATGTCTTTCTTCAATCCAGGCCAATAAAATTGTTTCCGGGTGGTAGTGATCATTTTCTGGTATCCTGGGTGACCAGTGTAGGGTCTTTTGTGTAGATCATCCATGATGAACCTCTTCAAGTTGTCATGATTTGGAATGTACGGTCTATCTCTGTAGCTGAGAAGACCTCCTTCGGTCATCTGGTAGCCTTCATATTTTTCTCCAGCGGGTTCTTGTTGTAGGTACAGGGTCACGGTCTGAATGAAGAAATCTATTTCTTGTGCATTTCTGACTTCGTTCTTGACATCTGTCTCACAGGTACTCACCGCTGCCAGGTGAATCATTTTGATGCTTTTCCTAAGGGCATCGGCCATCCTATTTTCCTTCCCTTTGATGTGTTTAATTTCAAAATCAAATTCACTAAGGAGGGCCATCCATCTAGCTTATCTAGCATTGAGCTTGGGTTGATCAAACAAATACCACAATCCACAGTGATCTGTCATAAGTACAATTTTTTTTCGCAAGAGGTAATGCCTCCACATTTTTAAGGCATGCACTATGGCAGCCGGTTCTAGATCATGAGTCACATAGTTGACCTCATGTTCATTCAATTTTTGGGATTCATAGCAGATCACCTTTCCTTCCTGCATAAGGACTCCTCCGAGTCCTTCCTTACAGGCATCTGTGCACACAAGGAAGTCATCTTATGGGTCAACAATTTTCAACATGGGTGCATGGGTTAGTAGATGTTTCAGGGTTTGGAATATTTCTTCACATTGTTGTGTCCATAGGAATTTTGTCCCCTTCTTCAGGAGGGCAGTGATTGGACAACCAATCTTGGAGAATCCTTTTATAAATCTCCTATAGTATCCTTCCAATCCCATAAAGGATCTGATGTCTGAGACATCCTTTGGGGTAGGCCATTCCATTATAGACCTGATCTTGTCAGGATCTACTGCTACCCCTTCCTCGGACAGAACATGTCCCAAGTAATGTATTTGCTTCTGAAAGAAGTCACATTTGTTGAATTTAGCATAGAGTTGATGCTCTCTTAGCACTTGCAGCACAAGTATAAGATGCTCTTCATGTTCTTCTCTATTCTTAGAGTAGATTAATATGTCATCAATTAAAACTAGAACAAATTTATCTAAAAATTTACTGAGTACATTGTTCATTAAGCACATGAAAGTGGCAGGGGCATTGGTTAACCCAAATGGTACTACCACAAACTCATAGTGACCATACCATGTCCGGAAGGTGGTTTTATGGATGTCTTCACCCTTGATTCAGACTTGATGGTATCCTGACCTCAAGTCAATCTTTGAGAAAATAGACGCACCCCCCAACTGATCGAATAGATCATCGATCCTGGCCAACGGGTACTTGTTCTTTATGGTTACTTTATTGAGTTGTCTGTAATCTATGCACAGTCTAAGGGTGCCATCCTTCTTTTTCACAAATAAGACTGGTGCTCCCCATGGGGACATGTTGGGTCGAATATAACCCTTATCCATCATTTCTTTCAACTGGAATTTGAGTTCAACTAACTCAGGTGTGCTCATCTGGTAGGGTGTTCTAGACACCGGCACCGCTCCTGGTGCGAGCTCTATCGAGAATTCAATGTCTCTTCTCGGAGGTAGACCTGGTACCTCTTCTGAAAACACATCTCTGTATTCTCTCAGGATAGGGTGATCATCAGGGCTTGGTTTAGCGCCTTCGATTGTTTTCAACACCTGTATTGCATATAGAGGACATCCCTTTCGACAATACTTTCTCAATTGCAGGGCTGATATTTGCCTCACCGAGACCGGTTTTCGGATCCCTTGGAGGGTTATCCTTTTTCCTTCTTTGCTCACACATTCTAAGGTTTTATGGTAACAGTCCAATTTGGCTTTATGGGCGGCCAGCCAGTCCATACCAATCAACAGGTCGTATGATCCCAGGGGTAAAACGTTAAGGGTTGCTTGGGTGGGGAATTCACCCAACATTAATTGGCAGGTTGGTATGACCTCTGCTACCCTTCTGTTGGTGCCAGTGGCTAATTGTACCAACCATGGCTTGGTTTTCTTCTCTGGTTATAATTTACACTTATAAACAGCTTTAGGGGCTATATAACTCAAATTTGAACCAGGGTCAATCAAGACAGATACCAGATGGTTGAAAATCATACCTTCTATTTCCACCACTGAAGGTTGGTGGTCATCTTGGTTATTATCCAAGGCTGCATAAATCTTCGACACACTCCTTGCCACATCATTGACTGTGGTCACTTCCTGAATGTTATAAACTTTCTGACTGTTCTGCTTTCAGTGTGGAAAGTCTCTTAGGAGATGCTCTTCTCCACAACCCCAGCATTTCAGAGGTTCTCTCTTTGGGTTATCAGTCTTCACTGGTATAGGTCCAGAAGTTTTATTTCCGCCCATCGAGGGAAAGTTCTGTTGGAGCACACTCCGGGTTGGAAAGTTCATTATGGGGTTCTTCTTGTAGTTTTTAAATACTGAGGATTTGATCCCCTTTTTTCTGAAATCTCGAACCACTCTTCTATTTCCAGTCTCCACGAGAATCTGCCTGATGTCCATATTGTTCATGACAATATGTTGTTTTCCGAATAGTATCTTCTAAGGTCTTTGGCTCGTCGAATTCGATTCAGTTCCAGTATTCCTTGGGTAGCCCACTGATGAAGCGTTGTGCCTTCGCCTTTTCTGCTTTGATGTAGGGTACATATCTCAATAAGTCAAGGAATTTGTTGACATATTCCTCTATGGTGAGTTGCCCCAGTTTGAGTTCATAAAACTCTTTAGCCTTCTCGTCGAAATATCTTTCTGACAAATACTTCTTCCGGAAGTACTTTTCAAACCGTTTCCAAGATAGGTCCTCCTCGCGGACCCCTTTCATATTCTTAAGGTATTCCCACCAGATGGAAGCCTTTCCGTTCAAATTGAAAGTGGCCACTCGGGCCTTCAAATTCTTTGAAAAATCATGGACTCTGAAATATTTCTTCAGTCCAAGTAGCCAGGCCTCAGCTTCCTCTCCCTTCTTTATCTCACTGTCGAAGGACGGAGGTTTGGCCTTTTTGAATTCCTCAAATTTATGACCCCTGGAAGTATTTTTCTTCTTTTGTTCTCTTCAAGAATGGGAACTGGCCCTGCTGCTAGAAGATCCTTCTGAATCACCAGCTTCCTTCTCTATGGAATCGTCTGGCACTGGTCCTTTACCTCTAGGGTGGACCTTTCTTGAGGTGCTTCTCTCAGTATGACCACTAATACAAACATGTTTCTGCCCTTCGGATTCATGCTGCATTTGTCGCTGCAGGTTGGATAAGCTCTACAGTAACACTGCATTAATTTCAGTTTTCTTTTCTTGTTCTTTCATCATCCTTTTATTGTCGGCCTTGCAGCTTTGCAATTCAACCATGAGACTCCTCATAGTCTCAACTAGGTCTGGAGGGGTTCCTATTGCTCTTCTTTCATCAAACTCTTCGTCTCTATTGTGGGAGCCTTCTCCCACCTCTTGGTGAGTTACCATACTCTGCGTCTGTAGATTCCCGCGGCTGATCGTCCGCTTGGGTGAAAAGACAAATGCTGGTTATTAGTCACGAGTTAGATATATATATATATATATATATATATATATATATATATATATTTTAATAATCTGTGCATAATTTATAACTCTTTCACATGCATACATAGTCGGGTTTTTCATTTGGGTCTTAATCCTTATCTATCAACCATCTTAATTTCAGGAGACTCTACCTGATTTAGTAGGTAGCCATCATAACACTAAAACAGGACCACAAAGTTCATGTCCTAGATTACAGTTTCATCCTGCAATCCTTCTTCTTAAGGGGAAAATGCAGATGACAATGTCTCCTTATGCAGCTCGTCCTGAGCCCAAGCAGTCCAAGTGTTGATACCATGCTCTGTAACCACTTTGTCACATAACCACTACCTCAATCAAATTTTTCTGGTCTTCTTCTTAATCAGAACCCCTGAATTACCTATGGAGGCCTAGAACAAGCTAGCTCTTTCTCTCTCTCTCTGCTCCCCTGTGATCGCGGGTCACGATCACAGTTCAAATAAAAGCAGTGTCTTTTGTATTTCACGCCTCAGCGCTACAGTGATGTCGAATCATTCGACTCTGCAACCGCCAAACCTCGACAAGGCCAACGAGCGACCAATGGGGACAAATCCCTACAGGGCTAGCAAATGGCCAATAGGATCAAGTCCCAACAGGGCTAGAGAACAACCAATGAGAACAGGCCTCGTCAGATGGTTAAGTGGAGTACAGGTGGAAGAGGGGGAAATGAGACACGGTAGTCGACATGACAGGAGGGGGCCCCACTTCGCACACCACATTATTCCGGACCCCCCCCCATTAAAGGCAGAATGGCAAGGGGGGTCCGAAATCCACCTGAGCGTCGTTGATCACAATGAGTTAATCTTGACTGTTTGAGAGTTGCACATTCAATTTCAGACCCCCCCCATTAAAGGAATAATGACAGGGGGGCTTTGGAATGAAGCCTCAGTCGTAGATCTGAGCGGGTGGACTTTGGCTGTTTAGATCGGCTCGCCACTTAACCTGAGGTGTTTTTGCACGCGGGCTTAAAGTTGGCGTCGCTTCCTCTAATATGACGGTCGTTACAGAACCTAAGATTCCCCAAAGGAATCTCGTCCGTTCATCGGGATTTGTCATCACGAGAGTCCAAAATCTCGATCACGGGACTCTCGAATTCTTGATCCTTGATTTCCCAATGTGGTTAATCTCTCGACACGTGGCCTCCATAAATTGGACGGTCCAGATCTGTCCTGGGGTTTCCACCATGGAAAACGCCGATCTCTCGTCACCAGAACTCCCGATTCTACGATTCTCGATTTCCCGAAATGGGAGATCTCGTGACACGTGGCCTCCATCAATCGGACAACCCAGATCCATCCCAGGATTTCCACAATGGAAAGTCCCAAACTCTTGTCAACAGGAATCCCGACTACGCGATTCCCGATTTCCCAAAATGGGATATCTCACGACACGTGGCCTCGGTCAAATGGACGGCTCAGATCTATCCTGGGGTTTTCACCATGGAAAATCCTGAATTATTGACAACATGACTCTCGATTTCTCGATTCCTGGTTTCCTGACATGGGTGATATCTTGACACGTGGCCTCTGCTAATTGGATGGCTTATATCTATTCTGGGGTTTTTCGCCCCTATACACTGGGGTCTCAACCCTCGAGTAACTCCTGACAGATCCAATGACTGTCGGGTTTTTCAGCCGAGATTCGACGGCTCAGACAAATTTATAACTTGTGGGCTCTCCCACGACTTCCTAAACGTGGAAAGATCCATGATTCAGATACTCTCATGGACCTTGGGGATCTACGGTCCTAACTCTTCGTTACCCACGAAGACACAGGAAACAAAATGGTAGGGCATTTAATGCCCTACTTTCTCCTAACAATCTAATGGTTAGGTGTGACCGCAGATTTCTCGACAGAACCTCATCCGTCAATCAACACCTATTAGGGTTAAGGCACTTAACCCTCCATCCTCTCTTACCAAATCTAACGGTCATGAGTGACCACAGATTTCCCGATGAACTCTCGTTCGTCGATTCGATACTTCATCCTTATACTGCCATCTTGGGTTTTTCAAAAGGATCGTTCCTCCTCATGTAGGTTTACTAAGGCCTTATTCCTTCACCATCACTTTCTCGATTCTTGATGGGATTTTCAAGGAGGGTATCCCTATGGGAAGGTTTACCCAAGGTACTGTCTTAAGCAGATAAGGGTATCGCTCCCCCAAGAACCAGACATGAAGTCTGAAATAGATCAGTGAGCATATAAATAACAACTTATGAGATAATAAGCCATACGTAGTCTTTCCATGATAAACATACAACTACCAGTACCAATCAAACATCATACATACCTTCTTACAATGAAATCATTCATAGTTTCACAGCTTATAAGCATAATCATCATATTAAACATATATATATATATATTTCAAGATGCCAGAGGCAAAACACTTATCAGAAATAACACCAGGGGTCAAGCAACTGCTGAGAGGGGTGCTCGTTTCCACCCAACCGTAGGCTTAGCGACTCCCAGCGGATTTACCACTAGCCACCCCTGAGTTGGGACCATGATGTTGTGAGACTGCGTCTTTGTTTTCCAGTGACCAGGAGAAAAGGTTGCAATCCTTCCTCTCTGCTAGCACTCACTCTGCGTAATGCCAGAGTTCTCCCCTCGCGTCTGCCCCCCAATCGCTTCCACCCCATGCCTTATCCTCTTGCGAGGTTGCGTGTGGCGTAATTTCCCTCGCGCTGGTCAGTCATGATGGCTCTATGGATAGGCAGTTCACCTCCCCATCCCTCACTAAGCCATCTACCTACCAGCCTGCGAGTCATTTAATTCAGGGCCAGCAAGCCGCTTTTGGTTCTCCGGGCCAGTGGAGTCCAAATACGGTATTAATTCTCGGTGGAAGTTAACGCCACCTTTCTAGGTGCCTTCCACTACCATCATGGTCTCTTTTTCTGCACATCTCCTCTCAACAGTCCTGCAATATAAATTTATAATGTTATTCACATTTATTGACCTTTTCCATAAGGTCCAGTCACATCACATATTCACATTCATGAGTTTGCCACAGTTCTTGGCCAGTCCAGTTATTTTTACAAACTGGGGGAAACAGGGTGTTACAGTCTTGAAGGGCACGTCGCACAAATGAAACTTGAATAAAGGTGAGTGACACCCTTGGAACAGTTAATGCGTCTTGAAGGGAACCTCACAATTTTTTTTAACACTGGTGAGTCAATGAACCTAGGTACCTAGAAAAACATTATCTTATTTTGACATGATCATCCTTAAAATAAATGTTGTATCAGTAAATTTTAATAATTATAAAATTTCCCTTAATTTTTTTTTTGCTAAGCCTAGTTGAAATTAGAGCATAGGTTTAAATGGGGTATGAGGACTAAAAATTAATTAATAAATTAATAAAAGGGGTATGAATAAAAATCAAATCTAGAATTTAAAGGAGAAATAATTTATCTAAAATTAATTGTTGTTTATGTGAAAAACTTGTTAACTTAGAACTTAGACGAAAAGATAAATTAAATGAAAAAAGAAATGTGGAACATATAAAGGAATCTAGTCTAGAGGACTTTTTGTTGGACACACCGACCACACTGAGAGGGGCAGTGAATCAGTGTAGGGATCTTTTTAAAACTTCCCCTTCACAAAACTCCTTAGTTAGCAATCACCATTTACTCATTACTTATTGCTATCATTTATAACCAGTTGAATGTGAACATACATCAACAACATATATCATCAATAAGTCATCACCACAAGGAACACAAAGAACACAAGATGCATGTACAAGTTTATTTTTATTACGGACTACAATCCTTGGGTTATCAACAACAACTGAATAGAGTTACAACTCCACAAGACCACCAACTCTATAATGCAAGACTCAACTTATACAACTCAACACCAATTGAAAAGAGGTATCAATACTCAACAGATACGAATCTGTCAATAGGTACGTGACCTGCCAGTAGTGCAACATGCATATGTATGCACCCTACCAGTAGTACAACACACGTATGTACGCATCCTATCTGTACTAAATCCTGTGTATGCCTTCTGAGTATTTAGGGTTTTATCTTCATGAAGAACTCAGATCCTCTACAACCCTCAGTCTCATACACTTATGTATCTCACTATCCATTTTGTACCATAACCAATCACAACACATCTATGCTCTCCAACAGCTTACTCATGCTTCTCAACCATACAATATGAAAGCTACTTAATCATGTATAAGCAACCAGTGTACTATGGCAATCATATCAATACTGAACCATAAGAGTGTTGCTCACTCTATCAATCAACCAACATAACCATATCACAAGAGTCATACCAAGAATTCCTTAAGCATTCACCATACAATAAGCAAGAGTATCCATCAAGACAACTATGTAACCATACTAGAGTTTCTATGGCAGATCTGAACCCATAGAATGCATATCTGGAACTTGCTTCAGTCTTCAATATCTTGGCACTAACTCACACTCAAGTCTCCATGACTTCATCCATCTGTACGAGCTCTGCCTTCCTTCAGACCGCGTGTGTATGCGCTCTGGCTCACTGCAGGCCGCATATGTACGCGCTCTGGCTCACTACTGCTCGCGTACTCCTTTAGAAACTAGGGTTTTTGAACTTCCTAAAATTTCGTTGTCAAGATATCAGAATTACAGAAACTTTGATGCGTCCATGAGATCCTCCAGTCACTCTCTTTCTTAGAATGTATCTTCACTACATTCTCAAGATATGTATTTCACAAGAGACCCTTGCCTCTTATTTATACTCTCAAGTAGTTTTCTTAGAAGCATCTTCTAGGCCACTTTTTCCACATAGCCACTTTTCCCACATAGACACCTATGTCCAACTTTGCCAAATTTTCCACTTGTCCATGTATCCAATAACCACTTGACCCCTTAAGCCATTTTCCTCATTTTAGGGTTAACCTTCTTATAACCACTTTCCATAATTAGAAAGTTCTCCATTTACTTTATTATTTAAATAATCCTCTTTGACTTTGTCACTTCACTTTATTATTTAAATAATCCTCTTTGATTTTGTCACTTCACTTT
Organism: Picea engelmannii; assembly: GCA_009831015.1. Lineage (NCBI taxonomy): Eukaryota > Viridiplantae > Streptophyta > Pinopsida > Pinales > Pinaceae > Picea > Picea engelmannii. Next base: position 36,850 of record ML776873.1, read on the forward strand.
ATTATTTAAATATTCCTCATTCTTTGCAAGCACTTTGACTTCTTTGACCTTTTGCGGCTTCAAGACAACATATGAGGGTCCTTCAACTTGGTAAGGCCATAACTTTCAAACCATGGGGAGTTATGTGACGTTCCACATACCATCATAAATGACATGACAAGCACTATCCATCTAGGATAGGTTTACTGAAAAATTCATTGATATTCATCTCATTATTCCACAATTAAGTATGGGTTCTCTAACCATACTTCTAGGATAACTCAATTGCAAAGAATATTCCCATGAGGGTTTTCACCATAAGGGGACCACTTTGGAGTTCATCCATTTGTACTCCTTATCAAGAAAATAATGAGTTATCTTCACATCAATCCAACTATGCATCATATATCAATGAAGCCACATCGATCCATCTTCATCTATGCATCATATATCAATGACAACTCATTGATCCATCTTCATATATGCATCATATATCAATGGAAACTCATTGATCCATCTTCATCTATGCATGAAATCATATGCCTATGATTCTACTTGACATCAATACATTCACATCAAGGACAATACATATTATATCATTTTTCTATGACAAGACATTATTCCTTTGACATTAATCAATCAATCCTTTGGCATCAATCAATCCCTTGACATCAATCAATCCTTTGGCATCAATGAAAACATGATCCAACAATCTCCCCCTTTGGAATTGATGGAAATACCAACATTGATGTGAACACCAATCATTGATGTCAACATGTAGATAAGGCATTGATCTACATCAATATTCATCTCAATCACATCAATGTGACTATCTCTCCCCCTTTGATATCAACAGTAAAGGGTATTTATCTCCTTAGGGATTCTCCCTCTATCTGAACTCTCCTTGGGGATTCTCCCCCTACCTAAATGCCTTTGATATTCCAGTGAATAATCTCTTGCCTTTTGAATAAGGGATATAACTCTGATGCAATGTTGAATATATATCACCCATGCTCCCCATGTGACCATCATTCACCCTGGAACTATGCCTCTGTGTTCTTTCTCTAGGTATAGGGATCCTTTTCAAGTATTTATCTTTGCATATGATAAAATATTTCCTCCTGGAATCATGGGAAGAAGAGTGACTCCCCCTATGGGTATGTCTCCCCCTATCTTCTCTGTAATATGAACAATATGCTATTACTGCAATATGCATCTGCTGCAAATGATACTGCTCAACTGGAACATAGATCAACTGCTCTTTCTATGACGACCTTTGGACCTGTCCATGCATCAAAACTCGTACCATACCATACATCATGAAGAAAAATATATGTCAAAATAGAGAATCATGAACAAAACATCAACCAAGTACATCATGTGCCATATTGTGTACCAACCATGCACAACACCTATGTACATAATATAATATGCCATAAGATATCATCAATGGACTATATCAACCATATGCCAATAACATGTGCCAACTGTGTATCATCCATATGCTCCTACCAACATGCCAACCATGTGCCACAAATAAGTGTCATATCATTCATGATATGCCTCCATCATGAATCAAGTGCCACAACCATGTATCTCAATCAATAAAGTGTCTCAACTACATCATCCCATACATAATGTACCAAAGTATAAGTAATACCAATGGTGTACTTTAGCCAAGTACTATCATCCACATACATATATCATCTATGAGTGCGTCAACATTGCACTAATCATGTATCACCACATGTACCAAGAAAGTGCATTAACCATGCACCAATACCACAACAAGATGAACTACAATCAAGATGTGTCCTCATATATGAATGCCATATCAACCATAGACCATGTGAAAATCATATTGCTAGAAGGTTCCTTTAAAAATGTACCAAATGTCTACCAAACATGCATCAACTATAAATCAAGCAATGACTCATCGATGGTGTACACCATGACCACTTCATCAACTTATCAACTACATGTCCCAATATGTAGTTCATCCATATGCCAAATTCATGCACCAAGATATCCAACAAATATGCTTCCAATAATACATCATAAGATATATCAATGAAATTTAATTATGTACCATCAATGTACCCCAACAGATTAGTGTCAACCTCCATTCACTATAGTAAATACTAAGAATCCAATATGTACTAGAAGTGTGCCTCAAATGACATCTCTAGCTAGCATCATCATGATATATCTCATAACCAAAGTTCCATAACTTCACTGTCATAACCAAAATTGTTCTTCAACAGAAAAATGTCTCAATCCACACTTTAGGTTTAGTACTATGCATCCAAGATAGTCTTTCAACATTCAACCATATTCCACCACCATACATACATCAATTATATATGCCAACATGTAATCATGAAAACCTGCAACAAACAATGTCAGCCGCTGCAACAAATCATGTCAGACCCTGCAACATAGAGTTATACCATATACCATGCTGCAACTCATGTGCATAGCCTTTTCCCAAGGATCTTTTACCACAAATACGTGGCCTGCTGCATAGACCACTCGTGTATGTATGCAACCTATTCATAGGTCAGCTTGCGTATGTACATGACCTATTCATAGGTCATCTCGCATATGCACGGGACTATTACCATTGTAACCCATGTATGCTTCTGAATATGACAAATTTGAGCTTCCCTTAAGGCTGCCATTCTTCTCTGGTTGTTCAATTTTCTTTACCCACTTCTGAAGGTGTCCCTGCTTCTCAGAACTTGAGCTCTGAGCTTCCATCTTTTCAAAAATGTCTTCCTTTCTAACTTCATGCCTTCTTCTAATCATGCTATATGAAGTCCTCATCATGGTATTTCTTCTTGTGTTCCAGCAATCTTGGGATTTGTGACCAAATCCACTACAACTGTAGCATCTCATGATGTGACAATGAACAACAATGTGTCCTACCTGATTACATATCCAACACCTTAGGGTGTTATGAAATCTTTCATTATCCTTCCTTGTATAAAAACTACATTCCAAAGCTTTGTGACCATATTCATTACATAAATAACAGTGACCATGAAAAACATTTTCATACCTTTGCTTTGGCATCCATATTGAAAGTGTCTCTCTTCTTTGAGGTGTAAAGTTGGCTTCTTGATGTCTTCCTTTCTTTGTTCCTTTGAAACTTTCCTTGCCTTGTGTATATGGTTGACGTGCAACATTATTTCCATCCTTTGAGAGTAAGCGACTTACCTCATGCTTCCTTGAGGTGCTTGCTTCAACATGTGTAGCTTATTTGTTGTATCCAAGACCTGATTTATCATTTCGTGATCTTTGACTATCCAAGATCTCATTCAATATTGTTGAGTTATTCAAGAATTTGTTTGACTTCTCTACTTTATTTCTAAGATCAACAACTTTAGCTTCCAACTTATGACATGAATCTTCCTTTTCATTTACTTGATTTTTTAATAGTTCTTCTATCCTTTTGGCTTCTTCAATTTGGGTCTTGAGATGGACATTAACTTCGATACTTTTGCTAATCTCATCATCTAGCTTCTTATTCTCTTCTATTTCACTATTTAGTCTTTTGATCTCTTCTTCTTTTTCTTATAATTGAGTCTTTTTACTTTCTTCTTGTTCCTTGAGCATTTCCTTTAACTTCAAAATATGCCTTTGATTCTTTTTAAGAAACTTTTTAGTGTTATCAAAAAGATAGCTATATTCTATATAAAAATGGTCATAGTTGTATTCAAATAGACCCCATTCAACTTTCCTTTTAAGATATGATAATTCTTCTTCTACTTCTTCCATGGGATAACTATCATCTAACTCTACACAAACTATTTCTAGCTTTTCTTCTTCACTTGTTGAGAAATATTCAACATCATCACTTTTTGAAATATTGCAATCGGGGTTTTTTGGAGATTCTTTACCTTCATTGATCTTGATGGAATTGTCTTCAAGGTATTCCTTTTTTCCAGCATCATCACATTTAGAATCATTGTAAATAGAGGATTTTGGAGATTGTTTACCTTCATTGTTCTTGATGGAGTTGTCTTTAGTGTCTACCTTCTTGCTTTGGTATGTCTCCTCTAGCTTTAGCCATATATCCTTGCTGGAAGTGCATTGTCCCATGCTCTCTTTGATAGAACTTGAGATTCCACTAAGAATGTTCTTCAAAACCAATGCATCATTCTTCTTTTCTTCCCTTTGAGTTGCAAATATTGACTTGTTCTTCAAAGGAACCGATCCACCAATAGCTTATTTCCAAACACCTACTCCTATTTCCTTCAAATGCACTTTCATTTATATTCTCCATGTAGAATAATTTTCCTCAACAAGGATTGGAACTTCATCATCCATTTGTGTGTCCATGGATATCCTCCAAGATTGTTAAGGCTTATAGTGAAGGCCTGCTCTGATACCAATTGTTGGACACACCAACCACATTGAGAGGGGGGGTGAATCAGTGTAGGGATCTTTTTAAAACTTCCCCTTCACAAAACTCCTCAGTTAGAAATCACCATTTACTCATTACTTATTGTTGTCATTTATAACCAGTTAAATGTGAACATACATAAAAAACATATATGAACAAAATATATCATCAATAAGTCATCACCACAAGGAACAAAAAACACACAAGATGCATGTACAATTTTCTTTTTATTATGGACTACAATCCTTGGGTTATCAACAACAACTACATAGAGTTACAACTCCACAAGAGCACCAGCTCTATAATGCAAGACTCAACTTACAAAATTTAGCACCAAATGAGAATATGAATCAATCCTCAATAGATACCAATCTGTTAGTAGGTACACGACCTATCAGTAGTGAAACACGCGTATGTACGTGCCCTACCACTAGTACAACTCGTGTATGTACGCGGCCTGTCTGTACTACAACCTGCGTATGCCTTCTGAGTATTTAGGGTTTTCTATTCATGAAGAACTCAGATCCTCTGTAGCCCTCAGTCACATCCACTTATGTCTCTCACTGTCCAGTCTGTACCATAACCAATCATAACACATATATTCTCTCCAACAACTTACTCATGCTTCTCAACCATACAATATGAAAGCTACCTAATCATGTATAAGCAATCGGTATACTATGGCAATCATATCAGTACTGAACCATAAGAGTGTTGCTAACTCTATCAATCAACCAACATAACCATATCACAACAATCATACCAGGAATTTCTTAAGCATTCACCATACAATAAGTAATAATATCTATCAAGACAACTATATAACCATACCAGAGTTTCTATGGCAGATCTGAACCCATAGAATGTAGATCTAGAACTTGCTTCAGTCTTCAAGAGCTTGGCACTAGCTCACACTCAAGTCTCCATGACTTCATCCATCTGTATGTGCTCTGCCTTCCTTCAGTCCACATGTGTATGCGCTCTGGGTCACTACAGCCCACATATGTACGCGCTCTGGCTCACTGCTACTCGCGTACTCCTTCAGAAAATAGGGTTTATGAACTTCCAAAACTTTTGTGTTCAAGATCTCATACTTACTGAAACTTTGATGCGTCCATGACATCCTCCAGACACTCTCTTTCTCAAAATAGATCTTCACTATATGCTCAAGAGTTGTATTTGACAAGAGACCCTTGCCTCTTATTTATACTCTCCAAGTCGCTTCCTTAGAAGCATCTTCTAGGCCAATTTTTCCACATAGCCACTTTGTCCACATAGTCACCTATGTCCAAGTTTGCCAAATTTTCTACTTGTCCATGTATCCAATAGCCACTTGACCCCTTAACCAATTTTCCTCATTTTAGGGTTAACCTTCTTATAAC
>ML776873.1:42641-56240 GCA_009831015.1 Picea engelmannii
TCCATTTACTTTATTATTTAAATAATCCTCCTTGACTTTGTCACTTCACTTTATTATTTAAATAATCCTCTTTGATTTTGTCACTTCACTTTATTATTTAAATAATCCTCCTTCTTTGCAAGTACTTTGACTTATTTGACCTTTTGGGGCTTCAAGCCAACATATGAGGGTTCTTCAACTTCGTAAGGCCGTAACCTTCAAACCGTGAGGATTTATGTGACGTTCGACATACCATAGGAAATGGCATGACAAACACTATCCATCTAGGATAGTTTCACTGACAAATTCATTGATATTCATCTCATTATTCCATAATTAAGAATGGTTTCTCTAACCATACTTCTAGGATAACTCAATCGCAAAGCATCTTCCTGTGAGGTTTTTCACCATAAGGGGACCACTTTGGTGTTCATCCATTTGTACTCGTTATCAAGACAATAATGAGTCATCTTCACATCAATCCAACTATGCATCATATATCAATGAAGCCACATCGATCCATCTTCATCTATCCATCATATATCAATGACAACTCATTGATCCATCTTCATCTATGCATGACATCATATGACTATGATTCCACTTGAAATCAATGCATTCACATCAAGGACAATACATATTATATCAGTTTGCTATGACAAGACATTGTTCCTTTGACATTAATCAATCAATCCTTTGGCATCAATCAATCCCTTGACATCAATCATTTGACAACAATCAATCAATCCTTTGGCATCAATGACAACATGATCCAACACTTTCCTATTTAGAAATCAACTAAGCTTTAAGAAAGACGTCAGTCATTAAAGGAAATTCACAGAATAAAGGGACAACAAGGAGCATTTTTATGAACGCTTTTAGGTGGATGAGGGAAATTGACAATAAATTTAATTAATTAAAATAAATTTCTGGTGCAACTAGGGGATCGGGTGACAAGTGTATGGGGGAGAATATCACATAATAAATTTTTGATAAAAAGAATTAAATGTGAAACTCTATAAAAGTAATGGAGAGGAGAGGAAGGATTTTTCTTGACTGATTTTTGTTGTGGGAGTTGGGATACCCAGCTCATATACACAGTGGTAGCTCGACCTTGTGAGACGAGCTGAGATCTATCTTTTCTTTGGTTCGTGTGCATGGCCCATTTTCGGCTCGTGAGGATCAAGGGGAAGAAGAGTACCCCTAGCGTTGGCTGGGAGGTACCGGTGAGGTCTCAACGGAGAGAAAGGAGGAGTGTCAGTTGATGAAGAACATCGCCAAGCCCAGATTCATCGGTTATGGTATTTCTCATCGATTTGATTGTAAAGGATTGGTTTATGTGTACTACAATCTTCTTTTAACTTTTAGTCACTGTATTAACTCTCATATCAAATTTGTTGATTTATTGATGTTGTGAGATATGGATCTGGGTTCTATCATGATTACCTTCAATTTATGAATGCATGAAGTTTTATCCACGGTCCTGCTTAAAATTTAAGGGATTCCGGCACTCTAGTTAAGGGGAAAATTGTGTTGTAATTGTGAAAAAGAGGGGTATATGAATTTAACTATTGTAGTAATTGTAATGGTTTTTCTTTTATCCCTGTTCAACGATTCAGCTTTACCTCTGCTAAGAGATTTAATTTTCTATGCTCAAAAATTTGTTTTTGTCTCTGCGTTTTCCACCTCCTTGGAATTTTACATCAACACTAGATTGTAAGCTCTTCAATCTCGAATGGTGGATGGCCAGGGTGTATCTATGCAATTTTTCTGAAAATGATAGGGATTTCTTCAAACCCCAATGGTGGAATTGCCTGGATCTCTCCTCTGGGTCGATGCAAGTGAACTGTGTCATCTCTCTGCTTTTACCTCTCGTTTTCTCTGCGTCATCTTCTTTTTACCTAAAAATTTTAACCTTGATTTTACGTAGCGAATTTACTCGCTTTTACTCAGCAGGGTCGATCTATCTGGGTAATCTCCTCACTCACTTCTCGGGCGATTTCATAGTCGTATTACTGCTCGTCTTTGCTTAGCAAATGCTTCTTAATGCTCAGTATTCGTCTTTCTAAAATTTTCTTTGTGTTTTTTCGGGATCCCCTGAGCTCTGTGTGTCACCTCCGTGCCCAACGATTTCCATTTTATTGTTGCAATTTTGCATGGAACACCCTACGCTGTGCCTACTTCTTCCCTCGACGAACTCATCTTGTTTTTATGCCTTTTTTTTTCTTGAATTTATCTCCTAGACTTCTTAAGCAGGGATTGCGATTTTTTCCCTTGGAATCTCTACGCATTAGTAAGAATTTTTGTGCAGCGTTCCCTTCAGTCTGTGTATTGTCAGCACGAAGATCGAATCCCCAGCCGGACTGATGAAATCGTGGTAGAGGGTAAGGACAGTTGCTGGCGATTTTTATTGCTGTAAGGGTATCATCTCGAATTCCCACAGTCCGACTGTTATCCTCCTGGAGTTTTCCTCTTTTTTAGCTTGGCGTTTCCCCTTCACGAGCTTGCGTTGCAGGCTACCTCTGCAGAATCTTAATTAATCTTTCTGGCCTTCACTGGCCAGCAGAACTGCAACAACGAACCACTGCTTACTACTTCGAACTTACCCTTTGTGTCCGGCCCTTCTTTGGCCGCTAGCGTGTGTGCCCCCTTTAAAGTTTTTTTTTTTTCAAGTGATGACACCTCATTTAAATGAATATAGAGTTTATATTGTAACCCCTATATTGATGGCTTATCATTTAAAGGAATAAAAATCTTCTATGATCTATAATGTGACTTTATATTGATGACTTATAGTTGAAAATATGCATAGCCTTATTTAGTTTGTATCCTAATCCCTTACAAAGGTATATTGTGGTGTGAACATAGCTTTTGGTATATTCCCCATTATATATCTTAATGCAACATAATCGTTGAATACAAGATTTAGATACCCTACCGTATGATGCATTTGATGGTATATTAATTTCATATTATGGTTAGACTATAAATTGTAATATAATAATGATATGTTATGGTTCCTACTAACTACAAAGGAACTTGATTTCTAGTTGGGGAGTTAATTAACTTGATTACCCATTTGGTCATGCCCTAGAATGGAGTCAATTGTGTTTGGGTAGGGTTACTTCTTTTGCAGAGTTTTGAGAATTTAGATCTAGTGAAGGAAGATGGCCCGATAGGTCAGCAATTGAGTCATTGTCTTGTGCGTTTGGAATGTGGTTTATGAATCATATATGGTGATGGTAGAGAATTAATTTCTTTTGTGCCTTACCCAATAAAGTTATAGGTATACTTGCGTCATTAATTTAATATTGAAGCATGAAAATTTAATGTCTTGAATGATGGTTTTGGATATTTAGTTATTTAGTTTATTTCTTGAATGATGGTTTTAAATTTAGTCTATTTCTTGCGCGCACAAAAATTTAAGGTATTGAATGATGGTTTTAGATATTTGAATATTGCGTGCAATGGGATTTAAGGAAGGCTTGTTTGTTTAGATAGCAGACTTCTTGCATGACAAAATTCTAGTATAAGGAATGATTGGGATATATATATTAGACTTCACACGCCTTGGATTTTGGTGTGATTAATAGTTAGATTTTGCGCGCATTGAATGTTGATGATGCATGTATAATTAAGTGATTGATATTAAATGCGTGCATTGAATGATGTATTGTGTAATGTTTAGATTTTACTTCTTGCGTGCAATGAAAAGTCAATGTAATGATGGTTGTTGGTTACTTACTTCTTGCGCCATTAAAAATTTATTGTAATGAATGATTGTTTAGAAATTATATTTCTCATGCACCATGGAATAACTGTTGAATTGTGTCGACTACTTTGCGCCTTAATTTATGATGTGGCATGACTGATTAGCAACTAGTTTTCTCTCACTCATTAATTAAGTTGGCTTGTGAATGTTCTGGAATTTTTTACTCTCACGTGCAATGATTAATTAAATATTGATGTATGATTGATACGATGATGGTTACTCTTATGCCCTGGTTAATGATATTAGGATTGATGGACTGATGAATGGATGGTTGTTGATGTTGTTGATTAGTTAGTTGTTGCGATTGTTTGTGTTAGTGGGATGTAGACACCTCCTTGTTCCTGAAAACAATCGCTAGCCTTGAGACCTTAAATGTTTAAAATAAATTGGAACCTGGGCTTGAGCGTTTCTTATGTGTCCTTGATTTGGGATCTTTTCATCGAAGTGACTTATAAAGAATTGCATTAAATGAGCATAAATTAAAGTGCATTATTAAAGAAGGAAAAATCAATAACGAAGAGACATAAGCATCAAATATGGACACAAAAATCTTGATAACGGAGTTCATCCCTGGTGGACTACGTCTCCAGGTTTTTCTCTCAAATGGTTAGGCCTTTTTATTAACTCAACAAAAGAATTTGGAAAAATACATAAGTATACCTCATTATGGAATCAAAATGTAGATTTTTTTCTCATATCAGAAAACAGACAACACCATTGAATTCATGGCATCGAATTACCCAAAAATTATTGTCTCCATGCTTCAATTTGACTCTGGCACTCCCAGGCCCAAGAGAAACTTTGTCTCGGTTTTCGTGCCCTGCAACCTGCAATAAATGCTGAAAAAAATGTCTTGAAAAACATGCCAGTCGTACCCTCACGCACCTCCCTCTGCAACACTGGGTGGATGCAAATTTTAAATATATTTTTTGGAATTTGTAAACAACTGAGGTCATTGGCCTATTGGTTGGAGGAGCATGTGTTAAGGCATTGATAGAGGAGGAGGTCTCGGGGTCGAGCCCGCGAGCCTCCCCTTTTGGGTTGTTCATTGTAACATATGTATATATTAGTACTTGGTTGTTCATCTAATCTTAGAAGTGGTTAAATATGACGGTTGGTCGCCATATTTGGTGGGGTTCCGTTGGATTTGGTGAACCCGCCAACCTTTTTTTAAGTTTTGAAATTTCATTCTCAGGCTGTCATTGGGAATTTTCCCACTGCCACATGGCAATCGACCATTGGGCCACATCAACCAATTGTACAATCACTTGCCACATCATCGTATGATTTCCATGTTAGCCTGCCACGTCACCGTACGGTTTTCCACGTGGTTGTACGGACTACCATGTGGCACAGTTTTACTGGTCCATGAAATGACCCGAAAATGCCAAAAACGAGTGACACATGGCAGCCTCTGGTGCTGCCACATCATGATGTTGATGTCATGTTGATATCAGCATGACACATGTATCCTCCTACGTTTTCCACGTATGTTGTACGGATACTAACTCATCTCCTGTTGATTGGGATAGGTTGACCAAACTTTGACCGCAAATATCTTTCAATCCATAACTCCATTTGACGATCCATTTATGTCGTTGGAAAGCTTACAACACGCTCTTTGAGATGGTGTCACTTTCACTGATTTTTGAGGAATTTTTGGACCACCAAAATATTTCATCAATCAACATATAAGTGAGGGAAGAGTTCCCTCACTTTGTCCTTCTCAATCCACTTTTCCTTGCTTGGATGTTTGCCCTTTAAGTCTACTAGAAGATAATCGACATCACCCCTGCCTGAATTCTTCATCCTTTTTTCCAGGATGATATCTTCCTTTAACTCATCCAAGTACTCAGGAGAAAACTCATCAACTAAAGGTATTGAAACTTCCTCATCCCGATCCATGAACATGGGAGGCTAAAAAAGTTTCAAGTTCTCTACATTTACAACTAAGTAAATTTGCATATAAGGTGGAAGATCTAGGCGAAAAGAATTTCTACCACTTTTCTCCAAAATAATGAAGGGTCCATAACGAATGGGCTTGAATTTCTTGCCTTCACCCTTCAATCTATTCTTGTTGATGTGAAGCCATACCTGGTCTCCAACCTAGAACTAATGATCAACCCTGTGTTTGTCATGTCGAGCTTTATATTGTGCTTAACATTTCTCCAACTATTCCCTGATTGCTTGGTATACCTGTTGGATCCTCTAGATGAACTTGTGGGATCTGTCTTCATTTATTTCTTTATTTGAATAGACATCTCTCCCATGCATCAAGTTCAAAGGAACTTTAGGTAGGTACCCAAAACATGTCTCAAAGGGAGAAAACTGAGTGGAGGAATGTAAGGCTCGGTTGTAAGCATGCTATACATAGAGTATCTTCTCATCCCATAACTTGGGATGCTTGTTGCAGTATCCTTGAAGAAAAAGTACTATTGTTTGGTTTACAACCTCTCTTTGTACATCGGTCTATGGATGGAAAGTAGTGATCCTCTTCAATTTGGTGTCCATCGTTCTCCACAATCTTGTCCAAAACTCCCCAAGGAATCGAGTATCTCGATTCAAGATAATGGATGTGGGTAACCCAAAGTGAACCCAAAAATAATGAAAGAAGAGATTAGTAGTATGCTTAGCAGTGATCTTCTTTTTACATGGCATTAAGATACACATCTTGCTGAACCTATCCCTTACAACATACAAATAGTCATGACCCACTTTTGACATTGGTAAACCCCCTACAAAATCCATGGAGATACATTCCCATGGATGGGATGGAACAGGTAGTGGTAAGTATAGCCCCAATTTTTTATTAGTGGTCTTACAAGTAGAACACATCACACACTCCTTTACGTATTTAGTTACAAATTCTTTCATTTGAGGCCATTAACAAAACCTCTATAAATGAGCCATAGTTTTTCCTGCCCTAAAATGTCTAGACACAAGAGAAGTGTGAGCTTCTCATATTACATGGACTCATTCACTTGTAGGAATACATATCTTTCCAAGATGGTAGAGTATTTTTCGTTGTAGACAATAGTTCTCTACATGTGCACCATGGGTTAGCTTCTCATATACTTCTTTAAAATATTCATCAATGGCATATTGTTCCACATAGCTATCATGAGATAAAGAAGTATTATTCAAAATAATAGAAGCGACAATAGGAGGTCTAGAAAGCATATCAGCTACCTTGTTACTTGTACCCTTTTTGTACTTGATTACCAAATGAAATTGTTGTACGAAACCCATCCATCTGTAATGTCGATATTTTTTCAGTTTGGTTTGTTCTTGGAGATACTATAAGGGTTGGTGATCTGTATGTATGGTTGTTTCCTTCCCTAACAAATAGTTCTTCCATTTCTTTATGCTTTGAACTAATGCATACAACTCTTTATCATATGTAGGATAGTTAACAATAACTTGGTTAAAAGTTTCATAGTGGTAACATATAGGCTTATGATATTGCATCAATACTACACCCATGGTGTATCTATTGGCATATATATTGATATCAAAGGGATGTTGAATATTCGATAGTGCAAATACTGGTGTGGTACTGATCTTTTCCTTCAAAGTGTTGAAATATTTTTGTTGCTTTCCTCCCCACTAAAAAGTGTTCTTCACTCTAGTCAAGGCATGCAAAGGAGCTACTATAAAGGAGAATTTTGAAATGAACCTCCTCCAATACTGGGCTTCACCTAAGAAGCTTTGTATCTCAGTTACACTTTTGGGCTCATGCCAATTTACAATTATGTCAATCTTGGAACGATCAATTTTTAATTTTTCTCCTCCTACAATATGACCTAAGTACACAAGTGTAGTCTTAACAATTTCACTTTTGGACAATTTTACATACAACTTTTCCCTTTGCAAATTATCCAATACTTTCTTTACATGCCTCACATGTTCATCCCAAGTCCTTCTAAAAATAAGAATGCCATCTAAATATACGATCACAAAATCATCTAGAAAAGGAATGAATACATCATTCATCACACACATGAAAGTTGTCGGAGCATTACAAAGCCCAAACGACATAACTAACCACTCAAACAATCCCTATTTGGTTTTAAAGGAAGTCTTCCATGCATCCTTTTCTGCAACCCTAATCTGATGGTATCCACTACACAAATCCAACTTAGTGAAATAAACAACATTCTTTAACTGATCAAGTAAATCATCTATAAGAGGAAGAGGGTATCTATTTTTCACCCTGATTTTATTTAATGCCCAATAATAAACACACTTTCACCATGTGCCATCTTTCTTTGGCACCATCACGATCGGAGAACCACAAGGAGATGAACTGGGCCTGCTGACCCCTTGATCCAATAAGCCTTATACATGCTTCTTGATCTATGTCATCTCTACAATGGACATCCTGTACATGCCCACATTAGTAGGAGGAGAATCCTGCTGAAGATGTATTTCATGTTGGATTTCCCTCTTAGGAGGTAATCCATCTGGTTCCTAGAAAATATCATCATACTTAGAAACAATATCAATTATTTCTTTCTTGTGAGAAGGATGACATCCTTGGAAAGGATTGGATGTTCCAATATCTTTCTACCTTATGACCATGAGTACATATCTCTTGTTAGTGTTTAAGAGTCTCTTCATTTGTCCTGCACTAACAAGTGTTGTGTTTACCCTCATGCTGTGAGATATAACAATATAGTCCACTCCCCCCTTAGTAAGGTGGTATTTTTTCTCATGACGAAAGAAGATTGCTTTTCTATCATAAAGATAAGGACTCCCCAACATTATTCCACATATAAAAAGTGATACAACATCCAAATCTACTTCCTCAATAAACTTTGAAGAAATAGCAAATATGAGCCTACATTGTTTGGTGACATTAAGTTTTTCTTTATCACATACCCAACCAAGAGGATAAGGATTTGTGTGGCTTCATTTCAAGACCCAACTTTTTGGCAAGTGCGTTAGATATCAAGTTTACTTGGGAACCCAGATAAAATAATGTATCTATATTAGTGTGTTTAGATACAAATCTTATGTGAAATAATTCATGCCTCTTTCATTCATCATCATGGGATTCATTATTGGAATTTGAACTAGCATGAAGGGAATATTTACCTTTTACTCCAACCGTTGTGATCTTTCCTTTGTCTCCTAAATTAGAATGAAGATCTTGTTGCACTGTAGCAATGGTTTTTATCTTCCCCTTTCCACTGAACTGTTTCGGTCTCTTCTATGGAAGTAATTTCCAACAATTTTCATCATCGTGACCAATTTTCTTGCAATGACTGCAAGATGGATTTCCTCCTTCTCTCATCACTATGGCGGTATTCTTGTCCTTTATTTTAAACTTCTTAAATGGCTTATGTGGGAGATTGGAAGGTTTGTTTGTGGGATCTTCTTGAACATGCTTTCCCCTGTTCTCAAGGTGAGTGGCTTGCACACAAAATTCTTCAAGATTGGTAGGGTTAAACAATAGAAAAGTATGACGAATATAACTCTGAAGTGTGCCAATATAGTTCATTAAAGTTTCATAAGAATCCAAAGCCATGTTTAATGCAAGAGATTTCTTCCTAAATTCTTCTGTGAAAATTTGTACAATTTGACCTTTACTTTGTCTTAAATTTTTCCATTCCATCATTACTTTATGTAAATAACCCAATGGATAAAATTGCTTCCTTATCACTGATTTAAATTATGACCATGAGGAAAGAATATTACCACACTTACTTATGTCCTAAATTTTTCTCTCACACCATACGAGAGCGGTGCCTTCCAACCGAAGAGAAGCCAATTGCACTTTAACTTACTCTTCATCAATATGTTGAACACAACAACATACTTCAATCTATCAGAATCAATTATCTATCTTTTCAGGATTAGCATCTCCATTAAACATAGGTAAAGAAAATTTTACATCAAGATTTAATAATGGTTTCTTAAAAGAGGCTTTATGGCTAGAATCATGAGAATGATGAGAATGCTTAGAGGAAGAAGAACTAGAACTTGATGGAGAAGATGGAGGCTCAGGAGGGTCTCCTCCGACCCCTTGATTTACCAAAGAATCATCATCAGCATGTGCTTCATTTCTCTTCCCTTTCTTCTTCATCCTCTTCTTGTAGTCTCCATACATTCATTCGACCATTTATGACATGAGATAAAAGACCATATGGAAGCTTTTCTCCTATTCATCACGCTTGTCCTCTTCTTCCATTTTCTTTCTTCGAGATGCATGAACAACTTCGGGATTGAAAGTATTAATATTTTCTTCACCCTTTTTATGCTTTCCCTAGTAAGAATTCACACTCAACAATTCAAGTCAAAGTTGACTGATCTGATACCAACATGATCCAGGATCTTTTTATCGAAGTGACTTATAAATAATTGCATTAAATGATCATAAATTAAAGTGCACCATTAAAGAAGGAAAAGTTCAATAACTAAGAGACATAAGAATCAAATATGAACACAAAACTTTATAACGGAGTTTGTCCCTGGTGGAATATGTATCTGGGTCCTTCTCTCAAATGGGTGGGCCTTTTTATTAACTCAGCAAAAGAATTTGAAAAATACATAAGTATACCTCATTCTGGAATCAAGTTGCATAAGTTTTTCTCAGATCAGAAAATAGCCAACACTGTTGAATTCGTGGCTTAAAATTACCCAGAAATGATTGTCTCCATGCTTCAATATGACTCTGGCACTCCCAAGCCCAAGAGAAACTCTATCTCAGTTTCCATGCCCTGCAACCTACAATAAATGATGAGAAAAATGTCTCGAAAAATGTGTCAATTGTACCCTCACGTGCCTTCCTCTGCAACACTTGGAGGATGCAATTTTTAAATATATTTTCTGGGCTTTGTAAACAATGGAGGTCGTTTGCCTATTAGTTGGCAGAGCATGTATTAAGGCATTGATAAAGGGGGTGGTCCCGGGGTCAAGCTCGTAGGCCTCTCCTTTTGGGTCATTTGTTGTAACATATGTATATATTAGTACTTGGTTGTTCCACCAATATTAGTAGTGGTTAAATGTGACATTTGGTCGCCATATTTGGCGGACCCGCCAACCTTTTTTTAATTTTTGGAATTTCATTTTTAGGATGTCATTGGGCATTTTCCCACTGCCACGTGGCAACCCATGACTGGGAGACATGGCAGCCAACCATTGGGCCACGTCAACCAATTGTACAATCACCTACCATATCAGTGTATGACCTACCACGTCGTATGCCATGTCACCATACGGTCTTCCACATGGTTGTATAGACTGCCACATGGTGCATTTTTACTGGTCCACGGAATGACCTGAAAATTCCAAAAATGGGGACACATGGCAGCCTCTAGTGCTGACATCTCACCATGCTAACGCCATTGTGACACATGTCACCTCCTATGTGTGCCACCTATGTTGTATGGATGATGACATCAACAGTACGGATGCTAACTCATCCCTTGTTGCCTAGGCTAGGTTGACCAAACTTTGATCGTGAATATATTTCGATCCATAACTCTGATTAATAAGTCATTTACGCAGTTGGAAATCTTGCGACACGCTCTTTGCGATTATTCCACTTTCAATGAGTTTTGAGAACTTTGAATTTTTTCCTTTTCTCTGTCTGTTGAGGCCATTCTAAGCTTCTTGAGTTGCTTCTATGAGTTTTGAGTTGTCCTTAGTCTTCTCTGGATCCTTTTTGGATCACACCTTCCCACTGAGAGCTTCGTGGACCACCAAAATAATTTATCAATCAAAAGATAGGTGAGAGAAGAGTTCTCTTAGTTTGTACTTCACAATCCACTTTTCCTTGCTTTGATGTGTTCCCTTTAATCCTACTCAAAGATAATCAACATCACCCCTGCGTGAAGTCCTCATCCTTTTGTCCAGGATGATATCTTCCTTTAACTCATCCAAGTACTCAGGAGAAAAATCATCAACTCAAGGTATTGAAACTTTCTCATCCTGATCCATGATCATGGGAGGCTAAAAAAGTTTCAAGTTCTCTACATTTACAACTGAGTAAATCTGCATATAAGGTGGAATATCCAGAAGAAAAGCATTGGTACCACTTTTCTCCAAAATAGAGAAGGGTCCATAATGAATGGGCTTGATTTTTTTTCCTTCACCCTTCAATATCTCCTTGATAATGTGAAGCCATACGTGGTCTCCAACCTGGAACTGATGATCAACCTTGTGTTTGTCATGCCGAGCTTTATACTGTGCTTGAATTTTCTCCAACTATTCCCTGACTACTTGGTGTACCTATTGGATCCTCTGGATGAACTTGTGAGATTTGTCTTCATTTCTTTCTTCATTTGAATTGACATCTCTCCCATACATCAAGTCCAAAGGAACTTCAGGTAGGTATCGAGAACATGTCTCAAAAGGAGAACATTGAGTGGAGAAATGTAAGGCTTGGTTGTAAGCATGTTATACATAGGGTACCTATTCATCCCATAACTTGGGATGCTTGTTGCAGTATCCTCAAAGAAAAAGTAATATTGTTCGGTTGTTGGCCCTTGACCAAGTTTTGGAGAACTTGAGTCACGTTTGACCGATTTTGGGACTTCGACAGGCTATTCGAAGACAGAGTGCCAGGAGAAGCGGAGATCGCGGGATCTCACTCCCTTTTTGCGGGCTTTTTTCCTTTAGGGTTTATGTAACGAGTATGGGATGTCAGCCCATGGGTTTAACCATGTTTAGGCCCTTTTGTATTGTATAAATAGATATATAGGAAATGTAAGTGAAGTAGAAGTGACATAGTAGTGAATATTTGTGGCTTATTGTGGAGCTAGAGGATTTGTTCATGCTATGTGTTAGGACTTGCAGAGATAAGTGCAAGTGATTGTAAGAAGGTGGTGTGAAAACTGTGTAAGAAGGATTTGTGCTTGAACCTAGCTCGGGGAAGGAGGATCTGGCGAGGTGCATGCAGATCTCCTATCCTAGGTGGAGTGGGTTCTTGTGGCTCTTTTCTTGTAGAATATTGAAATAAGAAAATAAAGAAGACAAGAGTTGGTGGATGTAGCCCCACACCGGGGTAAACCACCTATATCCTCTATTGTGGTTTCTTTTTGCTTATGCTTGTTATGTGATTATTGTGATTTATTCTTAGTGCACTGATCTACTTGTTAGATGAATCTGATATAGTATCTTAGTGCTTAGTAATGTGAATGAATGTTAGATATGATCTATTTCTATATGCTAAGTACTTGGATGTATTAGATCTTGTTGAATAATGCATTGTTCTATACTTAGGGTTTGAATCTGCGATGTAAATAAGGGTTAAATGTTAATGAATGATAACTTCTAAGCGCTCTGTTAAGGTATTGTAATCGCATATCTGTGTCCCATTTAGGTTGCAGACACTTGAGTCCTGCAACCCCCCCTACCTCTACCTTGGGTGAGACTTCATATTCTTCGTAGGTGTTTCCAAAAGGGTCGGTAGTTAGGGTTTTGTTTGTGCATTGTTGAAGTGTTGAACCCTGGGTGTACCCCTATGCCAAGAAATGGTTACGTTGCCGAGACCTAAAACTGTGATTACTGGGAACTAAAGAAAAGAGAAATTTTTGTGCGTAGATCTGCTTCCCTAGTGTGTAGTATTCTACTTGACTTGCAAAGCTCTGTGCTAAGAAGAGAAGTCCGTTCTGAAGAAAAGAGGTTATATCTTGAAGCTTTGTGCTCTGATAAAGGTAAGATAAGTGAAATGTTTTACTTTGAAAGAATGGATCTACGTATGGGGTGAAATCATGAAGGTGGGTTACACTTTTGCTTGTTTTATGACAAAAAAAACTGTATTTTCACAAGTTATTCAACTTCCGACATATAAAAGTATTTTTTTAATTTAGAATTTCACTTTACAGTAAAAACAAAACTTG
>ML776873.1:56828-94308 GCA_009831015.1 Picea engelmannii
ACCGTTAAATTTGACGTGAAAATTTTCGGCCGAATAATATTTCGGCCGAAAGTAATATTTGTTCGGCCGAAAAATTGCCGCTAGAAATTTTGGAGACCCGATTGTCACGAAAGTGTTACCCAGCTTCATGATTTTACCCTATGTTTAATAGATTTGGTCCTAGTATGAAAACTAGGGTACAACTAGAAGAAAGAAGATTTTATATGAATAGATCTGATAGAAATAATGAAAGATATGTTATTCCTATGCATAGAAAGAATTGTTGGACTAACAAGTGGATGCAGGATCCTAGAAAGAAGTTTTTGCAGAACCACCACTATGATCCCAGTGCGTAGTACAAGAAAGGTTGTGGATCATTCAAGAGAAAGAGAGGATTGACTCTTTGTTATAGTTGTAGGAGACCGAGACATCTTGCTAAGGAATTCCCTGGTAGAGGTCCTATTTTCCTTTGTTTTAAAGCTACTGGACATGAATTTTTGGATTGCCCTAGAATAATTGCTAAAGTTGAAAATATGAATACGAGACAAGAAACTATGAGACAGGACAAGAAACTAAGGATATGATAGAACCTTAGAAAGAATCAGAGACTGTATTATTACAGATAAAAGAAACCCTGAACAATCACAGAGATATCAACTTATCAGAGATCTTAAAAGAGAAGGAATGCATCAAAAGAAGAATAGGAGACTTTGACATAGACTGTGTTCTGGATGAGGAAACACAGGTGAATATCATGATAGAAAGAACTTGCAAAATTTTGGGAAAACCCGCTATGGTTCCTTCATTGGGAGGAATAGGATTATTTAGAGGAAAGATGATAACCCTATGTGGAAGACTTACCCAGACAACTATGAGTGCTAATGGAAATTCAATAGAGGAAGAATTTGAGATCGTTAAGTTTGTTGAGAACAACACCCCATTCACCATTTTACTAGGAAAAACCTGGATTGAGGAAGATCAGATACGAAGGAAACAAGAAGAGGAGGATATAGAACAAAAAAATAAAGAACTAAGGGATTTCATGGATAGGAGAATAACACACTTACTAGAAGAACAAGAGGACCAGTTGAAGCTACTAAGGACCAGAAATTGGGATGTCGAAGTTGAAAGAACACAAGAAGACTTGAAATACATGTCTCTAAAAGAGAGTAGAGCACCTACCCCAGATAAAGAAGAAGTATTACTCTCAGAACCATTGAAAGACCCTCCACTTTGTGAAGTTATTATTACAAGAGGAGATAAGAACAATAATGGAATGAAGAAACCAGTGACTCAGATTTTAGGAAAGAAATCTAGAAAACTCAACAAGAAGAAAGCAAAGTTAGAAAAGTTACAGGAAGTTCTAGGGAAGACTTCACAGAAGGAAGGTTTGCAGAAATGGAACTTCACCGGGATATCAAAAAATAGAATATTGACACTTCGTCATGACGAAGAAATATGACCATTGGAGGCATCCCGACCATTAGAATGATGCTCCAGAACGGCTAGAAACGCAATTATTGCTGGAACGTTCGCCATTGGATGATTGGGATGCCACCACAACAGATGAAATTGCATTGATTAAGAAGTTCCTACCCGTTGGAAGGATCCATTGCGATGATGTATATTTATCCCATCGAGCATTGCACCATGAACACTTTTGCAAACAATGATTATTCTATCCCACAGAGAATTAGTTACTTTTGCGCTATGCCTATTTTAGAGCTCACCACCCATGTTGTTACAATGAGTGTTTATTCACCAACCTGAGATATCGAATCTCAAGTGTGCATGTCAGATGAAATTAGTGCAGTATAAAAAGTCATCGAAGAGATCCTAATAGACCTCATGGCTGAGAAGGTGATGTCCAAAATGCATCCAAGCCTTGTTGACGAGAGGAGTGCAATCATCTTCGTCGAATGCTGGTGGATATGCACCATCCTGAGCTATGACACATAAATGAACCAAGCACCGTGATGACTTAGTGAATGAAAATATCATCCCATCTATCTCGCCTGACTAAATCCTGCCTCTGGCTGGCATGGTGAGTCGTGACAACATCTTGAGGGACTTCAACTATACATTCATCACTGCGTACCTCCTGAAGGTAATACGCGCAGTTAGACCACAGTTGGATAGGATTCTGATGTTGAATATTAGCGACTATAACTTAGTAGACTGCAAGAACTATGGCATTCTCACACCATACAAATATTTGACCAAGACAAAGGGGAAGAAGTCAAAGATCATCCCCTAGACGTGGACCATGGACATTGCGAGGTCCACCATCCTAAATGTAATGAAGATACCCCACTTTGGAAGGAACCAAGAGGTTAATGTGTATGTTAAACTCCTATTTTCATGCTTCCATGGAGGTTACGTATGGTTGTACAGGCATATCATAGTCGATCTGGCCCTGATCCATCAGATCACCAGAGTAAGCATGCAAGGACCAGACCCACAAGAATTTTATCTAGGGAAGGCTGCATATCACGCCCTAGCACAGATAATCAAAGATACCTATGGCAATGTGGAGAAGGGGAAGAGAGGCTACAAGGTAGCCTCCATCTAGAATGGTGTAGTGCACCTAGCCTGCCAGTTGATTGTTGGTAAGCTAGTAAGGAAGAACAAACCCACGCAGGTCATAGGGTTCATTGCTGACCTCGTGGGAAAATGCATTGAATGGACACAAATGAATTGGGTGAGCTACCTCATCATCCAGTTAGAGAAAGAATGCCACAAAGCTCAGGATTAGGGATATGAGTTCCATTTTAGTTGGTTATTGATCCTCATTGCCTTCATTGCTTGGGATATGCCGAAAGGTGTAACCTTCCCTGAAATTGAGCCATCTAAACCATTAGCTGTGAAGTTCACTACGCTCTAGTATTTGAGTGACATGGATAAACAATGGAAATCAAACGCGGTGTTCCACACTTATTACCTGCAGTTGAATAGGGCTATTGAGTCTTTCCCTCGTATGACATTGAACACCCTGGATAGGTTCAGGCCAATTACAAAGTTCCGCGTAGATAGACATTTTATTTATATCACTTCTCGTGGAGATAAACATAAAGAAGAGCTTCAATCCTACTACAAGCTCACAGAGGAGGACCTGGAAGAAATAACTAAGGAATGGACTGCAAAGCTCCTTATACCAGTTGACCAGGCAGAAATTTCTGACCCTGACCTCATTGGAAGTCCTGTGGTCACTCGTGAAGATTATGATGCACCTAGAAGTAGTAGGAAGTAAAAGAAGGAAGATGTACAGGAAATAAACAATGCATTATAAGATATTGCATCCAATTCACCTAGCATAGGAGGAGATGATGAAGTGGAAAAAGAAGAGAAAAAAGGGGAAAAATACAAGCAAAAGAAGGGAGAAGTAACACCACCTAGGTGTAAATGTGTTGAACCTACACATAATAGATCTAGCTAGAAAATACTACACACATTTGCAAAGAGAAATTGAGAAAGAAGAAGGAAGATAGAAAGAATGGAAGAATTCTCATTAACCGTATTCCACACTCAAAGAGTGAATAATTTACAATAGATTTAGGATACATGAGTAACCAATGAGCCATAGTGGTGGTCTAGATTGATCTGGACACACACCAACAGTTACAAGAGTAAACTTCCACCTAGTCTAGTCTCTTAGGCAGTTATGGGAGTGAACTGCCACCTAGTTGAGTTAACTAGTCAACTAGTCTTCAGTTAACTAACTGAAAAAAGAGTAGTGAGTTGGTGATGATCCTAATGTTTCATGGTGACAAAACCAATGAAACATCTAAACTCAACTCAACTAGTCAAACTAAAGTGTCAACTGAAAGGGAATATTATCCAGGTGGAATATTCTCCCCTAAAATATAGGAGACTGGATAATAACTAATTATGACTAATAAAAAAGAAATAAACTTAGGAAAAATAAATCCTAGGTGTGTGTGAAGTAACTCCAATGCCCCCCCTGGACATCACTATGGTGAAAATAAAGAATGGGTCTCGGCTACGAGGCCATGTTAGGTACCCAAATACAAAAGATACACTGAACTAAATGAGGAAAGAGGGAAAACCTCATGGTAACAACCCCCCCCCCTCAAATTACAATGCATAAAATAAAAAATGAGAAGGAACAAAAGGTAGTTACTAAGCAACCATGTCCTTCACTCCAAGAAGACCTCGCAATTGTGCAAGTTTGTGCTCTTTGAAGATTTTATTGAAGATGTAGATTTCTGCACGGATCTGATGAAGTATATGCATCATTGATATTTCCACACATATCCACTTTATCTTCTTGTAATGAATAATATCCAAATAAATTTTGGATGAAATTTTGAAAATCGTGTGGCCATTTCCAGAAAAATGTTGAAATTTTGTTGATTTTAAAATGATCATAAATTCACTTTCCAGACTCTGTTTCGGACGATTTTTTATTTGAAATTGGATATTTTCCTAAGAGGAATTCAAATATTCAATTTGTTTCTACAAATTGTGCTCATAAAATATCAGAATGGAGTCTGATGTGCGCAACTCCCTTTTTGACTCCTGAGATGCATACATGGTGCATGCAAAAGTGTCTGCATGTGACTCCTGAGATGCATGCCATGTATATTCCACATGAATTTAAAAAAACAAATCTGAAATGTTGTAGACATCATATTCAATTAATGGAATACAAATTTCTACAAATACTTTTGTAGAAGACTCTTCATAATAAGAGGCTTGATATTCTGATGGCTTCTCTTCTAGATCTATCTATTCGACCTCCTGCATGAAATATTCACAATATTATTTATTCCAAAATAGAACCTCCAATCTGGTCCATAATTCATTTGGACTTGATTCTTGTGATTCTTCATATACTTGATGGAAAAGTTTGAGAGAAATAGACATGTCGATACTTCTTATGGCCATATCTTATCTATTGAGAAAGTCATTTTTCTCATCAACAGAATCAGGATCTACTTCCATTTCCATATTTATTTGGTACAAGCCTTTGCATCTAAGATGAAGAAGAATTTTTGGCTTCCATTCCAAATAGTCATGAGGCGTGAGAAGTATTTCCGGCAAATAATCCATCTTTTTGTTGTCTTCAATCTTTTGTACTTGCAAAATATGATTTGGTGTAGCTTTTGCTTAGTGGTCCGTCAGCTCTGATACCATGTAAATGTGTTGAACTTGCACAAAATAGATCTAGCTAGAAAATACTACACACATTTGCAGAGAGAAATTGAGAAAGAAGAAGCAAGATAGAAAGAATGGAAGAATTCTCATTAACTGTATTCCACACTCAAAGAGTGAATAATTTACAATAGATATAGGATACATGAGTAACTAGTGAGCCATAGTGGTGGTCTAGATTGACCTGGACACACACCAACAGTTACAAGACTAAACTTCCACCTAGTATAGTCTCTCAGGAAGTTACAAGAGTGAACTGCCACCTAGCTGAGTTAACTAGTCAACTAGTCTTCAGTTAACTGACTGAACAAAGAGTAGTGATTTGGTGATGATCCCAATGTTGCATGGTGAAAAAACCAATGAAAAATCTAAAATCAACTAAACTAGTCAAACTGAAGTGTCAACTGAAAGAGAATATTCTCCAGGTGGAATATTCTCCCCTAAAATATATGAGACTAGATAATGACTAATTATGACTAATAAACAAGGAATAACCTTAGGAAAAATAAATCCTAGGTGTGTGTGAAGTAACTCCAACACTAGGAACCCCCTTGATGAGGTAGAGACGTCCAAGAAAAGAAATGTTTCCCCCACGAAACCTACATCGCGGAAGAATTCCAAAGATACTAAAACATAGATGCAGACTGTGCTCACGGTAGATGACATCGACCTCATCATCTCTACCATATCAAATACATTAGAAGAAATTTTACAGTGCAATGAATAAAACCAAGAATCCATGTATGATCGCATTGAATGATAGCTTAAAGGAATACAACAGGCTCTCCATTCAATCCACGCAGTGCCTAGTGCATCGTTGTCTGTAGGGAACATAGAAGTAGGAGATGATCCTGCCCAACTATGCAGGATAGCAGATGTGACGTAGGCTCTCCTTCATCGTGTATAGGAGGAAAAGGAATGGGCCATAGAGGACTTGAAGCATGCAAAATAGGAATCCATAGAACAATGTCAGGTCATGCAACAAGAAAAATATGACCTCCAGGTGAAGTTTGCAGAGGATAGAGCACAGATCCAGAGGGAGAAAGAAAAGTTTCTCGCAAAGAAGATTGGATTTAAAGAAGCAGTCACTAAATCACTTTGCTCTATGACAGGCTTAGAGCATATGGAAGAAGACCCAGTGGAGAATCAAGTGGGAAGGCTTGCTGAAGCCATTCAACAACTCCAACAAAGAATAACTGAATTGGAATTATAGACAGTGCCAAGCGGTCCACAGGAAGTGCGAGATATAAGAGAAGAAACTACGAAGAGAACAGTTGAGAGAATCAAGGCATTAGCCTTGGAATGCAAAAGCATTAGCAGTCGAAGTGTGAGACCTATGAGCACCTTGCAGAGGACCCTGAGCTCAGGACACTAGATTTAGAGCTTCAGAAGGCAAAGTAGCAAGAAGCAACAATGCAAGCATAGTTGAAGCTACTATCACAAGTCGAGAGGATGAAAAGAGCCCAGGAACACTGATTGGTTTAGTAACAAGTCCATGCCATCCAGAGCAAGTTCATGGAGGTGACTCAATGACTCTAGCTAGTGCAAGCTGCAACTTGCACACATTTTGAGGAGATTGAAGGACAAGGTGCACAACTAGAACAAGTAGTCACCTCAGTTAAATAATGATTGGAAGGACCTGTCACTAAGAGGGTCATTGAAGAGTTCACCAAGAAGGAGCCTCTGGCAAAGCAGCAAGTCAAAGCAGATCGATCCAAGCTTGAGGCATTTGAGGCAGAGTTACCCAGATCAGAGTGAATCAAGACAAGGCACAAGTGAGTGTTGGGGGCCTTTTGGCCCTTGACCAAGTTTTGGAGAAATTGGGTCACGTTTTACTGATTTTGGGAATTCAACAGGATGTTTGAACATAGAGCATTAGGTGAAGCAGAGATTGCAAGATCTTGCCCCCTTTTTGCTGGATTTTTGGGTTTAGGGTTAATGTAACAGGTATGGGATGTCCACCCATGGTTTTACCCATGTTTAGGCCCTTTTGTAATGTATAAATAGATATCTAGGTGATCTAAGTGAAGTAGAAGTGACGTAGTAGTGAATATATGTGGCTTAGTGTGGATCTAGAGGTTTTTTGCATGCTATGTGTTAGGAATTGCAGATATAAGTTTAGGTGATTGTAAGAAGCTCTTGTGCAGACTTTGTAAGAAGGCTTTGTGCTTGAACCTAGCTCAGGGAAGGAGGATGTGGTGAGCTGCACACAGATCTCCTATCTTATGCAGAGCGGGCTATTTTGGCTCAGTGCTTGTAGAAGATTGAAAGAATACAATAAATAAGAGAAGAGTTAGTGGACATAGCCCCACATTGGGGTGAACCACATATATCCTGTGTTGTGGTTGCTTTGTGATTATGCTTGTTATGTGATTGTTGTGATTTATGCTTAGTGCATTAATCTGCTTGTTAGATGAATATTATATAGTAGCTTAGTGCTTAGTAATGTGAATGAATTCTAGATTTGATCTATTTCTATATGCTAAGTGCTTGGATGTATTAAATCTTGTTGAATACTGTGCTTTTCTATACTTAGGGTTTGAATCTGCAATGTAAATAAGGGTTAAATTCTAATGAATTCTAACTGCTAAGCACTCTGTTAAGGTATTGTAATCATAGATCTGTGTCCTAGCTAGGTTGCAGACACTTGGGTCCTGCAAACCCCCCTGCCTCTACCTCAGGTGAGACTTCATCTGCTCAATAGGTGTTGCTGAAAGGGCTAGTAGTTAGGGTTTTGTTGGTGCATTGTTGAAGTATTGAACCCTAGGTTTACCCCTGTTCCAACATCAATTTACAACCTCTATCTATCCATCGGTCTGTGGATGGAAAGAAGTGCTCCTATTCAATTTGGTGTCCATCATTCTCCACAAGCTTGTCCAAAACTCGCCAAGGAATCGAGTGTCTTGATTCGAGATAATGGATGTGGGTAACCCAAAGTGAACCCAAACATACTAAAAGAAGAGATTAGTAGTATGCTTAGTAGTGATCTTCTTTTTACATGGCATTAAGATACACATCTTTCTGAACCTATCCACTAGAACATACAAACATTCATGACCTCCTTTCAACATTGGTAAACCCCCTACAAAATCCATGGAGATACTTTCCCATAGATGGGATGGAACATGTAGTGGTGAGTATAGACCTAGTTTTCTATTAGTGGGCTTACAAGTAGAACACATCACACACCCCTTTACATATTTAATTACAATTTCTTTCATTTGAGGCCAGTAACAAAACCTCTGTAAATGAGCCATAGTTTTTCCTACCCCAAAATGTCAAGACACAAGAGAAGTGTGAGCTTCTCATATTACATGGACTCATTCACTTGTAGGAATACATAGATTTCCAAGATGGTAGAGTATAATGTTTTAGCTAGAGAGAAACCACCAATTGCATGTAGACCTTCCAAGAACCTCCCAACCTTATACCATGTTGCTCATCATGCTCAGCAGTGGGTCACCCCCGAGCTGGGAATAAGCTCCACCCAGGGAAAGTGAATCCTAGACTAGGATGAGGTTAGAGGAGACTGCACAGTGCAACTAGAAGGATTCTCTCCAAGAGCCTTCTTATGCCCACTACTCACAGACTCTCATTCCCCACATGCCTTTTCCACCCTACGATATGCACCTTCACTGTTCCACTGTCCATCGACTACTCTACTTCCCCTTTCAGTGTCTCAACAATAGGTCATATCAGGAATTCTCGGAGCTTTGTAGTTAGTGTTGGACTCTCTCTAGGTGAAAATCCCTTCCCAACAAACTCTCTCACCTGGAGAGAGTTTCTCACAGGCATGACAACCTGCCTCTTCAACCACAAGCCTGAAAAACCGCTTCTTCCACGACCCTACTTTGTATGGAATAACAACAAAGGTTCAATATAGCTCAGGGAATAGTAGAAACCACAATTCCATAAGGTATGAATCGATTTTGGCAAGTGCAGATATGCTGGATTTAACAGGAAAACACAGGTCAACTTCCCTAGTTATTGGTTTCAGAGGTGCGTGAAATATGCAGAGTTCAATGACAGAGGCCCGACAGGTTAGACGAAGGATCGAAGAATGGGAAAATGAGCCCCCCCAATGAGATGACTCTCCAGCTTTAACTGCATGCAACCAGGTAGACACCTGTCTTCCTGGAGCTGCATGCACTCCATTTAGCATTTGTTCCCTTTCCCAAGAACTTAGGATAACTGGGTTTATTTTCCCCCCACTTTAATATTTTCATTTTTGGGAATATAATATAATATTCCCTTGGTTCAATCCCTCTAGATTAGCCCCTCTTCCTAGCCTCTCAGTCCCATCCCTTTCCCTACCTAGTGGATCTTCGTCCCCCATCACTCTTTCTTCGTGATCAATTTACATGCAACGATGTATAAATTTTATTAATGATCTGTGTTGGCACAGGGGCAAACCCAGGGTTCAACACTTCAACAATTCACCAACAAAACCCTAACTACCAGCCCTTTCAGCAACACCTATGAAGCATATTAAGTCTCACCCGAGGTAGAGGCAAGGGTGGTTGCAGGACTGAAGTGTCTACAACCTAGCTTGGACACAGATCTATGATTGAAACACTTAACAGAGCACTTATCAGTTAACATTTATCATTATTTAACCCTTATCCACATTGCAAGTTGAAACCCTAGTTACAGAGTATCATTGTTTTCAACAAGATCTAATACATATAAGAACTTAGCATATAGAAATAGATCAAATTTAGCATTTATTCATATTACCAAGAACTAAGCTATCATATCATATTCATCTAACAAACAAATCACTGCACTAAGAATAAATCACAACAATCAAATAACAAGCATAAGCACAAAGTAACCACAACACAAGATATACGTGGTTCATCCCAGTGTGGGGATACATCCACCAACTCTTCTCTTATTTATTATCTTCTTTCAATATTCTACAATCACAGAGCCATAAGAACCCACTCTGCATAGGACAGGAGACTTGCTCGCACCTTGCCAGATCCTCCTTCCCCAAGCTAGGTTCAAGCATAAATCCTTCTTACAATCTGTACACAAGATTCTTACAATCACTTGCACTTAGCTCTGCATGTTCTTAACACATAGTATGCACAAAGCCTCTAGATTCACACTAATTCGATTCTACTAGGTCTTCGTTACTTACATCGCCTAGATTTCTATTTATACATTACAAAAGGGCCTAAAAATGGGTAAACCCATGGGACGACATCCCATACCCATTACATAAACCCTAAAGCCAAAAATTCCCTAAGAAGGAGCCGATATCCCGCAATCTCTACTTCGCCTTGCGCTCCTCCTTCAACCAACCTATCGAAGTCCCACAATTTTTCAAACATGACCAAGGTTCTCCAAAACTTGATTAAGGGCCAACAGGCCCCCAACACTCACCTGGGACTTGTCCCAAGTCACTCTAATATGGGTAACTCTGCCTCAAATGCCTCGAGCATGGCTCGATATGCTTCAGCCTGTTGCTTCGCCAAAGCCTCCTACTCGACGAATGCTTGAATAACCTTTTTTGTCATGGGTCCTTCCAAGCATTGTTCCATTGTGGTGACCACTTGTTCTAGTTCTGCACCTCATCCTTCAATATCCTCAAAAAGTATGCAAGTTGCATCTTTCACTAGCTAGATTTGTTGAGTCACTTCCATGACCCTACTTTGTATGGAATGGACTTGTTGCTGAATCGTTCATTGTTCCTGGAATTGTTTCATCCTCTCGGTCGCTAGTAGTGGCTTCAATTGTGCTTGCACCATTGCTTCTTGCGGCTTGGCCTCCTGAAGCTGTGACTCTAGTGTCCTTATTTCAGGGTCCTCTGCAAGGCGCTCGTAAGTCTATGCACTTTGAATGCTGAGCTATTTACATTCTAAGGCCAACACCTTGATTCTATGGACTGCACTTCAGGCAGTTTATTCTCTTTGGTCTCGCACTTCCTGTGGAGTGCTTGGCACTGCTTGTAACTCCAACTTTCCTATCCTTTGTTGGAGCTGCTGAATGGATTCGACAAGATTCCCAACTTGGCTTTCCACTCGGGCTTATTCCATCTATTCTAATCCTGTCATAGAGAGAAGTGCTCTAGTGACTGCTTCTTTAACTCTGATCTACTTTGTGAGCAGTTGTTCCTTCTCCTTCTGGATCTGCACTCTATCCTCAACAAACATGGCTTGGATGTCTTCTTTTTCCTATTGTGCAACTTGATGTTGTTCTATGGCTTCCTCTTTTTCTTGTTTTAAGGCCTTAATGTCCTGCTCTTTTTCTTCCTGAACATGATGAAGGTGAGCTTCAGTCGCATCTGCTATTCAGTGTAGCTAGGCAGGTTCATCTCCCAACTATGTTCCTTTTGAAGATGGGGGTGCAATAGACACTACGCGACTAGAGTAGAGGGCTTGTTGTACCCCTTTCAGCTCTCCTTCAATTATTTCATACATGGTCTCTTGTTTGGATTTACTACATTGTAAGATATATTCTGAGGTATCTGAGACAACGATGATGATGAGATCTATGTCATCCACCGTGAGTACAGTCTACATCTATGGTTTACTAGCTTTGGACTTCTTCCACAATGTAGGTTTCATGGGGGGGGAATTTCTTTTCTTGGAGGTCTCAACTTCATCAATAGGGTCCCTAGGTGGTGTTACTACACCTTGTTTTTTCTTTTCTTCTTCTCCTTTGTCTTATTTTTCTACTTTTTCATCACCTCCCCCTCTAGGTGACTCTGAAGCAATCTCTTATGATGCATTTTTTAGGTCATGTATATCTTCCTTTTTCTTCCTTCTGCTACTGTTGGGTGCATCATACTCTTCATGAGTAACCACCGGACTTCCGACGTGTTCGGGGTCAAACATTTCTACCTATTCGACTGGTATTGTTGATTAAAGTTGGTTGTCATTGATGTCAACCCTTGAAAAAATACTTGTGGCACAAGGTTTGGGTAATGGACCCAAGATTGTTTGATGTAAAGATGACTCATTATTGTCTTGTCATGGTTGATGAGAAGTAAAAATGGATGAACTCCAAAGTGGTCCCCTTATGGTGAAATCACTCATGAGAAGACGCTTTGCAGAGTGAGAGAACCCATTCTTATTTGAGGAATAATGAGATGAAGGAAAGTGAATTTGTGAGTGAAACTATCCTAGATGGATAGTGCTTTTCATGCCGCTTCCGGTGGTATTTGGAATGTCACATAAATCCCCACAGTTAGAGAGTTATGACCATAAGAAGTTAGAGAACCCTCATGAGTCTTATAGAAGCCCCCAATAGTCAAAGTGCTTTGCAAAAAAAAAATATTTTAAATGAAGAAGCCCTAAAATAAGGAAAGTGTAAGGCTACATGAAGATGTAAATAACAGACAAAACTCACTCATAAAAACACACTTGTACATATTGTATATCTATTTTCTTGTGTAAATCTTCTTGTAAATACTTGTGGATACATTTGAAGTGGTGAATGTCTGAGGTAGCACGAAGGGTTGACGGAGAAATTCTCAGATTCACAGAAAACCCTATTTTTTGAGGCATGCGCGAGTTGTCTATGTATAGGGTGAGTACACGTATGCGGGCTGGTTGTGTATAATGTGTGTACATACGCGGGTTGGTTGTGTATAGGGTGAGTACATGTATGCGGGATGTCTATGTATAGGGTGAGTACGTACACAGGTTGGCTGTGTATAGGGTGAGTACATGTTGATAAAACCATGAAACTTGAGAAGATGAAGGTGCAGAGGTTCTAGATTCTGAGATCAAGCTCCTAGGAAGGTCTAGAGTGATCAGATACATTAGATCCATCCATTGGTTCAAAAGGTATGTCTTATTTCTATGAATAGTTGGATTTTGATGTATGCATGAGGAATGGCAATGGAGATTTGAGGATTCTCTCTAGAAAGACTAGTGGCTACATGGGATCTTCTGTATAATTTAGATCTACATAAATACAGTGTTGGTATATTTATCATTGATACTTCTTCTTGAGGCAGATCTTGTATTTCCTGGCATATCGCTAATAGTTTTTATGGTACATGGTTGAGATCTTGTATTTATTGATGTCTTGAGAAGTTAAATTTCAGAAAGGGGTTGAATCTTGAAGACTAAGATCATGTGAGGGATATTATACTTGTTCATGATTACACATACCTGTATGGCACATGAATAGAGAGAGACATACTTTCCTTGAGTGGAAGCTATGTATGAGGATACATGCAGAGGGTCCAGTTATAGTCTGGATACAGTGATAGGTTACAATTCTATGTGAAATAAGTTACAGAGGGTCAAAAGTTTTCAAGTGAAAGGAAACCCTAGTTTCATAAGGAATATGCAGGCTACATAGCAGATAGGGCGCATACATATGTGGGATGCATAATAGATAGGGCACGTACCTATGTGGGTTGCATCACTAGAGGTCATGTATCTATTGTATTTTTGTAGATACATGTTTAGTTCAGGTACATATTGATTATAGGACAATTGTACAGATTGGATACAGGTCAATGGTACAGGTTGATACAATTGTACAACAATATATCTCACAGTGACAGGTTGACATTGATTCCATCATTATAATTCTACTTCATGTTGGCAAGATGGGGCAAGGATAGGTGGTTGTAGCCACCTTCTGGTTGTATCCTGAGAACTTAGGGGGTTGTAGCCTCCTTCTAGTTGTAGCCAGATAATTGGGGAGTTGGAGATTCCCTCACGTTGTAGCATGAGAAAATAGAGGGTTGGAGCCTCCTTTCAGTTGAAACTAGAAAACAAAGGAAGTTTATGCTTCCAATGAATGTAATTCTTCAAGACATATAAGAAAAAACGTTTCATGGTTTTCTCCCGATTTGGGTTTCCACGTAAAACACTGGTGTATTGTGTATGTGTGTGATTGTTCATTTCTTATTGTTCATTATTGGATAATAATTCTACATTGATATAACACTTGGATTATTTGGAAAAAAATATTATAATTACGCTATTACTGATTCATCCCCCCTCTTAGTAATCCAACAATTGTTTTCAGAGCAGGTTCCTTTAAAAATCAGTTTAACCACTGAAAGGTATATCATGGAGATTACCAACTCATATAAAAATGGAATACCACACTTTGATGGAAAAAAGTATGATTTTTGGAGCATAAGGATGAAGACATATATACAGGAACAGGGGTTTGAAATTTGACAATCAATTATAGATGGATACGTAGTACCAACAGTTCCACCAACAAATGACAAAGCAATGAAACTTGGTCAGAATAATTCCAAATCTACAAATTCACTTTTGAATGGTCTCAGTGTAACAGTATTCACCAAAGTTGCACTTTGTAAATCCACTAAAGAGATTTGGGACAAGACTCGAAATATTTATGAAGGAGATACAAAAGTCAAAGCAATAAAACTTCAAACTTACAGAGGTCAGTTCGAACAATTAAAAATGAAGGAAGATACGAATATTGCAACCTACTTCTTAAGAGTTGACGAAACAATGAATGCAATCATAGGATTGGGAGAAGAACTCGAATAATATGTAATTGTTCAAAATATACTAAGATCTCTTCCTATGAGATTCAACCCTAATATATCAGCAGTAGAAGAAAGACTGGATCTAAACTCAATAAGCATGGACGAACAACATGGAATCTTCACAACATATGAAATGAGAACTGAACAAGAAAATCCAGATGTAAAAGAAGCATCCTTCAAAGAATCCAAAATATCAAAGAAAAATAAAAAGGAACAAGAAGGATATAGAAACAACAATGATGTCTCGGAAGATGATGAAGAAGTGGCCAAATTCGTCAAAAGACTGAACAAGGGAACCAATGGTAGGTATAGAGGTAAGATTCCTTTAATTTGTTTTAATTGTGATGGTATTGGTCATTTTTATAACAAATGTCATCATAATAAAAAGAGAAATGATGAAGATTACTCAAAAGGAAAACACACATATAAAGGCAAAAGAACTACAAAGAAAGATTTCAAGAAAAGCTTATGAATCAAGGAAGATATCTCATCATCAGATGAAGATGAAATTAGTGATAGTGAGACATGAAGATTTCTATTCATGGTAGTAAAATATTCTGACAAAGAAGACTCCGAAGAAGAATATGAAGAAGCTGAAGAAGTATATGAAGAAGTCGAAGACGAGATTGAAGAAATAAAAGTTGACTATCGAGAAGAATTAATGTGTGCCATAGAAGTTATCATAAGAGAAAATAAGAAAACAATAAACTACAAGCAGAACTAGACAAGAAAAATGACACTCGAGAACTAGAAAAAATGATCACAAGATGTTCAAATAGAAGAAGATAAAAGAATTGAATAAGCACTCAAATAACAACTAGAAGAAAATGACAAGATAATTGGAAACTTGGAAGAAGAGATTGTCACACTAAGAAAGGATATTCAAAAAAAACAAATGCAGAATAGCTCAAAAGTTATGGATGACATTATTAGCAGTCAAAAATCTCATCTTGACAAGTCTGAACTTGGATACAATCAGACAGAAAATGGATCAAGCTCCAAAACAACATATCAAGAAACAAATCCAAAAAGCTATGTAGAAACAATCAAAGGGGATAGGAAGATATACAAGGAAGATTACAGGAACACTCCTCCACCGAGAAGATTCAAATTTTAGAATCAACAATAGATAGATAGGCCTCAAGAAGAAGAAGGATTCATAAGAGCACCTTCTTTCAGAAGATCTTCAACTCCCAGGTATCAAACTATATTTTTTGGTTTATGTTATGCATGTAATAATTTTGGACATAAAGCTGTGAATTGTAGAGCTAACAACAATAACAATAACAACTTTGAGAGTCATACACAAAGGGGTTATTCAAGAAGACCTAGTGAAACACAAAGAAAAAGTTACAACAGGTTTGAATCTTTGAGCACTGAAGTGGAATGTTACAAATGTAACAATTTTGGACACATGGCCAAAGATTGCAGAATGATAGTCCTTCCTAAAGAACCTCAATAGAATAACAACAATCACAGACAAGAACCTCAGAAAACGATATGGATAAGAAAGCAAGATCAGTATAGAAATGAAGAACACACGGTCTCTCTACAAGATAAGAAGAATAAACATGGTTGGTATGTTGATAGTGGGTGTTCAAAACACATGACATGTGACAGATACAAATTTCTTACATTGCGAAGGGAAATAAATGGATCAGTCACCTTCGGAAATGATAATTCATCCAAAATCATTGGAGAAGGCACAACCCGAATTAGGAACAAGAATAAAAAGGCACAAAATGTTCTATTGGTAGAAGATATGAAACATAATCATCTAAGTGTGATTCAAATGTGTGACCAAGGTCATAGAGTTACTTTCAATTCACAAAAGTGTGAGATAAGAAGAGAAGGTTCATGGAAATTGGTCGGTACAAATGCAAGAAATTCAAACAACATATATGTACTAAGTGAAATTGGAAATGAAAAGTGTTTTATAGGAAAGGAAGATGAAAGTTTTTTATGGCACAGAAGAATGGGTCACATGCATTTTGATAACCTTGTCAAAGTCACCAAAAGAGAAGCAGTCAAAGAAATGCCCCAGATCACAAAACCAACCAACACTTTATGCAAGCATTGTCAACAAGGAAAGCAAACAAAGACTAGGTTGAAATCAAAGGAATATTCAACAACAAGACCATTGGAAATTTTGCATACTGATATATTTGAACCAACTACAACAAAGGGATTAAAAGGTGAGAGATACTTTATGTTATTAGTTGATGATTATACAAGAATGACTGAAGTTTTCTTTCTCAAGAACAAGTCAAAAGATTTTGAAAACTTCAAGATCTACAAGGAAATGGTTGAAAATGAGATGGATTCAAGAATCAAATGCTTGAGATATGATAATGGAGGAGATTTCACTTCAAAGGAATTTATGGACTACTACATCAATCATGGAATAAAAAGGCAATTCTTTGTTTCTAGGACATCTCAACAGAATGGAGTTGTTGAAAGAAAGAACAGGACAATACAAGAAATGGCTCAAACAATGCTAATGGATTCCAAATTGACTGATATATTTTGGACACAGGAAGTGCATACAAAAGTTCACATTCAAAACATGGTAATGCTTAGAAACAACGCTAATAAAACTCATGAGCTATGGAAAGGAATACCAATAAATGTGAAACACTTCAGAGTTTTTGGAAGCAAATGCTACATCAAAAGAGAATATGGCAGAATGTGAAAGTTTGACTCTCGTGTGGATAAAGGAGTACTTGTTGGTTACTCAAGTACAAGGAAAGCATACAAGTGTTACAATATAATATTGAACAAAGTTGTGGAAAGCATCAACGTAACAATTAATGAAACAGGATGACTAGAATCAAAGGAAGAAGAAAACAAATCAATGGAACAACTTTTCAAAGAAGAAGAAGCAAAAAAAGAAGTAGAAGTAGAAGATGAAGAGAATCTGACAGAAGTAGAAGAGCAAGTTCAACAAGTGTCTCCAAAGACACCTAGTAAACGAGTACATAAGAATCATCCTTTAGATCAAATTATTGGGAACAAAGATGCAGGAGTTGAGACTAGAAGAAGAATCCATTCACCAGAACAAATACACCTGGAACTCTTATCTACAATTGAACTAAAATGTTTTGAAGAATCCAGCAAGGATGAATTTTGGAATAAGGCCATGGATGAAGAATTTGATCAAATAGAGAAAAATGACACTTGGGAATTGGTTCCAAGACCAAAGAATAAGAATGTGATCGGCACAAAATGGGTGTTCAAGAATAAATTGAATGAAGATGGATAGGTTTCAAGGAACAAAGCTAGATTGGTATGTAAAGTATATGCACAGATTGAAGGAATTGACTTTGAAGAGACATTTTCCCCAGTTTCCATAATTGAAGCAATCTGTTTGATTTTAGCTTATGTATGCTCCAAAAATGTTAATGTATATCATATGGATGTAAAATCATCTTTTCTGAATGGGGAAATTGAAGAAGAAGTCTACATTGAACAACCAGAAGGATTTCAATTGTCAGAGAACACAGATTATGCGTGTAAATTAAAGAAGGCCTTGTATGTTCTAAAACAGGCTCCTAGAGCATGGTACTCCAAATTGGATAAGTCTCTGTAGTAGGCAGGGTTCATAAAAGGAAGTGCAGACAACAACCTCTACATCAAGGTAAGTCAAGGTAATATTTTATTAATTGAATTTTATGTTGATGAGATTATTTTTGGTAGTGATGATGACAGGTTAAGCCAGAAATTTGCAAAAGATATGAAAAATGAATTTGAAATGTCCTTACTTGGAGAACTATCCTTCTTTTTGGGACTTCAGATACGTCAAAGAAACCAAGGAATTTTTATTTCTGAAGCCAAGTATATCATAGAAATGATAAAATATTTGGAATGGAAGATTGCAAACCAGTTATCACTCCCATGCAAACCAGTTGTAAGTTGAGCAAAGATGATGATTCAAAGTCTACAGATCAGAGGAAATACATGTCAATGATTGACAACCTACTATATGTGACAACATCCAGACCAGATGTAATGCATGCAGTTGGACAGGTGGCACGATCTCAAGAAGCACCAAAGGAATCACATGTATTAGAAATAAAGAGGATTTTCAGATATCTCAAAGGAACAGAAGAGTTTGGATTATGGTATCCAAAAGGAAAAGATCTATCACTTAGTTCCTACATAGATGCAAATTGGGCAGGTTGTATTGATGACCAACGAAGAACCAGTGGAGAAGCGTTCTACTTAGGTGAGTGTTTGGTATCATGGCTAAGTAAGAAACAATCATCGGTATCTTTATCTACAATTGAGGCCGAGTATATTGCAACTGCATCATGTTGTACACAGGTTATTTAGATGAAAAAAACTCTGATAGATATACAAGTTGAGTATGATGAGCCCATTCCAATCTATTGTGATAATACAAGCGCCATCAGTATCTCTAAGAACCCATTGATTCACTCCAAGATGAAGCACATTCCAATCAAGTATCACTTTCTATGGGAGCAGGTTGCAGAAAAGAACATCAAAGTTGATTATGTGGGAACAAAAGAACAAGTGGCAGACATCGTCACAAAACCACTTCCATGGGAATCCTTTGAATATCTTCATCAGAGACTTGGAGTTATTTCTACTCCAAAATGAATGCTTATCTTATATGTCTTAGATTTACACAAGGAATCACCATAAGCAGACAGTTTAGTCAAGGGGAGCAACCCCGGATGGAAAGATACCTTTGCCATTGATGAAAAAGGGGGAGAGATTTATTAGATCCAGAG
Organism: Picea engelmannii; assembly: GCA_009831015.1. Lineage (NCBI taxonomy): Eukaryota > Viridiplantae > Streptophyta > Pinopsida > Pinales > Pinaceae > Picea > Picea engelmannii. The sequence continues at coordinate 76,236 of ML776873.1, forward strand.
GACAGAGATAGAGGACAAAAGCATGGTTCTAGGGGGAGCATATTTATTAGATGCAGAGGACAGAGACAGAGGACAAAGGCATTGCTCCAAGGGGACCAGATTTATCAGATACAGAGGACAGAGGCATGGTTCTAGGGGGAGCATGAGTGATATGTTTTTAGTATTGCATCAGAGTGTTGCCATCAATGCCAAAGGGGGATATTGTTGATTAAATTTCATTTTCATTGATGTCAACCCTTGAAGAAAGCCCCGTGGCAGAAGGATTGGGTAATGGACCCAAGATTGTTTGATGTAAAGATGACTCATTATCATCTTTTCATTGTTGATAAGAAGTAAAAATGGATGAAATCCAAAGTGGTCCCTTATGGTGAAAGCCCTCACAGGAATACACTTTGCAGAGTGAGAGAACCCATGCTTATTTAAGGAATAATGAGTTGGACAATGAATTTGTGAGTGAAACTATCCTAGATGGATAGTTCTTGTCATGTCATTTCTGGTGGTATGTGGAACGCCACATTACTCCTCATGGATAGAGAGTTATGACCATATGAAGTTGGAGAACCCTCATGAGTCTTATAGAATCCCCCAAGAGTCAAAGTGATTTGAAAAAAGAAATTATTTTAGATGAAGAAGCCCTAAAATAAGGAAAGTGTAAGGCTACATGAAGATATAAATAAGAGACAAAGATCACTCATAAAAACACACTTGTACATATTGTATATTTATTTTCTGGTGTAAAGCTTCTCGTAAATACTTGTGGATACATCTGAAGTGGAAAATGTTTGAGGTAGCACAAAGCGTTGACGGTGAAATTCTCGGATTCACAAAAACCCTATTTTCTAAGGCATACACGGGTTGTCTATGTATAGGGTGAGTACACGCATGTAGGATGTTTGTGTATAGGGTGTGTATGTATGCAGAATGGATGTGTATAGGGTGTGTACATGTACATGGGATGTCTGTGTATAGGGTGATTACGTACGCGGGTTGGCTGTGTATAGGGTGAGTACATGTTGATAAAGCCATGAAACTTGAGAAGATGAAGGTACAAAGGTTCTAGATTCTGATATCAAGCTCTCGGGAAGGTCTAGAGTGCTCAAATACATCAGATCCATACATTGGTTCAAAAGGTATGTCTTATTTCTATAAATAGTTGGATCTTGATGTATGCATGAGGAATGGAAATGGAGATTTGAGGATTCTCCTAGAGAGACTAGTGGCTACATGGGATCTTCTGTATAAGTCAGATCTACAAAAATGCAGTGCTAGTATATTTATCATTGATACTTCTTGTTGAGGCAGATCTTGTTTTTCTTGGCATATGGCTAAGAGTTTTTATGGTAGATGGTTGAGATCTTGTATTTATTGATGTATTGAGAAGTTGAATATCAAAAAGGGGTTGATGAGTAAGACCATGTGAGGGATATTATACTTGTTCATGATTACACATACCTATATGGCTCATGACTAGAGAGAGACATACTTTCCTTGAGTGGAGGTTATGTATGAGGATGCATCCATAGGGTATAGTTACAGTCTGGATATAGTGACAGGTTACAGTTCTATGTGAAAGAAATTACAGAGGGTCAGAAGTTTTCAAGTGAAAGGAAACCCTAGTTTCATAAGGAATATGAAGGCTTCTTAACAGATAAGGTGTGTACATATGCAGGCTACATAACAGATAGGGTGCGTACATACGTAGGCTACATCACTACAGGTCATGTATCTCTTGTATTTTTGTAGATACATGTTCATTTTAGGTATAGATTGATTACAAGACAATTGTACAGATTGGATACAGGTCAGTGGTACGGGTTGATACAATTGTACAACAGTATATCTCATAGTGACAGGTTGACAATGGTTCCATAATTCTACTTCTACTTCAAGGTGGTAGGACAGGGCAAGGATAGGTGGTTGTATCCACCTTCCAGTTGTATCTGAAGAACTTAGGGGGTTGTAGCCTCCTTCTGGTTGTATCCAGAGAATTGGGGAGTTGGAGCTTCCCTCAGGTTGTAGCCTGAGAAACTAGGGGGTTGGAGCCTCCTTCTGGTTGTAGCCAGAGAATTGGGGAGTTGGAGCTTCCCTCAGGTTGTAGCCTGAGAAACTAGGGCGTTGGAGCCTCCTTCCAGTTGTAGCTAGAAAACAAAGGAAGTTGGTGCTTCCAATGACTGTAATTCTTCAAGAGATATAAGAAAAATAATTTTGTGTTTTTCTCCTGATTTGGGTTTCCACATAAAACACTGGTGTACTATGTATGTGTGTGATTGTTCATTTCTTATTGCTCATTATTGGATAATAATTCTACATTGATATAACACTTGGATTATTAGGATAAAAGGATTATAATTACACTATTATTGATTCACTGCCCCTCTCAGTAATCCAACAGGTTTAAGGAACTCTGCGGGCCATTCCTTAGTGATTTCTTCCATGTCCTCCTCTATGAGTTTATACTAACTCTGCATCTCTTCCTTGTGTTCGTCTTCACACACAATGATATAAATAAAATGTCTATTTGAGTGGAACTTGACAAATAGTCTGAACTTATAGAGGGTGTTCGATGTCATCCAAGGGAAAGAGTCAATAGCCCTCTTCAACTGCAGGTAGTAGATGTGGAACACTACGTTTGGCTGCCATTGTTTTTCCATGTCTCTCGAATACCAGAGCACGGTGAACTTCGCAGCTAAGGGTTCTGATGGATTAATCTCAGGGAAGGTCACACCTTCCGACATTTCCCAAGCAATGAAAGCAATGGGTATAAACAGCCAACTGAAGTGGAACTCGTAGCCATGATCCCGAGCTTTGCGACAGTCTTTCTCTAACTGGTTGACAAGGTAGCTCATCTAATTAATTTGTAGCCATTCCACACATTTTCCCCCGAGGTTAACAACGAACCCTCTAACCTCTATGGGTCTGTTCTTCCTTACTAGCTTACCAACAATCAATTGGCAGGCTAGGCTCAGTATGCCATTCTGAATGGAGGCTACCTTGTAGCCTCACTTCCCATTTTCCACCTTGCCATAGGTATCTTTAATTTTTTGCGCCAGGGCACGATCTGTAGCCTTCCTTGGATAAAATTCTTATGGTTTTGGTCCTTGCATGCTTAATCCAATTATTCGATGGATCAACGCTAGATCTATAGTGACGTGTTTTTCCAGCCACATATAGTCACCATGGAAACAATAAAACAAGAGTTTAACGCACACGTTAACCTCTTGATCCCTTCCAAAGTATGGTATCTTCATCATGTTCAGGATAGTGGACCTCGAGATGTCCATAGTCCATGGCTAGGGGATGATATTCGACTTCTTCCCCTTGGTCCTGGTCAAATACTTATTCAGTGCGAGCATTCCATGGTTCTTATGATCTCCCAAGTTGAATTCATTGACCTTCAACATCATGATTTTTCCTAACTATAGTCCAACTGCGTGTATCCCCTTCGGGAGGTACGCAATAATAAGGTGTAGTCGAAGTCCCTCGAGACACTGTCATGGATCATCGTGCCAGCCAGATGTGGGATATAATCAAGCAGGATAGAAGGGATGAGCTTCGCATTCGCCGAGTCATCACGATTATTGGTTCATTTCTCTGTCACAGATCTGGATGGTCTAGATCCATGAGCATTCGACGAGGATTCTTGCACTCCTCTCGTCAACGAGGCTTGGACTCCTATAGACATGACCTTCTCAGCCATGAGTTCAATGAAGATATCTTCGATGGATTTCTCTACTTTTTTGAATTCACCCGACATGCACGCTCGAGATCAGGTATCTTAGGTCGGTGATCAAATACTCGATGTAACAGAATGGGTGGAGAGGTCTCAAATAGGCACAACGTGAAAGAAAATAGTTCTTTGTGGGCTTGAATAATCATTGTTTGCAGAAGTGTTTTCGGTGCAACACTCGACAGGATAAATATAAAACGTCATAATGGACTCCTCCATTGGGAAGGAACACCTTAATCAACACAATTCCATCCGTTATGGCACGGTCCCAATGGTCTAATGGCAATTTTTCTGGCCATAACTACGAGAGGAGTTATTCTGGAGTGTCGGGCTAACGGTCGGGATGCCTCCAATGGTCATATTTCTTTGTCGTGGCGAAGTGCCAATCTTCGTTGTTCTGATATCCCAATGAAGTTCCAGTTTTTCAAACCTTCCTTCTCCAAAGTCCTCCCTGGAACTTCCTATAATTTTTCTAACTTTGCTTTCTTCTTACTGAGCTTTCTAGCTTTCTTTCCTGTAATCTGAGTAACTGGTTTCTTCTTTCCATTATTTTTCTTATCTCCTCTTGGCATAGTAACTTCAAATTGTGGAGGGTCTTTCAAGGGTCGTGAGAGTAATACTTCTTCTCTTTTAGGGGTAGGTGCTCTACTCTCTTGTACATATAGGTATTTCAAGTATTCCTGTGTTATTTCAACTTAGACTTCCCAATTTATGTTCCTTAGTAGCTTCAAATGGTCCTCTTGTTCATTTAGTAAGTGTGTTATTCTCCTAGCCATGAAATCTCTTAGTTATTTCTTTTTCTGTTCTAGATCCTCGTCTTCTTGTTTCCTTTGTGTCTGATATTTCTCAATCCAGGTTTTTCCTAGAAAAATGGCAAATGGGGTGTTGTTCTCAATAAACTTAATGATCTCAAATTCTTCTTCTGTCGAATTTCCATGAGCACTCATAGTTTTCTGGGTAAGTCTTCCACATAGGGTTATCAACTTTCCTCTAAATAATCTTATTCCTCCCAATGAAGGAACCATAGAAGGCTTTCCCAAAATTTCCCAAGTTCTTTCTGTCATGATATTCACCTGTGTTTTTTCATCTAGAACACAGTCTATGTCAAAGTCTCTTATTCTTGTTTCTATGCACTTCTTCTCTTTTAAGATCTCTGATAAGTTGGTATATCTATGATCATTCAGGGTTTCTTTCATCTGTAACAATACAATCTCTGATTCTTTCTGGGGTTCTGTCATATCCTTAGTTTCTTGGCCCATCTCATGGTTTTCTTGTCTCATATTCATCTTTTCAACTTTAGCAATCATTCTAGGGAAATCCAAAACTTCATGGTCCATAGCTTTACAACAAAGAAAACTAGCGCCTCTACTAGGGAATTCCTTAGCAAGATGTCGCGGTCTTCTACAACTATAGAAAAGAGTTAATCCTCTCTTTCTTTTAAATGACCCCCAACCTTTCCTGTACTGCACGCTGGAATCACAGTAACTAACCTGCAAAAAAATCTTTCTAGGATCTTGCATCCATTTTTTAGTCCAAACATCCTTTCTATGCATAGGAATAACATATCGTTCACTATTCTGATTAGATCTACTCATATCCAATCTTCTTTCTTCTAGATGTTCCCTAGTTTTCAAACTAGGAAAACATCTATTAGACATACCTAGATCCATTCTTTTGAAACAAAAATTTCCACTTATCTTACTTTTCTCAGAGCACAAAGCTTTAATATCTTACCTCTTTTCCTCAGATCTAATTCCTTTCTCAACACAGAGCTTCACAGTCAAGCATAATACTATGCACTAAACCAACAGATCTATGCATAGAGATTTCTTTCCTTTAGTTCCCAGCAATCATAGTTTCAGGTCTCGGAAATAGAACCATTTGTTGTCACAGGAGTAGACCCAAGGTTCAACACTTCAACAACGCACCAATAAGACCCTAACTACCGACCCTTTTGAAAACACCTGTGAAGCAGATGAAGTCTCACCCAAGTTAGAGGCAGGGGTGGTTGCAGGATTCAAGTGTCTACAACTTAGCTGGGACATAGATCTGTGATTGAAAAACTTAATAGAGCACTTAGCAGTTAACATTCATCAGTATTTAACCCTTATCCACATTGTAAGTTGAAACCCTAGTTACAGAGCAGCGCAGTATTCAACAATATCTAATACATCTAAGCACTTAGCATATAGAAATAGATCAGATTTGACATTCATTCATATTACCAAGCACTAAGCTATCATATCAGATTCATCTAACAAAGAGATCATTGCACTAAGCATAAATCACAACAATCACATAACAAGCATAAGCACAAAGAAACCACAACACAGGATATACGTGGTTCACCCTAGTGTGGGGCTACATCCACAAACTCTTCTCTTCTTTATTGTCTTCTTTCAATATTATACAAGCACAAAGCCACAAGAACCCACTCTGCATGGGATAGGATATCTGTGCACACCTCACTAGATCCTCCTTCCCCAAGCTAGGTTCAAGCACAAAGCCTTCTTACAATCTGCACACAAACTTCTGACAATCACTTGCACTTAGCTCTGCAAGTTCTTAACACTCAGTATGCACAAAGCCTCTAACTTTGCACTAAGACGATTCTACTAGGACTCCCTTACTTGCATCGCCTAGATTTCTATTTATACATTACAAAAGGGCCTAAACATGGTTAAACCCATGGGTCAACATCCCATACCTATTACATAAACTCTAAACCCAAACATTCCCTAATAAGGGGTCGAGATCCTGCGATATCCACTTTGCCTTGCGCTCCTCCTTCGACCAGCCTGTTGAAGTCCCAAAATTCATCAAACATGACCAAGGTTCTCCAAAACTTGGTCAAGGGACAACAATCGACATAATTACATATACAAAAATTAGGCTTATTGGCCTTAACATCCAAGATCTTCGGCCTATAACACATAATCCTACCAACTTATCAACACTCGACTCACTAGCCTACAAACATCAATACATTTCATAGGGGATCAACCTGGGGTATTTATTTGTAAAATCCCCAACCACCAAGAGGTCGGGCAACGTCACTACTCAGACACTTCACTTAGCTCTGATACCAATTTGTAACGTCCCCATCCAACAATAGATCGAGAAACATCACAGAGGAACATACATACACACACACACACACACACACACATATATATATATAACATGCATTTATAATTAATTTAAAACAAATAACATAGAATTACTACTACCATACAGACTCCTGTGGAATTGACAGTAATTCATACATGCAACAGAACACATGATAACATTTCAAGAATCACAGACATGCACAACATACATAGTTAAGGATAGAAATGATACTTATCTTTTAACTCGATAAAAACCACCAACTGCATGCAGACCTTCCACAAACGTCCTATTCTTAGACCACACTTCTCATCACGTTCAGCAGTGGGTCACCCCTGTACTGGGACTAAGATCCACCTAGGGCAAGGGAATCCTAGACTAGGTTGAGGTTACAGGAGACTGCACGGTGCAACTGGAAGGATTCTCTCCAAGAGCCTTCTTACGCCCACTACTCACAGAATCTCATTCACCACATGCCTATTCCACCCCAGGAATATGCACCTTCACTGTTCCACCATCCATCGACTTCTCCACTTCCCCTTTCAGGGTCTCAACAACAGGCCAAATCAGGAATTCATAGAGCTTCATAGCTAGTGCTAGACTCTCTCTAGGAGAAAATCACTTCCCAACAAACTCTCTCACCTGGAGAGAGTTGCTCATAGGTCTGACAACCTACATCTTCAACCACGGGCTTGACAACCTGCTTCTTCCACCAACTTCAATTCAGTTCCAACAAGGTGAGGACAACATTAAAGGTTCAATACATCTCAGGGAATGGAAACAACCACAATTTCGTAAGGTACAACTTGGTTTTGGCAAGTACAACTATGCTAAATTTCACAGGAAAACACAGGTCAAATTCCCCAGTTATTGGTTTCAGAGGTGCGTGAAAGATGTAGAGGTCGATGATGGAGGCTTGATAGGTTAGGTGAAGTATCAAAGAATGGGAAAATGAATCCCCCCAACGAGCTGTCTCTCTATATTTAACTGCATGTGCCCAGGTAGACACCTGTCTTCCTAGAGCTGCATGCAGTCCATTTAGCATTTGTTCCCTTTCCCAAGAACTTAGGATAACTAGGTTTATTTCCCCCCCACTTCAATATTTTCATTTTTCAGGAATATATTATAATATTCCTTTGGGTTAAGCCCCCTAGATTATCCCTTATTTCCTATCCTCTGAGTCCCATCCCTTTTCCTACCTGGTGGATCTTCATCCCTGATCACTCTTTCTTCATGGTTAGTCTACATACAACGATGTATAGATTTTATTAATGATCTACATAATTACATATACAAAAATCAGGCTTATTGGCCTTAACATCCAGGATCTTCGGCCTATAACACATAAGCTTACCAACTTAACAACACTTGGCTCACCAACCTACAAACATCAATAAATTTCACAGTGTCTCGGCCTAGGGTATTACAATCCCCTCCCCTTATTTTCGCATTGTACTCAGTGCAACTCATTTACATAATGTTAGCAAGATTTTCAAAATCTTAAAAAAGATGCAGGTATTTTGCCTGCATAGCATCCTCATTCTCCCATGTCGTGTCCTCAGGACCGTACCAAGTTTACTGGACCTTTACAAGCCCCATGGATTGATTCTAGAGTTGGTTTCTCTTCTTGTCCAATATGCGCACCAAATGCGCTTGCAATGCACCTTCTTTCTCCACCTGAATCACATTCCAATCAATCACATGATTAGGATCAGGTACATACTTCTTGAGCAATGAAACATGAAATACATTATGAACAGTCATGGATATAGGAAATGCAAGCATATAAGAAAATGGTCCAATCCTTTCTAGGATTTCAAATGGTCCACAATATTTGGCTTCCAACTTGGAACAGTTTCCCAGGTTCAGGGAACTTCTGTTGGATTTTAGTTTCAAGAAAACATGATCACCCAATTTAAACTCTTTGTGGTTTCTGTTCTTATCAGTGTAACTTTTCTACCTGTCTTGGGTAGCCTTCAAATTCTACTTAATCTTCATCATTTTCTCTTCCATTTCCTTGAGAAATTCTCTCCCAACCAATTCCCTATGAGCTGGGTTATCCCAGCTTACTGGGGTGTTGTACTTTATGCCGTAAAGTGCTTCAAATGGGCTCATCTTCAGTGATGCTTGATACCCATTGTTGTAAGCAAATTATACCAAGTGTGGGTAGTCTTCCTGTTGGAGTTACTTCACACACACCTATGATTTATTTTTCCTAAGGTTATTCCTTTTTTATTATTCATAATTAGTCATTATCTAGTCTCTTATATTTTAGGGGAGAAGTCCACCTCGAGAATATTCTCTTTCAGTTGACACTTCAGTTTAACTAGTTGAGTTGAGTTTAGATGTTGCAATGGGATCATCACCATGCGACATTGGGATCATCACCATGCTAATTCGACCTTTCCTTGGTATCATCACCAGAGTGGCACATTAGCCTTGATTCCCTGAGTTAACTCCTCACTACTCTCTGTTCAGTCAGTTAACTGAAGACTAGTTGACTAGTTAACTCAATTAGGTGGCATTTCACTCTCGTAACTTCTTGACAGACTAGAATAGGTGGCAGTTCACTCCTGTAACTGTTGGTGTGTGTCCATATCACTCTAGAACACCACTATGGTGCATTGGTTCACTTCAATTTGAACTCATTTATTTATACAGAGTATATCATGTGTAAATTATTCATTATTCACAACAGTTAATGAGAATTCTTCCATTCTTTCTCTCCTTCTTCTTCCTTCTCCAATTCTCTCTAAAAATGTGTGTATTATTGTTTATCTTGATCTATTATGTGCAGGTTCAATACATTTACATGGTATCAGAGCTGATGAATTGCTAAGCAAAATCTACACCAAAATTTTTTGTAGGTACAAAAGATTGAAGACAGTAGAAAGAAGGAATTCCAAAAAGAATTCATTCTTACACCTTACAACTATTTTGCATGGAAGGAGAAAATAGCCAGACATATCCAATATAGAGGGTTGTATGGGTTAACCATGAATAGAGATATAGAACCGACATCATCCATGGAAAAATCCAAGTACTTAAATCGCATGGATGAGGCACTCAGAACAATTTGCAGTCTTATCTCTCCCAATCTCCTTTTTCACATATCTTCCCGTAAGACTCCCAATGAATCCTGGAAAATCTTGGAAGGGATCTTTGGAAAATAGGATGAGATGAGGGGACACATGCTGGAGGTGGAGCTACTCACATTGGATCCAAAAAGATTCGACAATATCTAAGATTTCTTTACAAAATTCAAGGATTTACTATCTCAACTCAAAGCTTGCGGGGTTGATAAATCGGCAGAGGAGAAACAAAATGTTCTCAACATTCTCTCCAAGATTGGTACTGAATTGTATGTATTCATATCCACATTCCATACTATCAGATTCCCCTCTGGAGCCACCTGGAAGATTCCTTCTCTTGAGGACTTTATCGAATCCTTGACATAGGAGCAAACCAAGCTCATCAACATGGGCACAATCAAAGGCCCAAGGGTGCATGCACTCACTATACATGATGGCAGCCACAAATATCAGAAATCTAAAGATAAAGATAAGTGGAAAGATCATGCACATACAAAGAAGGAAGGGTACACAAAACCCTTCACTGATGCCTCTGAATCCAAAGGAGAAAAGGGAAGAAAAGGAGAGAAATGCACATACTGTCACAAAGGATTCCATTCGGAATCCGCATGCATGCAAAACAAAATATATATGATGTCTCAGATAATTCAGCAAAAAAACCTTGGAGATCGCATCCCTGAGGGTGAAAAGAAGAAGAAGCCAGAAGATCCAAATTCAAAGAAAGACAATTCTAACCATGCCTTGATTGCCATCAACTCCTCTCTCGATGCTTGGATCATAGATTCAAGAGAATCACATCACATGGTTGCCTCAGAAGAAATATATTCTTCTTTGGATGCATGCAAAGATCCTCCCATTTTGATGGGGGACAACTCTTTTGTTGAAGTCACTGGAAAAGGAAGGATTTAACTCACCAATAAAAGCTTCGAGAACGTGTTGCATGTTCCCAAACTTCCTGTCAACCTTCTCTCCATATATCAGATGATGAATTCTGGCCCACAGAAAGAAATTCATCTTCACACCAAATTCTGTGGACATCTATGACATGCAAACCAACTCCAGGGTTGCTACCAATGAGGTAAATCATCAGTCTAGATTGTATACTTTTTCTGAATTCATTGAACCTGATTCTTCTTTACTGCTTACTCATGCTGATGAACGTAGTAGGATATGGCATGAAAGATTTGGACATTTGAATTTCAGATACATGCAACAACCTAGCAAGAGAAAATTAGTTGATGGTCTACCAGACATCCATTTCTCCAAGGGAGTATGTTAGGGATGTGTTCTCGGGAAACACCCTCAAGAGAAATTCGACAAAGGAAAGTCTCAGTGAGATTCCAAACCTTTGGATCTGATCCATAGTGACCTCATGGGTCCTTTTCTGCATCCATCGATTAGAAAAGTGAGGTTTGTTCTCATTTTTATTGACGATTTCTCACGTTTTACTTGGATCTACTTTCTTAGGAAAAAATCATAAGTCTTTCAACACCTCAAAGATTTCAAAGCCCTGGCTGAGACACAGTCCTGAAAGAAGATCAAAGTCCTCCGAACTGATAATGGAGGAGAGTATGTAAATTATGAGATCCATAATATTTTCCATGAGGCAGGGATTCAATTGCAACACAAAGTTCCCTATACTCCGCAGCAAAACAAAGTTTTTTAGTAGAAAAACAGATCTCTAAAGGAGATGGCATCTTGCATGTTGCATGCAAAGTCACTACCATAGAGACTATGGACCGAAGCACTTAACTATGAAACATACATCCAAAATAGATCTCCTCATAGATCTGTCAAGGATAAGCCCCCCTATGAGGCTTGGAGCGGACTCAAACTGGAAGTGACCCACTTCTGCATTTTTGGTTCACATGCATGGGCCAGGATTCCATTTGAAAAGAGGAAGGCACTTGATCCACAAAGTACTGAGTGAATTTTTGTTGGATACCCTGACAATGTGAAGGGATATCAACTTATTGATCTTTCCTCAGATCGTCTCATCATTGAGCGTAGTGTCCAATTCGAGGAAAGTGTCTCGCATGTACCTCAGCAGCCGCATGCAGACACCTTCACTCTTCCACATGTCTGAGATGATGAGCATGCACATGCCGACTCTTCTTTAGACAAGAGTTCTGATTCAGAGGACTCGGAGGATTCAAATTCAAATTCAAATTCAGTACAGTCAGATGTAGAGTTAGAGCATCCAGATGCAGTTACAGAGCCAGAGCAGAGGCCCAAGTGGGCACAGACTACTCTTCAGGATGCAGGGGATCTCGTCGGTGATCCAACTGATACTAGGAGGAATCGATCTGATTTCGAGGAGCCTCCTGTTCCACTCACTTCCACTGAACCATTGCCTTCCAAGCATCTTTTCTTGGCACAGTCTTCAGATCCATAGTCTTATGGCGAGGCTGCTGGAAATCCCTTTTGGGAATCCACCATGCAGGAGGAGTACAACTCCCTCCTCGAGAACCAGACTTGGGATCTACTTCCCCTTCCTTCTGGGAGGAAACTTGTTAGATGCAGATGGGTCTATAGGACCAAGAGCATAGCAGATGGACATATCAGCATATACAATGCTAGGCTTGTCTCCAAAGGCTTTCAGTAGGTTCATGGTATTGACTATGATGAGACCTTCGCTCCAGTAGAAAATATGGATTCTATATGATTGATACTTTCCATTGCGACAACCAAGGGATGGGAAGTCCATCAGATGGACGTGAAGAATGCATTTCTTCATGGTGATCTCTTTGAGGAGATCTACATGGAGTAGCCCCAGGGATTTATGCAGGACTCATCTTTGGTTTGTCGACTGAAGAAGTCACTTTATGGCCTCAAGCAGGCTCGGAAGGCATGGTATGCCAAGATGGAATCCTACCTATTTTCACATAACTTTGTACATTGTAAATCAAACTTGAACGTATACATGCTTAGGAAAACTGATTCACTTCTACTTTTAGTTTTGTATGTCGATGATTTGTTGATCACCGATTGCTCGACTTTAGTGATCGCTGTCGTTAAGAGGATTCTTCATGACAGGTTTTTGATGATGGACATGGGTCCGCTACACTTCTTCCTTGGACTTGAGATTAGTCAGGATGCATCAGACATCAAACTGTCTCAAGCCAAGTATGCAATAGATCTCCTTCAGAGATTTCACATGACAGACTGCAAGTATTCTCCGACTCCTTTCCTATCAGGAGTCAAACTTGAGGATGACGGGGAGACTCCACTGGTTGAAAACACACTGTACATACAACTAGTGGAGAGCTTGTTGTATCTCACACACTCCAGACCAGACCTCTCATATGCAGTTGGCACAGTTTCCAGGTTCATGCAGGAGCCGCATGGGCTACATTGGAAAGCTGCAAATCATATCCTTTGATACGTATAGGGCACCATCACCTTTGGGATTCATTATACAACTGACTCTACATTAGATCTCATTGGGTTTACTGATTCCAACTGGGCTAGCGATAGCATTGATCGCAAGTCCACATCTGGTTACTCACTCAGTCTTGGTTCTAGGCCTATTTGTTGGTCGAGCAAGAAGCAAGCTACCATTGCTCTATATTCAGCCGAGGAAGAGAACAGAGGGGTAGTTAACAAAACCATTCAGGTTATGTGGCTACAACATTTTTTCACTAAGTTGGGCATTCAGTTTCATCGATCGATAGTCATCTGGTGTTACAACTAGAGCACTATGAATTTCTGCAGAGATCCAATTCAGAGGAAGCCAACGAAGAATATCAAGATCCACATGCACTACATCTGGGACTTAGTACATGAGGGGATCATTGACTTATAGTTCTATCCTTCAGCAGAATAGACGACAACCATTTTCACTAAGACCTTCACTGAGAAGAAATTCCATTCTCTGCGAGGTCGTCTTGGAGTGAAGGACACAATTTCCTAGCAACTGTTGTTCTTATTTTTTACATACATTTACCTTGAGAGGGGGGGGGGGGGTCCCATTATTTTTTCCCTCTTTCCTCACTTTATTTTCAATGTATCTTTTGTACTTGGGTAACTAACATGGCCTCGTTGTCGGGACCCAATCTTTATTTTCACCATAGTAATGTTCAGCGGGGGTGTTGAAGTTACTTCACATGCACCTAGGATTTCTTTTTCCTAAGGTTATTCCTTGTTTATTATTCATAATTAATCATTATCCAGTCTCCTATATTTTAGGGGAGAATATTCCACTTGGAGAATATTCTCTTTCAGTTGACACTTCAGTTTGACTAGTTGAGTTGAGTTTAGATGTTGCATTGGGATAATCACCATGATAATTAGACATTGCCTTGGTATCATCACCAAAGTGGCACATTAGACTTGATTCCCTGAGTTAACTCCTCACTACTCTCTGTTCAGTCAGTTAACTGAAGACTAGTTGACTAGTAAACTCAACTAGGTGGCAGTTCACTCTCGTAACTGCCTGAGAGACTAGAATGGGTGGTAGTTCACTCCCATAACTATTGGTGTGTGTCCAAATCTCTCTAGACCACAACTATGGTGCATTGGTTCACTTTAATTCGAACTATTTGAGTTATATAGAGTATATCATGTGTAGATTATTCATTATTCACAACGGTTAATGAGAATTCTTCCATTCTTTCTCTCCTTCTTCTTCCTTCTCCAATTCTCTCTGCAAATGTGTGTATTATTGTTTAGATAGATCTATTATGTGCAGGTTCAACACATTTACAGTTCCCATTTAGATTTTTTGTCCATCACATACATCCTTAGCATGTCATCTATCACTTGGTTCACCCTTTCTGTTTTCCCATCACACTCAATATGATACGCTCTGCTAAAGTTCAAATTCGTTCTGAACCCTTTGAATAAACCCTTTCATAACTTTGAGGTAAATTTTGGATCTCTGTCAGACACAATTGTCTTGGGAATACTGTGGAATCGTGCTACTTCCTTCGTATAGATATCAACAACATTAGTTTCCTTGTGAGTGGTTTTCTATGGAATAAAATGGGAAGCTTTCGTAATCTTATCCATGACCACCTTGATGGAATCATGCTGCTTTTCGGTTTTGGGAAATCCTATGATGAAATCCATTTTCACCACTTACCACTTCCACTCAGGAATGGGAAATAGTTGTAGAAACCCAATTGGGTGCCTATGCTCAGCCTTGACCCTTTGAAATTCTAAGCATTTAGCTATGTACTTTGAAATTTCTTTCTTCATGCCTGGCCAAAAGTAATGGCTCTTGATTGCTGCCACTATTTTTTGATATCCTGGGTGTCTTGCATAAGGCACATTATGAATCTATTTTAAAATCGCTCTCCTCAATTCCAGATAATTGGGTACATAGACTCTGTTTCTGTACCGAAGGATGCCATCAATTCCCAATTCATAATCCTCAACCTTCTGTTGCATTTTACCTTGTTGCAATTTTGTTACTAAGTCCATGTACTGCAAATCTGAATTTCCAGCCTCAGAGATTGTGCCCTGAAGTTCCATTTGATACATGTTTATGGTTGTAGCATGCAATTCATGCACTCTTCTGCTGAGTGCATCAACCACATTGTTCTCCTTTACTTTGATATGCTTGATATCAAATTCATACTCACAAAGGAATTCCAACCATCTACTCTGCCTAACATTCAAGGTTGGTTGATCAAACAAATACTTTAGACCATTATTGTCTGTCCTCAGTTCAAACCTCCTTCCCATGAGGTAGTGCCTCCATTTATTCATGGCGTGTAAAATGGATGCCAACTCCAAATCATGAGTGGAATAGAGCCTTTCATTCTCTTTCAATTTTCTGGACTCATAACATATTACAAACCCATTCTGGCTAAGGACTACTCCCAGTCCTTCCTTACATGCATCTTTTCAAACCATGAAATCCTCATTTGGATATGCAATCTTTATAATTGGATCACTGGTTAACAACTGCTTCAATTGTTGGAAGCTTCTCTCACATTATTCTGTCCATTGAAATTTATTTCCCTTCCTTTGTAAGGAAGTGATGGGGTGAGCTATTTTTGAGAACCCTGCAATGAAGCTTCTATAATAGTTAGCTAGACCCGTGAAGGATTTGACTTCTATCACATTCTTCGGAACTGACCATTCTCTAATTGCTTCTATATTCTCAAGATCCATGGCTATCCCATCTTTTGAAATGATATGCCCCAAGTAGTGAATTTTGGTTTGATAAAATGAGCACTTGCTCAATTTGGCATACAGTTGGTGCTCTCCATCAAGCGTAGGAGGTTTTATCTTGTTCATTTCACCCTTCAGCTCATCCACTCCATATTTCCTATGCTTTCTGGTATGGGATGGGCTTGAACTACTGTGTGTCCTCCTCTTGGAGTTCCCTTGGGAGTGATGATGGTGTCTACCAACACTCCTTGGTTTTCTCTTCTCATCATGGGCTTGTGACTTCCTGATTTACTAGAGTCACTCTCATTATCCCATTTATTTTCTATCCTTCCAAGGCTTTGTATCAACTTTATGTTGAATTCTCCCTGTTGTTCCCTGTCTTTCATGAGCTTTTTGTTATTTTCTTGGTGAGTCTGGACATCTTTCTACAATATTTCAATGATTTTTATCATATTTCCCTCCTTATCTATCTCTTCTCCATGCCCATTGTAGTTCGATCCTTCAACTCCCAAATGGACATCCATTCCTTTAGATTCACTCTTTGAACTGAAAGCATTATGTGCCTCCTCCATTTCGATGCACCATGGAACAATTTGGTTTGGTTCTAACAATCGTTAACTCTTGCAAACACACTGTGCAATCAACCGAAATTTTCTAGGCCATTAGTCCTTAACAAATTCCACAGTATTCATAAACCAATTTGATTCAAAGAAAACTTTCAGATTTCATTCTGTGGTTCTTGATCAATCAAGAATCCTCGTGGATCTTTTCTTTTTGAGCTCTTCTCTGTTCTGTAATAATTTTCGGTCATTATCCCCTTTCTCTTCAACCCTTTGTTCGCATGTGACCATGGCTGTGACCCAACGATTATGATTTGCACACTTTTCTGAAGCCTTGAAACTTCGGGCTCTGACTTCGAAGGTTTTTAAAGCACATGTGACATTACAACAATCTCTTAGAGTTCTAGATTCACGAACTCACATGAAGACAATAGTTATGTACATGTGCACCATGGGTTAGCTTCTCATATACTTCTTTAAAATATTCATAAATGGAATATTGTTCCACATAGCTTTCATGAGATAAAGAAGTATTCTTGAAAATAATAGAAGCAACAATAGGAGGTCAAGAAACCATATCATCTACCTTGTTACTTGTACCCTTTTTGTACTTGATTGCCAATTGAAATTGTTGTAGGAAACCCATCCATATGTAATGTCGAGATTGTTGTAGTTTGGTTTGTGCTTGGAGATATTGTAAGGGTTGGTGATCTGTATGTATGAGTGTTTCCTTCCATAACAAGTAGTGCTTCCATTTTTGTATGATTTGAACTAATGCATACAACTCTTTATCATATGTAGGATAGTTAACAACAACTTGGTTAAAAGTTTCAGAGTGGTAACAAATAGGCTTATGATATTGCACCAATACTGTCCCTATGGTGTATCCGCTGGCATCTATCTCGATATCAAAGGGATTTTGAAGATCCAGTAGTGCTAATACTGGTGCGGTACTGATATTTTCCTTCAAAGTGTCGAAATATTTTTATTGCTTCCCCCCCCCCCCCANGTGTTCTTCACACTAGTTAAGGCATGCAAAGGATATGATATATGTTGGTCACTATGATTGCTTGATTGATTCAAACAATCAAGTGATACATAAATTGTCAACCCAGGGAAGTCTGTTTATTTCAAAGATAACCACGCACTATATATGCTCAATTCCAAAAGTAACTTAGAGTTGTAGTAAAGAAACTTATACTAATCACACTTGCTTTGAATGAACTGAAGTTCTGATTTAAATCACAGAAAAGCAACCTACCTATTGCAGATCTTAAAGATTAATCTAAGAATCCTGGATTACATTAAAATAACACTTGCAACAGGAAAGAACAACTATTATGCAACCAGAGAACATGACCCTTACTCTCAAACAGAGACTTCAGTATTTTATTTCTGATTAACACTCTTTCATGAAAACAGTAATGCAGAGAAAGTTAACTCTATCTAGCAGAGAACAAGGCCAT
>ML776873.1:108125-194358 GCA_009831015.1 Picea engelmannii
TGATGATTTCCTCTTATTTAAAGAGGGAACCCCTTCGATACAATAAATTACAATGTGTATCTGAGTCCTATCTTTAGTCGAATCTACTTTCTAAACCAGCATAGGATGTCCTAGTCTCGCGCAACAGAATGCTATTACAGGAGCTGAATGAGGTATTTTTGTTACGGCTGGTGTAACAACTTCTTCTCGTTGCTGCTGATGTTGTTTCAGCATCGCAATTCGCGGGTTGTTTCAGCCACGTGAATTGCGCTCTTGACTATGTCGGCATTGTGTAGGAGCGACGGTTAGTGCTTTGTTGACCGCTGACTATAACAGCTTCCTTTGTGTTTCAACATCGTCGGTCCTGGTGGTTTCCTCTTTGTTTCAGCATCTGCAACTCTGGACTGTGTAACATCTCCGTGTTTCAGCATCTGCGACTCCAAACTGTGTAACAGCTCTGTGTTTCAGCATCTGCAACCTCGGACTGTATAACATCTCTGTGTTTCAGCATCAGTTATGTGTTTCAACAACAACGACCTTGGACAGTTCTGTGTTTCAGCAATAGGCCTCAAATGCTAATCTGCAGTTTTGAACACTTATGCATTTCTAATCAATGGTCAAGTACGAGAGTGATGTAAAATATTATGCAAAATAGATTAAACGTATAGTAATGAGAAGGGATGTTGTATACCTTTGGGATGATCAGATAAAGTGATAGTATGAGTCTAAATATGGGTGATCAAGAGTATAATAGTGGCAAAAAGTATAGGCAAAAAGGTACATTGTGTGGTCCTAACAATATAAAGGAGAAGTTTGAAATGAATCTCCTCCAATGCTTGACTACACCTAAGAATCTTCGTATCTCGGTTACACTTTTGGGCTCATGCCAATTTAAAATTACATCAATCTTGGAAGGATCAATTTTTAATTGTCCTCCTCCTACAATATGACGTAAGTACACAAGTGCAGTCTTACCAAATTCACATTTGGAAAATTTTACATACAACGTTTCCCTTTTCAAAGTCTAAAATACTTTATTTACATGCCTCACATGTTCATCCCAAGTCGTGCTAAAAATAAGAATGTCATCTAAATATACAATCACAAAATCATCTAGAAAAGTCCTGAATACATCATTCATAGAACTCATGAAAGTTGTCAGAGCATTACAAATCTCAAATGACATAACTAACCACTCAAACAATCCTTGTTTGGTTTTAAAGGCAGTCTTCCATGCATCTTGTTCTGCAACCCTGATCTGATGGTATCCACTGCACAAATCCAACTTAGTGAAATAAACAACATTCTTTAATTGATCAAGTAAATCATCTATACAAGGAAGAGGGTATCGATTTTTCATCGTGATTTTATTTAAGGCTCGGTAATCCACACACATTCACCATGTTCCATCTTTCTTTAGCACCATCACGATTAGAGAACCACAAGGAGATGAACTGGGCCTAATGACCCCTTGATCCAAAAATCCTTGTACCTGCTTATTGATCTCTGTCATCTCTAAAACTAACATCATGTACATGCCCACATTAGGAATATGAGAATCATGTTGAAGATGTATTTCATGTTTTATTTCCCTCTTAGGAGGTAATCCATCTAGTTCTTGGAAAATATCATCATACATAGAAACAATATCAATTAATTCTTTCTTATGAGAATGATCACATCCTTGGAAAGCGTCGGATGTTCCAACATTTTTCTCCCTTATGACCATGAGTACATATTTCTTGTTAGTGTTTATGAGTCTCTTCATTTGTCTTTCATTAACAAGTTTTGTGTTTATCCTCATGTTGTGAGCTCTAAAAATATATTCCACTCCCCCCTTAGTAAGGTGGTATTTTTTCTCATGACGAAAGAAGACTACTTTTCTATCATAAAGATAAGGACTCCCCATCACTATGCCACATACATCAAGTGATACAACATCCAAATCCACTTCATCAATAAACTTTGAAGCAATAACAAATTTGACCCTACATTGTTTGGTGACATTAAGTTTTTCTTTATCACATACCCATTCAAGAGGATAAGGCTTTGGATGTGGTTTTGTTTCAAGACCTATCTTTTTGACAAGTGCTTCAGATATCAATTTTACTTGGGAACTTGGATCAAATAATGTATCTATCTTAGTGTGTTTATATACAACTCTTATGTGAAATAATTCATTCCTCTTTCGTTCATCATCATGGGATTCATTATTTGAATTTGAACTAGCATGAAGGGAATATTTACCTTGTACTCCAACCGTTGTGATCTTTCCTCCATCTCCTGAATCGGAACCAAGATCTTGTTGCACTATGGCAATGGTTTTTTTCTTCCCCTTTCCACCGAAATATTTCGATCTCTTCTCTGGATGTAGTTTCCAACAGTGTTCATCAGCGTGACCAATTTTCTTGCAATGAGTGTAAGATGGATTTCCTCCTTCTCTCATCACTGTGGCGGTCTTCTTGTCCTTCCTTTTAAACTTCTTAAATGGCTTATGTGGGATATTGGAAGGTTTCTTTGTGGGATCTTCTTGAACATGTTTTCCCTTATTCTCAAGGTGAGTGGCTTGCACAAAAACTTCGTCAAGACTAGTGGGGTTAAACAATAGCAAAGTATGATGAATATAACTGTGAAGTGCACCAATATACTTCATTAAAGTTTCATAACAATCCAAAGGAATGTTTAATGCAAGATCTTTCTTCCTAAATTCCTCTATGAAACTTTGTACAGTTTGACCTTTACTTTGTCTTATAGTTTTCCATTCCATCATTTCTTCATGTAAATAACCTAATGGATAAAATTGCTTCCTTATCGCTAATTTAAATTCCGACCATGAAGAAATAAGATTACCACACTTGCTTATGTCCTGTAGTTTTCTTTCCCACCATACGAGATTGGTGCCTTCAAAATGAAGAGAAGCCAATTGCAATTTAACTTCCTCTTCGTCAATATGTTGAACATGAAAATATACTTCAACCTATTGGATCCAATTGTCTATCTTTTCAAGATTAGCATATCCATTAAAAATAGGTAAATCAAATTTTACATCAATCTTTAATAATGGTTTCTTAAAAGAGGATTTATGGCTAGAATGATGAGAATGATGAGAATGCTTAGAGAAAGAAGAACTAGAACTTGATGGTGAATATGGAGGCTCAGTAGGGTCTCCTCCAACCCCTTGATTACCGAAGCATCATCATCAACATGTGATTCCTTTCTCTTCCCTCTCTTCTTCATCATCTTTTTGTAGTCTCAATAAATTCGTTCGACCATTTCTGACATGTGATAAAATACCATATGGAATTTTTTCTCATGTTCATCACACTTGTACTCTTCTGCCATTTTCTTTCTTCGGGATGCACGACCAACTTCAGGATTGAGAGTATTAAGAGTTCCTTCACCCTATTTATTCTTGGCCCTAGTAAGGATTCACACTCAACAATTCAACTCAAAGATGACTGCTTTGATACCAACATGATAAAAGATATTTTCATCGAAGTGACTTATAAAGAATTTCATTAAATGAGCATAAATTAAAGTGCACCATTAAAGAAGTAAAATCTCAATAATGAAGAGACATAAGAATCAAATCTAAACACAAAAAACTTGGTAACGGATTTCTTCCCCGGTGTACTACGTCTCTGGGTCCTACTCTCAAATGGGTAGGCCTTTTTATTAACTTAGTAAAATAATTTGGAAAAATACATAAGTATACCTCATTCTGGAATCAAGCTGCAAAAGTTTTGCTTAGATCAGAAAACAGAAAACACCACTGAATTCTTGGTATCTAACTACCCAAAAATTACTGTCTCCAAGCTTCAATCTGACTCTAACACTTCCAGGCCCAAGAGAAACTTTCTCTTGGTTTTTGTGCCCTGCAACTTGCAATAAATGCTAAGAAAAATGTCTCAAAAAATTTGTCAATCGTACCATCACGCACCTCCCTTTGCAGCACTGGGTAGATGAAATGTTTAAATATATTTTTTAGGCTTTGTAAACAATGAAGGCCATTGGCCTATTGGTTGGTGGAGCATGTATTAAGTCATTGATAGAGGGGGAGGTCCCAGGGTTAAGCCTGCGAGCCTCCCCTTTTGGGTTGTTCGTTGTAACATATGTATATATTAGTACTTGGTTGTTCCGCCAATATTAGTAGTGGTTAAATATGGAGTTTGGTCATCATATTTGGCGGGGTCCCGCTGGATTTGGTGGACCCGCCAAACTTGTTTTAATTTTTGGAATTTTGTTCTCAGGATGTCATTGGGCATTTGACCATTGCCACATGGAAACCCATGACTGGGCCACGTGGCAACCAACCATTGGGCCATGTCAACCAATTGTACAATCACCTACCATGTCAGCGTATGACCTTCCACATCATCGTATGGTCTTCCACGTGGTTGTACGGACTACCACATGGCACACTTTTAGTGGTTCACGGAATGACCAAAAAATTCCAAAAATGGGTGACACGTGGCAGCCTCTAGTGTTTCCACATCACCATGTTGACATCAAAATGACACATGTCACCTCCATCGTGTGCTACATATGATGTACAGATGTTGACATCATCTGTACTAATGCTGACATCAACAATACAATTGTTGACTCATCCCTTGCTGACTGGGCTAGGTTGACCAAACTTTTTTTGGACACACCTACCACACTTAGAGGGGGGTTGAATGAGTGTGGGGCTCTTTTTTCCAAAACTTCCCTTTTTCAAAAAACTCATTAGTTATCATTCAACTTTTACTCATTACTCATTGATGTCTTTTATAACTAGTTAGATGTGAATAGAGTACAACTCTACAAGAGCACCAGCTCTATAATGCAAGACTCATATTACACCCTCAACACCAACTGAGATGAGGCAATAATCCTCAACAGATATCAATATGCAACAAGTACGTGACTTGTCAGTAGTGTAGCCTATGTGTGTACGCACCCTAGCTCACTATAGCCTGTGTATACCTCCAAAACTAGGGTTTCTGAAGCTCCGAAACTTTTTCCGTCAAGATCTATGATATTGTCAAAACTTTGATGTGTCCATGAGATCCTCCTCACACTCTCTTTCTCAGAATATATCTTCAATCATGCTCAAGAGATCCACATCAAAGATGCTCTCAAAAGACGCTCTCACAAGAAGCTCTCCATCAATACTCCAAAAGATAATCTCACAAGAAGCTCTCATAAGAAGCTCTCCATTGATCCACACAAAGGATGATTTGCAAGAGACCATTGCTATCTTATTTATACTTTCATCCTCTAGGTCACTTAACCCATTTCTAGGTCACTTAACCTATTTTCCTTATTTCTGGGTTAACCACTTTCCATAAATAGAAATTTCTCCAATCTTTATCATTTAAATATTCCTTCTTGATTTTGTCACTTCTCTTTATTATTTAAATAATACACCTTGACTTTGTCACTTTACTTTATCATTTGAATAATGATTTATTCTTTTAAGGAACTTTGACTTCTTTGACCTTATGGGGCTTCAAGCCATCATATGGGAGTCCTTCAACTTCATAGGGCCATAACTCTCAAATCATGATGAGTTATGTGACATTCTAGATACCACCGAAAATGACATGACAAGCACTATCCATATAGGATAGTTTCACCAACAAAATCATTGATCTTCATCTCATTATTCCACATACAAGAATGGGTTCTCTCAACCATAACGCAACCACAAAGCGTCTTCTCATGAGGGATTTCACCATAAGGGTACCACTTTGGAGTTCATCCATTTGTACCATGACAAGAAAATAATGAGTCATATTTACATCAAACAGACTATGCATCATATATCAAAGAATCCATCTTCATCATGTATCAATGAAAACTCATTGATCCATCTTCATCTATGCATCATATCAATGATAACTTATTGATCCATCTTCATCGATTGGTTTCCACTTGACATCTATCATTCTCATTGTTGGGTATGTGTTATATTCTTTGCATGTCTGTGTGTGGGCACGTCATATTCGACAACTGCCTCTGACGATCCCTCTATGGATTTTTCTATTTTTAGCGGATTTCTAAATTAATCCCGGATTAAGGGATTAGGGTTTTGGTATCTATGGAATACCTAAAAACATTATATATATTGTATGGTAAATGGTGAAATTCGAGATAATGAATATAAGAAAGGTTTTCCCAGTTAAGGGTTTATGGTATAAAATCTATGTGTACTCTGTGTATGAGCCATTGATTAAATTTTTTTTTTCTTAAGAATCTATATGCATTTCTTTACTTCACGGGTTTAAAAATTATATGTGGTATCAGAGCTCATTTTTGGATTCAGAGGGACGCCTTTGTTGTTGAGGGTTTGGATGGGTCTTGATAGATCAAGCTTATCTTGGGTTTGTGATAAACCTGGGTTTAGTGGGAGCTTTTGCAGTGGTTATTCGAGTGTAGAAAGAGGAATGGTGAACTCTTCTAGAATCGAGATAGAGAATTTCAACGGTAAAAAATTTGATCTATGGAAGCTCAAGATGGAGGACCTTCTTGTAGACAGAGAACAATGGATCGTTGTGGGTCCTGGTACACAGCCTACTGGTACACCATCTACTAGAACACAGGCTACTAGTACACAACCTACTAGTACACAAACTACTAGTACACCACCTACTAGTATGTTGAAGGAAGATTGGGAGAAGTTGGACAGAAGAGCGAGTACTATTTGACTCTGCCTGGTAGATTCATTGTTGTTGAATGTATCAAGAGAATCTACAACCAAGGAACTATGGGATAAGTTGGGGAATTTGTATCAATCAAAGTCTCTAGTAAACAAGTTGTTTCTTCGAAAGAAGTTGTATCATCTTAGGAAGGAATATGGAGATTATGTGACAGAACATCTAAATGCCTTTAATACTCTGGTAAGTCAACCATTCTCTGTTAATATTACGATTGCAAAATAAGATAAGTGTATTACTTTGTTATGTTCTTTTTCAGACTCTTGGGATAATCTGGTTGTAGCAATTGGTAGTACCACTCAATCTACATTGAAGTATGAGGATGTAGTTTCATCCTTGTTATCTGAAGAGAAGAGGTGGAAAGGCATGGATAGTCATAACATAGATTCTTTATTTGTAAGAGGTTTTACCCAATACAGGAATCTTGGTAAGCCTTCAGGGGGGAGACCTAAATCTATAGGTAGATCTAAGTCTCCAGGAAAATATTTGAGGAAATGCTGGAAGTGTGGTAAAACAGGAAATTATAAGAAATATTGCAAGTCTAAGAATCTTGAAAAACCAAAGGGACCTTATAGTACCTCTTCCACAGAGAAGAAAACCTCCACTGAATAAGGAGGTGATGTTTACCTGGCAGCTACAGGTACACATGCAGAACATGATGTATGGTTGATTGACTCAGGTGAGTCATACCACATGACTCCTCACAGGGAGTGGTTCTCTGAATATGAAAAATATGATGGTGGTGATGTATTCCTAGGAGATGACTCGACATCAAAAATCATAGGACGTGGAAGGGTTAAGTTGCTGCTAAAATATGGAAGGATTAGAACACTCCCTGGGGTTCTTCACATTCCAAAACTATCCATGAGCCTAATATCTATAAGAAAGTTGGATGATGCAGGAGTGAATACTGTATTTGGAAAGAACACTTGCAAGATGGTACGAGGAGCAATGGTGTTTATGAGGGGAGTTCGGTGTGGAACTCTGTACAAGTTGTTGGGAAGAACTTATACTAATGGGTGTAACAATTTTGTTTTCCCTGAGCAGAGAAATGAAGGAGACAAGACCAATACTTCCCCAAAAAAGAAGACCATGCTGTGGCATCAAAGACTGGGGCATATTGGAGAAAAGGGCCTTCGAACACTACACGGTAAAGGCATTGTTGAAGGTATGTCTAATTTCACTTTGGATTTTGATTTCTGTGAACATTGCATATATGGTAAACAGAATCGAGTAAGATTCCTATCTGGTGCTACAAGAGCAAAGGGGATCTTAGAGTTGATACACAATGATGTGTTTGGACATGTTCCTATTCCATCCCTAGATAAATATGTGTATTACATTTCATTCATAGATGATTTTTCAAGGAACACATAGATTTATTTTCTTAGAAAGAAATCTGAGGTATTTGATAAATTTAAAGACTTTAAGGCTCTGGTATAAAATCAAACAGAGAAGAAAATAAAGGTATTGAGAACAGATAATGGTGGAGAATTCTATGCAAATGAATTCAAAGAGTTATGTAAGAAGTGTGGTATAGCAAGGCAGAATACTACTCCATACAATCCTCAGTAGAATGGAGTTGCATAAAGGATGAACAAGACACTGATGGAAAAAGCAAGGAGCATGCTTAGCGGTGTCAGGTTAGGACAAGAATTATGGGCAGAGGTAGTGGGTACAACATGTTATCTGGTCAATCGATCACCTTCATCAGCGTTGGATGATAAAACTCCACACGAGGTATGGTCTAGAAAGAAACCCTCTCTTCAACATCTTAGAGTGTTTGGTTGTGATGATTATGTACATGTTCCAAAGGAAAATAAGAGTAAGATGGATAAAAAAGATGAAAAGTGTATCTTTATTGGTTATAAAGATGGTGTGAAAGGTTATAAGCTTTGGAACCCATAAACCAATAAGACTGTTTACAGTCGAGATGTTGTTTTCAGAGAGGTAAAATATATGTCCAAACAGGAATTCCTACCAATGCAAGACAAACCTGAGAAAATAGAGCTTGAGTTGGATGATCCAAAATATGAATCATTTGAAGAAGAGGAAGCAAAAGAAGAAGAAGAAGAATCTCATACCCCGGTATTGAGGAGATCAATGATAGATAAAAGGAAACCATAAAGGTATAGTCCACCTAATTTCTGTTCCAATTTTTCTTTATTTATTATTGATGATGATCCCAGAACTGTCAAGGAAGCAGTGAATTCAGAGGATAGTAAACTCTAGAAGAAGGCCATGGTTGAAGAAATGGATGCCTTGGATAAGAATGAAGCATGGGATATAGTTGAGTTTCCAGCTGGAAGAAAATCGGTTGGTAGAAAATGGTTGTTCAAGAAGAAGTTTAATGCACAAGGTAAAGTGGAGAAATACAAAGATCAGTTAGTAGCAAAAGGTTATTCCCAGGTAGAGGGAATTGACTTTGGTGAGTTTTTTCTCCTGTTTCTAAGTTAACTTCTATTAGATTTATTTTATCTATTGTTGTTGCTTTTGATCTTGAAGTGGAACAAATGGATGTGAAGACAACATTCCTACATGGGGATTTGGAAGAAGAAATCTACATGAAGCAACCATAAGTCTTTGTAGTGAAGGGAAAGAAAGAGATAGTTTGTAAGCTAAAGAAGTCACTATATGGTCTGAAGAAATCACCGAGGATGTGGTACCAAAAGTTTGACACATACATCCTTGGATTGGCATTTGTAAGAAGCAGGGTTGATCACTATGTATATTCCAAGCAGGTTGGTAATCTCTTCATTTATGAAGTGTTGTATGTTGATGACATGTTGTTGGTAGGAAATAACATGGATGTTATCAAGGAGGTGAAATTGCAGCTATCCTCCAAATTTGACATGAAGGATCTCGATGCCGCTAACTTCATTATGGGAATGGAGATTGAAAGAGATCGTGCAAACAGGAAACTCTGATTAAATCAGAGAAAATATGTTGAGATGATTTTGCAAAGGTTTAATATGTATGGAATTAAACCGGTCAAGGTTCCTATTCCTATAGGTGTAAAGTTATCTGTAGATCAGTGTCCCAAAAAATAGGAAGAAGAAGAGGACATGTCCCATGTTTCATATGCCAATGCAGTTGGCAGTTTGATGTATGCAATGGTCTATACTAGACCACACATTGCACATGTAATGGGAGTTTTGAGTAGGTATATGTCAAAACCAGGGAAGTAGCATTAGACAACAGTAAAGAGGGTCATCAGGTATCTTCATGGGACTACCAGTTATGGATTGTGCTACCAAGGAAGACTAGGATTGGACATAGTGGTGGACATACATGGATTTTTTGATGTAGACTGGGCTGGAGATATGGATCCCAGAAGATCTACAAGTGTGTATGTGTTTAACCTATTTGGAGGAACAATTAGTTGGATGAGAAAAATACAGGTTGTAGTGGCACTCTCAACTATAGAAGTTGAATACATGGAAGCCACTCATGCAAGCAAGGAAGCAGTATGGTTACAAAGATTGTGTTCAGGTATTGGGTTGGTACAACAAGCAGTGAGATTAGATTGTGACAGTCAGAGTGCAATATTCCTGGAAAAGAACCCAACTTATCATTCAAAGACAAAGCATATTGATGTTCAGTATCATTTTTTGAGAGACATGATTAAGGAAAAGAAGGTGTTGTTGGAAAAGGTTGACACTTTGAAGAATGTTGCAGATTCATTAACAAAGTATGCTAGCATAGAAAAGTTCTCCTGGTGTAGAGTAACAATGGGCATTGTTTCCTTGGATTTTTTACTATATAATCCCCTAGACCGCTCGATGAAAAGAAAACAACAAGTGGGAGAATGTTGGGTATGTGTTATATTCTTTGCATGCGTGTGTGTGGGCGTGTCAGATTGGACAAATCTGTCTGACGATCCCTCTAGTAGTGCTATTTTTTTCGTGTGAGCTGGGCACTTTCCTAGGGGGGTCCCAGGGTGGGGAAAGTATGCCCCCCCTAGTTACGCACAACATTCAGGGTAGCGCCCCGAAAATTGTTTTTGGGCGTTTTTTTTTCTATTTTTAGAGGATTTTTCTATTTTTAGCAGATTTTGCTATTTTTAGCAGTTTTCTAAATTAATCCTGGATTAAGGGATTAGGGTTTTTGTATCTACGAAATACCTAAAAACATTGTACATATTTTATGGTGAATGGTGAAATTCGAGATAATGAATATAAGAAAGGTTTTCCCGGTTGAGGGTTTCTGGTATAAAATCTCTTTGTACTCTATGTATGAGCCATTGATTAAATTTTTTTTTGATTAAGAATCTATATGCATTGCTTTACTTCACAGGTTTAAAACTTACACTCATTAAGGACAATACATATACATTGTTCATCAATCATCAATAAATCAAGCCTATCAATCAATCCATTGACATCAATCAATCATTTAATCACTTGACATCAATCAATCAAACCATTGGCATCAATGACATGATCCAACAACTTTGACCGTGAATATCTTTCGATCCGTAACTTTGTTTGACAAGCCATTTGCATTGTTGAAAATCTTGTGAAACAATCTTCAAGATGATGGCACTTTCACTGAGTTTTGAGAACTATGCATTTTTTTCCTTTCCTTGTCTGTTGACGCCATTCTGAGCTTCCTAAGTTGCTTCTGTGAGGTCTGATATGTCCTTAATCTTCTTTCAATCCTTTTTAGATCACACCTTCCCACTGAGAAATTTTTGGACCACCAAAATCTTTCATCAATCAACATATAAGTGAGGGAAGAGTTACCTCACTTTGTCCTTCTCAATCCACTTTGACTTGCTTGGATGTGTTCCCTTTAAGCCTACTCGAAGATAATCAGCATCACCCCTGCGTGAAGTCCTCATCCTTCTGTCCATGATGATATATTCCTTTAACTCATCCATGTACTCAGGAGAAAGATTATCAACTAAAGGTATTGAAACTTCCTCATCCTAATCCACGTGAGGCTAAAAATGTTTCAAGTTCTCTACATTTACAACTGAGTAAATATGCATATAAGATGGAAGATCCAGACATAAATAATTGGTACCACTTTTCTCTAAAATAGAGAAGAGTCCATAACAAATGGGATTGTGTTTCTTTATTTCACCCTTCAATCTCTCCTTGTTTATGTAAATCCATACCTGGTCTCCAAACTGGAAATGATTATCAACCCTGTGTTTTTCATGCCTATCTTTATACTATGCTTGACTTTTCTCCAATTGTTCCCTAACTGCTTGGTGTACCCGTTGGATCCTCTGAATGAACTTGCGATCTCTATCTTCATTTCTTTCTTCATTTGAATCGACATATCTCCCATACATCAAATCCAAAGGAACTTTAGGTAGGTACCCAAAACATGTCTCAAAAGGCGAACACTGAGTGGAGGAATGTAAGGCTCGGTTGTAAGAATGTTGTACATAGGGTATTTTTTCATCCCATAACTTGGGATGCTTGTTGCAGTATCCTCGAAGAAAAGTACTATTGTTCAGTTTACAACCTATGTATGTTCGTTGTTCTGTGGATGGAAAGCAATGCTCCTCTTCAATTTGGTTTCCATCATTCTCCACAATATTTTCCAAAAATCCCCAAGGAATTGAGTATTTTGATCTGAGATAATGGATGTGGGTAACCCAAAGTGAACCCAAACATACTAAAAGAATATATTAGCAGTATGCTCAGCAGTGATCTACTTTTTACATGGAATTAATATACACATCTTTCTGAACCTATCCACTGCAACATACAAATAGTCTGACCCCCTTTTGACATTGGTAAACCCCCTACAAAATCCATGGAGATACTTTCCCATGGATGGGATGGAACATGTAGTGGTGAGTATAGCCCTAGTTTTCTATTAGTGGTCTTACAAGTAAAACACATCACACACCCCTTTACATATTTAGTTACAATTTCTTTCATTTGAGGCCAATAACAAAACCTATGTAAATGAGCTATAGTTTTTCCTACCCCAAAATTTATAGAAACAAGAGAAGTGTGAGCTTCTTGTATTACATGGACTTGTTCACTTGTAGGAATACATAGCTTTCCAAGATGGTAGAGTAGTTTTCCCTACAGTCAAAATTTCTCTACCTATGCACCATGGGTTAGCTTCTCATATACTTCTTTAAAATATTCATCAATGGTATATTGTTCCATATAGCTATAATGAGATAAAGAAGTATTCTTCAAAATAATAGAAGCAACAATAGGAGGTCTAGAAAGAATATCAGCTACCTTGTTACTTGTACCCTTTTTGTACTTGATTACCAAATGAAGTTGTTGTACGAAACCCATCCATCTGTAATGTCAATATTGTTTCATTTTGGTTTGTGCTTCAAGACACTGTAAGGGTTGGTGATCTATATGTATGATTGTTTCCTTCCCTAACAAGTAGTGATCCCATTTATTTACGCTTTGAACTAATGCATACAAATTTTTATCAAATGTAGGATAGTTAACAACAACTTGGCTAAAATTTTCAGAGTGGTAACAGATAGGCTTACGATATTGCACCAATAATGCACCCATGGCGTATCTGCTAGCATATATCTTGATCTAAAAGAAATGTTGAAGATCTGGCAGTGCTAATACTGGTGTGGTACTGATCTTTTCCTTCAAAGTGATAAAATATTTTTGTTTCTTTCCTACCCACTGAAAAGTGTTATGCACACTAGTTAAGGCATGCAAAGGAACTTCTATAAAGGATAATTTTGAAATGAACCTCCTCCAATAATGGACTGCACCTAAGAAGCTTCGTATCTCAGTTACACTTTTGGTCTCAGGACAATTTACAATTACATCAATCTTGGAAGGATCAATTTTTAATTGTCCTCCTCCTACAATATGACTTAAGTACACAAGTGTAGTCTTACCAAATTCACATTTGGAAAATTTTACATACAACTTTTCCCTTTGAAAAGTATCCAATACTTTCTTTACATGCCTCACATGTTCATCCCAAGTCACGATAAAAATAAGAATGTTGTCTAAATATACAATCACAAAATCATCTAGAAAAGGTCTGAATACATCATTCATCACACTCATGAAAGTTGTTGGAGCATTATAAAGCCCACACGACATAACTAACCACTCAAGAAATTCATGTTTGGTTTTAAAGAAAATATTCCATGCATCATGTTATGAAACCCTGATATGATGGTATCCACTGCACAAATACAACTTAGTTAAATAAACAACATTCTTTAATTGATCAAGTAAATAATCTATACGAGGAAGAGGATATCGATTTTTCACCATGATTTTATTTAAGGCCTAGTAATCGACACACATTCTCCATGTGCCATGTTTCTTTGGCACCATCACAATTGGAGAACCACAAGGATATGAATTGGGCCTGATGACCCCTTAATCCAATAAGCCTTGTACCTGCTTCTTGATCTTTGTCATCTCTACAACTAACATCTTGTACATGCTCACATTAGGAAAAGGAGAATCCTGCTGAAGATGTATTTCATGTTGGATTTCCCTCTTAGGAGGTAATCCATCTGGCTCCTGGAAAATATCATCATACTTAGAAACAATATCAATTAATTATTTCGTATGAGAAGGATCACATCCTTGGAAAGTGTTAGATGTTCCAAAATCTTTCTCCCTTACGACAATGAGTACATATCTCTTGTTAGTGTTTATGAGTCTCTTCATTTGTTCTGCACTAACAAGTGTTGTCTTTACCCTCATGTTGTGAGATCTAACAATATATTCCACTCCCCCCTTAATAAGGTGGTATTGTTTCTCATGATGAAAGAATACTTATTTTCTATCATAAAGATAAGGACTCCCCAACACTATGGCACATATATAAAGTGATACACAATCCAAATCCACTTCATCAATCAACTTTGAAGAAATAGCAAATCTGACCCTACATTGTTTGGTGACATTAAGTTTTTCTTTATCACATACCCAACCAAGAGTATAAGGCTTTGGATGTGGTTTCATTTCAAGACCCATATTTTTGACAAGTGCTTCAGATATCAAGTTTACTTGGGAACCCAAATCAAATAATGTATCTATATTAGTGTGTTTAGATACAAATCTTATGTGAAATAATTCATTCCTCTTTCGTTCATCATCATGAGATTCATTATTGGAATTTGAATTAGCATGAAGGGAATCTTTACCCTGTACTCCAACCACTGTGATATTTCCTTTGTCTCCTGAATTAGAACCAAGATCTTGTTGCATTTTAGCAATGGTTTTTGTCTTCCCCTTTCCACCAAACTGTTTCAGTCTCTTCTCTAGATGTAGTTTCCAACAATGTTCATCATCGTGAGAACTTTTCTTGCAATGAGTGCAAGATGGGTTTCTTCCTTCTCTTGTCACTGTGGTGGTCTTCTTGTCCTTCCTTTTAAACTTCTTAAATGGCTTATGTGGGATATTGGAAGGTTTCTTCATGGGGTCTTATTGAACATGTTTTCCCTTGTTCTCAAGGCGAGTGGCTTGCACAAAAACTTCGTCAAGACTGGTCGGGTTAAATAATAGAAAAGTATGACTAATATAACTATGAAGTGCGGCAATATACTTCATTAAAGTTTCATAAGAATCCAAAGGAATGTTTAATGCAAGAGCTTTCTTCCTAAATTATTCTATGAAATTTTGTACAGTTTGACCTTTACTGTAAGTTTTAAACCTGTGAAGTAAAGCAATGCATATAGATTCTTAATCAAAACTAAAATTAATCAATGGCTCATACACATAGTACAAAGAGATTTATACCGGAAACCCTTAACCGGGAGAAAACCTTTTAACGCTTCATTGTATTAATTTCACCATTCACCATACAATTTTTGGTATCTATGGAATACCTAAAAACATTGTGTGTATATATATATATATATACACAATTTTTTTAGGTATTCCATAGATACCAAAACCCTAATCCCTTAATCTAGGATTAATTTAGAAAACCACTAAAATAGAAAAATCTGCTAAAATAGCAAAAACACCCCCAAAACAAATTTTGGGGCGCTTCCCTGAACGCTACGTGTAACTAGGGGGGACCATACCTGCCCCCCCTTGGGACCCCCTAGGAAGTGCCCGGTGCACACGAAATAAATAATACTACTAGAGGGATCATTAGACGTAGTTGTTGAATATGACGCACTCATACACACACATGCAAAGAATATAACACATACCCAACATTCTCCCACTTGTTGTTTTCTTTGCATTCAGGGGTCCAAAGGATTATATAGTCAACAATCGAGGGAAACAATTCCCATTGTTACTCTACACCAAGAAAAAATTTATGTTCTCACAGACTTTGTCAATGAATCTGCAACATTCTTCAATGTGTCAACCTTTTCCAACAACACCTTCTTTTCTTCAACCATGTCTCTCACAAAGTGATACTGAACATCAACATTCTCTTTCCTCGAATGATAAGTTGGGTTATTTTCCGGGAATATTTCACTCTAACTATCACAATCTAATCTTACTGCTTGTTGTACCAACCCAATACCCAAACACAATCTTTGTAACCATACTACTTCCTTGCTTGCATGAGTGGCTGCCATGTATTCAACTTCTGTAGTTGAGAGTGACACTACAGCCTGTCTTTTTCTCATCCAACTAATTTCTCCTCCAAATAGGTTAAACACATAACCACTTGTAGATATTTTGTGATCTAGATCTCCAGCCCCATTTGCATCAACAAAACCATGTATGTCCACCACTCTGTCCAATCCTACTCTTCCTTGGTAGCACAATCTATAACTGGTAGTGCCACGAAGATACCTGAAGACCCTATTTATTGTTGTCCAATGCTCCTTCCTTGGTTTTGACATATACCTTCTCAAAACTCCCACTGCATGTGAAATGTCTGGTCTTGTATAGACCATTTCATACATCAAACTACCAAGTGCACTGGCATACGGAACATGGGACATGTCCTCTTCTTCTTCCTGTGTCTTGGGACACTAATCTGCAGATAACTTTACACCTATAGGAATAGGAATCTTGACCGGTTTACTTCCATGCATATTAAACCTCTGCAATATCATCTAAACATATTTTCTTTGATTCAACCATAGTTTCTTGTTTGCATGATCTCTTTTAATCTCCATTCCCATAATGAAGTTAGAAACACTGAGATCCTTCATGTCAAATTTGGAGGATAGCTTTGATTTCACCTCCTTGATAACATCCATGTTATTTCCTACCAGCAGCATGTCATCAACATACAAGAATACATAAATGAAGTGATTACCAACCTGCTTGGAATATACATAGTAATCAACCATACTTCCCACAAATCCCAATCCAAGGATGTATGTGTCAAACTTTTGGCACCACATCCTAGGTGATTACTTCAGACCATATAATGACTTCTTTAGCTTACAGACCAGCTCTTTCTTTCCCTTCACTACAAATCCTTCTGGTTGCTTCATGTAGATTTCTTCTTTTAGATCCTCATGTAGGAATGTTGTCTTGACATCCATCTGTTCCACTTCAAGATCAAAAGCAACAACAATAGATAAAATAAATCTAATAGATGTTAACTTGGCAACAAGAGAACAAATCTCACCAAAGTCAATTCCCTCTACCTGGGAATAACCTTTTGCTACTAATCGAGCTTTGTATTTATCCACCTTTCCTTCTGCATTAAGATTCCTCTTAAACAACCATTTTCTACCAACATATTTTCTTCCAGCTGGAAAATAAACTATATCCCATGCCTCATTCTTATCCAAGGCATTCATTTTTTCAACCATGGCCTTCTTCCATAGTTTACTATCCTCTGAATTCACTGCTTCCCTGACAGTTATGGGATCATCATCGGTAATAGATAAAGCAAAATTAGAACAAAAATCAGATGGACTATACCTTTCTGGTTTCCTTCTTTCCCTCACTGATCTCCTCAATACTGGGGTATGAGGTTCTTCTTCTTCTGCTTCATCTTCTTTAGATGATTCAGGTTTTGTATCATCCAACTCAAGATCTATTTTCTCAGGTTCATCTTACTTTGGTAGGAATTCTTGTTTGGACAAATCTTTTACCTCCCTAAAAATAGCATCCCGACTGTAAACAATATTCTTAGCTTTTGGATTCCAAAGCTTATAATCTTTCACACCATCTTCATAACCCATAAAGATACACTTTTCAGCTTTATTATCCAACTTACTCTTATTTTCCTTTGGAACATGTACATAAGCATCACAACCAAAGACTCTGAGATGTTCAAGAGAGGGTGTCTTACCAGTCCATACCTCGTGTGGAGTTTCATCATCCAACGCTGATGAGGGTGATCAATTGACCAGGTAACATGTTGTACCCACTGCCTTTCCATAGAATTCTTGTCCTAACTCAGCACCACTAAGCATGCTCCTTGATTTTTACATCAGTGTCATGTTCATCCTTTTTGTAGCTCCATTCTGCTGAGGTGTGTATGGAGTAGTATTCTTCTTTTCTATAC
This sequence comes from Picea engelmannii, assembly GCA_009831015.1. Taxonomy (NCBI): domain Eukaryota; kingdom Viridiplantae; phylum Streptophyta; class Pinopsida; order Pinales; family Pinaceae; genus Picea; species Picea engelmannii. The sequence goes on from ML776873.1 coordinate 126,224, forward strand.
CACACTTCTTACAGAATTCTTCAAATTCATTTCCACAGAATTGTCCACCATTATCTATTCTCGATACCTTTATTTTCTTCTCTATCTGATTTTCTACCAGAGCCTTAAACACTTTAAATTTATCAAATACCCCAAATTTCTTTCTAAGAAAATAAATCCATCCGCTCCCTGAGAAATCATCTATGAATGAAACATAATACACAGATTTACTTAGTGATGGAACAGACACAGTTCCAAACACATCACCTTGTATCAACTCTAAGATCCCCTTTGCTCTTGTAGTACCAGATGGGAATCTTACTCGATTATGTTTACCATATATGCAATGTTCACAGAAATCAAAATCTAGAGTTCAATTAGACATGCCTTCAACCATACCTTTACCATGTAGTGTTCGAAGGCCCTTTTCTCCAATATGTCCCATTCTTTGATGCCACAACATGGTCTTCTTTCTAGGGACAATATTGGTCTTGTCTTCTTTATTTATCTGCTCAGGGACAACATAATTGTTACACCCATTAGTATAAGTGGTTCCCAACAACTTGTACAGAGTTCCACATCGAACTCCCCTCATCAAAACCATTGTCCCTCATACCATCTTGCAAGTGCCCTTTCCCAATACTGTATCCACTCTTGCATCATCCATCTTGCAGATATTAGGCTCCTGGCTAGTTTTGGAATGTGTAGAACACCAAGGAGAGTTCTAATCCTTCCATCTTTTAGCAACAAATTAACCCTTCCACGTCCCATGATTTTGGTTGTTGAGTCATCTCCTAGGAATACATCACCACCATCATATTTTTGATATTCATAGAACCACTCCCTGTGAGGAGTCATATTGTATGACACACCTGATTCAATCAACCATACATCACAGTCTGCATGTGTACCTATAGATTCCAGGTAAACATCACCTCCTTCTTCAGTGGAGGTTTTCTCCTCTGTGGAAGAGGTACTCTTATATCCCTTTGGTTTATCAACCTTATTAGACTTGCAATGTTTCTTATAATGCCCTATTTTACCACACTTCTAGCACTTCCTTAAATATTTTCCTGGAGACTTAGATCTACCTATATATTTAGATCTCCCCCTCGAATACTTACCAGGATTCCTGTCTTGAGTACGACCTCTTAAAAATAAAGCATTTGTGCTATGACCATCCATTTTTTTCTGCCTCATATCTTCAGATAACAAGTATGAAACTACATCCTCATACTTCAATGAAGATTGAGTGGTACTATCAATTGCTACAACCAGATTATCCCAAGAGTATAGAAAAGAACATAACAAAGTAATACACTTATCTTCTTATGCAATCGTAATATTAACAGAGACAAGTTAACTTACCAGCATATTAAAGGCATTTAGATGTTCTATAACAGAATCTCCATCTTCCATCCTAAGATGATACAACTTCTTCCAAAGAAACAACTTGTTTACCAGGGACTTTGATTAATACAAATTCCCTAACTTATCCCATAGCTCCTTGGTTGTAGATTCTCCTGAGACATTCAACAACACCGAATCTACCAAGCAGAGTTGAATAGTACTCCTTGCTCTTCTGTCCAAATTCTCCCAATCTTCCTTCGACATACCAGTAGGTGGTGTACTAGTAGTTTGTGTACTTTTAGGTTGTGTACTAGTCGTATGTGTGCCAGTAGTTTGCGTACCAGGAGGATGTATACTAGGATCCACAACAATCCATTGTTCTTTGTCTACAAGAAGGTCCTCCATCTTGAGCTTCCATAGCTCAAATTATTTACCTTTGAACTTCACTATCTCAATTCTAGAAGAGCTCGCCCATTCCTCGTTCTACACTAGAATAACCATTGCAAAATCTCCCACTAAACCCATGTTTATGACAGGGCCAAGAAAAACTTGATCTATCAAGATCGAACCAAACCCTCTGCGACAAAGGTGTCCCTCTGAAGCCAAAAAGGATCTCTGATACCACATGTAAGTTTTAAACCTATGAAGTAAATAAATGCATATATATTCTTAAGAAAAACATAAATTAATCAATAGCTCATACACATAGTACACAGAGATTTATACCGGAAACCCTTAACCAAGAGAAAACCTTTCAATGCTTCATTGTAGTAATTTCACCATTCACCATACAATATATATACAATGTTTTTAGGTATTCCATAGATACCAAAACCCTAATCCCTTAATCCAGGATTAGTTTAGAAAACCGCTAAAAATAGAAAAATTCGCTAAAATAGCAAAAACACCCAAAAACAAATTTCGGGGCACTACGCGTAACCAGGGGGGCCATACCTAGACCCCCTGGGACCCCCATAGGAAGCGCACGACATGTACGATACAGGAGGGATCGTCACATGTAGTTGTTGAATTTGATGTTCCCACACACACACATGAAAAGAATATAACACATACCCAACATTTACTTTGTCTTAAAGTTTTCCATTCCATGATTGCTTTATGTAAAGATCCCAATGGATAAAATTTCTTCCTTATCATTGATTTAATTTCCAACCATTAGGAAAGAATATTACCACACTTAATTATGTCCTGAAGTTTTCTCCCCCACCATACGAGAGTAGTGCCTTCCAACCAAAGATATGCCATTTTCACTTTAACTTCATCTTCATCAATATGTTGAACACGACAATATACTTCAAACTATCAGATCCAATTATCTAGCTTTTCAGGATTAACATCTCCATTAAGCATAGGTAAAGAAAATTTTAAATTAATCTTTAATAATGGTTTCTTAAAAGAGGATTTATGGCTAGAATGATGAGGATGATGAGAATTCTTAGAGGAAGAAGAACTAGAACTTGATGGATAAGATAGAGGTTCGGGGGGGTCTCCTCCAACCCCTTGATTTACCAAAGCATCATCATCAGCATGTGATTCCTTTATTTTCCCTTTCTTCTCCATCCTCTTGTCATAGTCTCGATACATCCGATCGACCATTTATGACATGCGATAAAATACCATATGGAAGTTTTTCTCTTGTTCATAATGCTTGTCCTCTTCTTCTATTTTCTTCCTTCGAGATGCACGACCAACTTTAGGATTGAAAGTATTAAGAGTTCCTTCACCCTATTTATGCTTGGCCCTAGAAAGAATTCACACTCAACAATTCAATTCAAAAATGACTGCTCTGATACCAACATTATCCAGGATCTTTTCATCGAAGTGACTTATAAAAAATTTCATTAAATGAGCATAAATTAAAGTGCACCATTAAAGAAGGAAAATCTCAATAATGAAGAGACATAAGCATCAAATATGAACACAAAAAACTTGGTAACAAATTTCATCCCTAGTGGACTACGTCTCCGGGTCATGCTCTCAAATGGGTAGGCCTTTTTATTAACTCAACAAAAGAATTTGGCAAAATACCTAAGTATACCTCATTCTGGAATCAGCCTGCAAATGTTTTGGTCTGATCAGAAAATAGACAACAACACTGAATTTGTGGTGTTGATTTACCTAAAAATGATTGTCTCCATGCTTCAATCCAACTATGTCACTCCTAGGCCCAAGAGAAACTCTGTCTTAGTTTTCGTGCCCTGCAACCTGTAATAAATGCTAAGGAAAATGTCTCGAAAAAACTGTTGGGTGTACCCTCACACGCCTCCCTCTACAGCACTGGGTGGATGCAAATATATATATATATATATATATATATATATATATATATATATATATATATATATATATATATTCTGGGCTTTGTAAACAATGGAGACCATTGGCCAATTGGTTGGTGGAACATGTATTAAGGCGTTTATAGAGGGGGAGGTCCCGGGGTTGAGCCCATGGGCCTCCCCTTTTAAGTTGTTCGTTGTAACATATGTATATATTAGTACTTGGTTGTTCCGCCAATCTTAGAAATGGTTAAATATGATGGGTTTTCATCATATCTGGTAGGGTCCCACCATATTTGGCGGACCTGTTTTTATTTTTATTTTTGGAATTTTGTTCTCTGGTTGTCATTGGGTATTTTCCCACTGCCACGTGGTAGCCCATGATTGGGCCACATGGTAGCCAACCATTGGGCCACGTCAACCAATTGTAAAATCACTTGCCACATCAACATACGACCTTCCATGTCATATTCAACGTCATCATATGGTCTGCCACATGGTGCATTTTTACTGGTCCATAGAATGACCCGAAAATACCAAAAATGGGTGACATGTGGCAGCCTCTTGTGTTACCATGTCACCATGCTGACGTCATGTTGACATCAATGTGACACATGTCACCTCCTTCATTTTCATTGTATGTTGTATAGATGTGGATGTCAACAGTACGAATGCTAACTCATCCCCTGCTGACTGGGCTAGGTTGACCAAAATTTGCCCATGAATATCTTTCGATCCATAACTCTCTGTAATGGGTTTTTTGCATCGTTGGAAATCTTGTGACACACTCTTCGTGATGATGTCACTTTCACTGAGTTTTGAGAACTTTGAATTTTTTCCCTTTTTCTATCTGTTGAGGCCATTCTAAGCTTCCGAAGTTGCTTCTGCAAGTTCTGATTTGTCCTTAGTCTTCTCTAGATCCTTTTTGGATCAGTCCTGGAGGTCCTAACCTTGTAGGGTAGGTTGGGCGGGTAGTATATTATGTGTTTCTTGCAATTATCTTTATGATCCTTATGATTTGTTATGTTATCTTATGTTTCCTTAGTGATAACTGATGATGGTCCTTATGAGATGCATTGAATGTTTAAGATTGTACTGTTCTGCATCGTTTTTAATTGTAGAATGCAATAATGTGGGCTTGCTGTTAATTATTGTATTAATACATCGACATGCATTTCATGGTACATGGTGATGATGTGTCGGCATTGTGTCCCATTTGATTATTAATGCATTATTATTGTTTTATTAATATATGTGATTGATGTGTCGATGATGTCTCTCTTATTATGATGTTTTAATTTCCTAAAGCAACAATAATATATATATATATATTAACGTGTTGTATGTCACTTGTTGTCATAATGCAGAGGTTGTTACATATGGTATTAGAGTGGGTTTAACCCTGTGACTATGGATCATCATGCCTTCCATGGTAGTAAACCCTTGAGTAATAACTTAGCGCTAATTAAAATTTTAACCTGTCCATATGGTAATTATAGTTAGAGGATGTCGTGGAGGTAGACGACGTGGTGCTAGGGGTAGAGGCGCTATGCCTCTAGTATCTTCCACACCTGAGGGGTCTAGCCTCCAAGGAGAGGAAAAAGTCTTTGGAAAAGCACAGATTGTTGTAAGGGATGTGGATGGTCTAAGAAGGTCCTTCCAGGGAAGGGTTTGAGGCCTTGACTAACCATCTGTACTAAGATAAGGCTAGGGTACCTGTACCCATGTGGGTCCATAGCGCACCCCAACCAGCACCAATAACATTCATGGAGAACTCTAGAGGATTAATTTCTCGAGTTCATGAGTGCTCCAGAAGGCTCAGTCGCTGAGGCATGGTTGGAGAACAAGGAGATGTGCTTCACACTTCGTGGTTACGACCTTCCTCATGAAGTTTTTCATGGTGGTATTCAGCTAAGGGGAACACCCTTCTATGGTGGAAGACTCTCCTACCTCAGCTAAAAATGGTCGTCAAAGCCATGTTATGGGAATGGTTTTGGGAGAAGTAATTGTCAGAGAAACTCATTGAGCGACAACTCGATGAGTTCAGTTACTTACGACAGGGTGGTCATATAGTGTTGGATTATGATACCAGATTTATGGAGCTACTCTAGTGTGCCCTGCATCTGAACATGAAGAAGCTAGAGGTCAACAAGTTCATGTTCGAACTTAAATCCATATTTTGTGCGATGTTGAGGATCTAAATGCCTCGAACGTTGCACGATGTTGTCCAGTAGGCCTCATAACTAAGGAATATTTGACTGTGATGAATAACTTCTAGGACAAGCACCAGTCCACTGTGCTCTAGGCATCAAGTATCATTGCCAACCAAAATTTTAGTATTTGTTGGATCCCGGTGCTACATAGAGCTCTATTTCTAGTAATGCGCTAAAAGGATTTAGGTAAAGGCATTGAACCGAACACGTTTATATTTGTTGAAATGGCTTCAAGTTCCAAACAAATGGTTGGAGGAAGGGGCATGATCTGTCGCTTTAACCAGGCAAATAGTGTAAATAATTCCTACCTATATGCCACGATCTGAAGATCTTATGATGACATGATCAGTATGGACTGGTGGGAATCTCATGAGGCGATACACAACGGTAAGATGAAGTGGTTGAGTTGGACTGAAGATGAGGGATAGAGAAGTGTGATTGTAGGAAGAAAACATGGATTATCACTGAGGTTTATTTCTTCCCTACAACTACATAAGAGAATGCGTAATGATGCATGTTACATGAATACTTAGTGCTGAACTTCAAGAGTGTGGAGGAAAGATTAGAAAACCTTATGGTAGTAAAATAGTTTGCGGACGTGATTCCCAGAAGATTTACCAGGTGTGCTACCTGAAGCCAAGATGGAATTTACCGTTGACTTAAAATCTAGAACTCCAATAGAAAGAACATGTTATTGGATTTCAACCCCTGAGTTACAGTAGCTGAAAATGAAACTGATGGATTTGTTGGACCTAGGAATTATGTCCAAGTGTGCACCTCGGGGTGCACCTATTATTCTCATATGGAAGAAATATGGGTTGTGGAAGACTCTGTATTGACTACAGTCCTTTGAATGAGGAAATGATCAAAAAACCCTATCCATTGCCAAGTATAGAAATTTTTCTTGGTCAAATGAAAGGTGCGACGGTGTGTTCAAGATTGATTGGAGATCAGGTTATCACCAGTTACGAATTAAAGAGGAATATATTCCTAAGACCACTTTCAAAATGTGGTTCAGACACTATGAGTTTATGTTTGGTCGTGGGGATGGACAAACACCCTAGGGGTATTCATGAACTTGATGAAAGGGGTGTTCCACGAATACTTGGACAAGTTTGTTCAAGTATTCATTGATGATATTTTGATATATTCTCATACGATGTAAGAACATGATGAACAATTATGTTTGGTGCTACAGTGTTTACGAGAGAACAAATTATTTGGGAACTGTTGAAATGATCTTTTTATCAATCAAAGATTCATTATCTAGGGCATGTCATCTTCGATGAAGGTATCGTTGTAGATCTAGCGAAGGTAGAGGCTATTATGGAATGGCTTGCACCGACGAACGTTCCAGGATTACGTAGCTTCATGGGTTTAGATGGATATGATTGACGGGTCATCGGGGGTTTTTCAAACATAGCAAATTTGATTATGGAATTGCAGAAGAAGAACACAAAGTTTGTTTGGAGCGAGAATGCATGCAAGCATTTTGAAGGCTCATGGAGTTGTTGATGATAGTGTCGATATTAAAAGTACCTGACGTGGACGGGGACTTTTTGGTATGCACAACTGCATCCAAGAAAGGCTTAGGCAGAGTCTTGATGCAAGACAGTTGAGTGATTGCTTACATCTCCAGAAAGTTAAGAAAGCATGGGGAGAAATACGCGACACACGATTTGGAGTTATTAGCCATTATGTATTCCCTGAGAGTATGGAGACACTACCTAATTGGATGAAAATTCGAACTAAAAATGGACCACTATGGTTTACAACACATTTTTATTTAAAGCGACTTGAAAGCGTGAAAAAGGCATTGGTCGGGACTGCTTAGCGAGTAAGATTTCAAGATTACCTACATAAAAGGAATAGTCAACAGAGTGGCTGATGCGCTGAGTCGAAGACCACGCATATCTTTAGTGATACCTCTTCAGACGAATCTACAGGAAAATATTCTAACTACGGTGCGATGATGACTGGTATAGACAAGTTAAGGAGTTCATCGGACAAGACACCATGTTGGTACCAAACGTTGAGGGATTTACTATTGACAATGATGGATTAATGCGATATAATAACTAGATTTACGTACCTCCCAACGACGAATTGAGAAGTTTTATCCTAAACAAAGCTCATATAGATGTGTTCATGGCTCATCCAAGAGTCACGAAGATGAGGGAAGACCTTAAACCCTTATTCTTCTAGAAATGAATGAAGTCGAACATAGTCAACTATGTGGCGAGATGTCTAGAATGTTAGCAAGTGAAGGTTGAACATAGACATCTGACAGGATTACTATAGCCACACGCTATTCCGGATCAGAATAGGATGTCATTTCGATGGACTTCATTGTTGGATTATCGGTGGCGGCAAGGAGGCATGACTCGATTTTTTTGGTAATCGACACTTTGACAAAGAGTGCATATTTTATCCCAGTGCGTACGATGTATCAGGCACTAGACATAGCTATAGTTTTTATCGGTGAGATAATGAGACTGCATGGTGTGCCTAAAGGGATCATATCTAATCAAGAATATTAGGGATGATTTTAGGGGCTCAATTTCGGTCATGGGATAATTTTCCATGGTTTTTCCCAAAAAGAGATTCGCTATTCTAAAAAAGATTTGCCCAAATTCTATAGGATAAAATTATTTTACCTTAAAAATCGTCAAAATTCTATACAAATTATATAAAATCCTTACAAATTTGAATATTTTTAAAAAAATATCGCCAAACATTTATAGTTTTCATATGAAGGATTAGTAAGATTTGCCAAGTTTTCTACATTTTAAAATAAATTTCCATCCTTCAAATTATCCATGATCGAGATCGGTGTTTACCGAATGATTTTGGACTAGTTTCCAAGAGGTCTCGGGAACCCAACTTAATTTTAGTACCTCTTATCACCCAGAGCCAGACATGCAGACATAAAGAAAGAACGAAATCTTAGAAGATATGTTGTGTATTTCTATGATGGACCTACAAAATCATTGAGAAGCTTTCTAGCCACTGGTAGAATTTGCATACAACAACAACTATCAAAGCACCATTAAGATGGCGCCATTCTAGTTTCTTTATGGGGGACCATGTCAGATGCCTTTGATTTTCAATCAACTTGAGGATAGGGTCCTGGTAGGGCCATAAGAGATCCAAGAAATGGAAGAGACAATGAAAACAATAAGAGAAGGGATCAAGGAAGCACATGATCGACAGAAGAATTATGTCGATGTGCATCGTGTTGACCATAGTTATGAAGTCAGTGATCGAGTCTTCTTGCGGGTGAAACCACAAAATAGTTCCATCAATTTTGGAATGGGTACAAAACTCTCTCCTTGAATGTGGGGCCTTTTGGAGTTGTGGAAAGAAAGGGACCTGTGGCCTACCGACTGGACTTGCCTCATTCATTAAAGCGTATGCACAATATTTTTCTTGTATCTATTTCGAGTTTATGTTAGTGATCCCACACCTGTGATTGACATGAGTTCCTTGTAGATGTCAGAAAAGGGTGCTCTCACGATGAATCCAATACGCATTCTAGACCATCACATTCAACAACTATGGTGTCGATCGGGTAAAGGTACAATGGGACAATTATAGTTCACACTCGAATTCCTGGGAGGACGCATATGATATGCATCAACAATTTCTATTTTTGTTTGATAGCTAGACATTTAGATATTGTCAGATACATTACTTATGCACTTGTATACTTTGAAAATTCGGGACAAAGTTTAAAACAAGAGGGGGTGTATGTAACATCTCACTCTTGCGCATACCTGATGTGACTTATTCTTTGAGGAAACTTGTGTGGAAGTGATCTGGTTCATTATATGATTGTCTGCTTTACTTATGGATTATGATGATGAGATTGTGGATTATGATGTTATGTTATGTTATTTATGTATAGATAGGTGCTATTGACTAGTTTCTCCTGAGTGTGCATGAGTCTTGACAAATTGAGGATGTTGATGGCATCGATGGACCTCCTTGGACTTCAGATCGATTCAGGGAGTGGACTGTATATGGTTTGAGTATCTTTGTTATTGCATATGTGACATATGTCTGGGTATATTATGATGTTGTTTATGAATCATTGGCATGTTTCGTTGATGGATGGAGGCAGATGATTTCTTGATAATCAAACTCAGATTAGGATTAAAGGGGCCATCCACAACAACCATAGATATTGAGGGAGAGGTGTGGAAGAATACCTACCACAACCTTCTAGCACTCCCACCGTGGCTCGAATTATAGGTTAATGATTACCTAGTTCTAGAGATCCATGATGTCGTGAGGGTAGACTGAGATAGTTGCTCACAAAGATTCTAAAGGGTGCACAATAAGGCATGGTCCTTATTCCTTATAGGCCCTTAGTCTCCCATAAGGTCGTCTGATGGAGTATTGACTCCAAGAGTTGGAAAACTACCAAAATCAGTCAAAAGACGAGTGGCATGCTTGGAGCACATAGTGCGTCTTGATGAGAACGTCTTAGAAATAAAACTTGAATAAAAGAGAGTGGAACCCTTGGAGCACATAGTGCGTCTTGAAGGGCACGTCGTGATTTGTTTTAACACTGGTAGGTCAATGAACCTAGGTACCTAGAAAAACAATATCTTATTTTGACATGGTCAGCCTTAAAATAAATGTTGTATGAGTAAAGTTTAATAATTATAAAATTTCTCTTAAAAACAATTTTGCTAATCCTAGTTGAAATTAGAGCGTAGGTCTAAATGGGGTATGAGGACTAAAAATTAATTAATCAATTAATAAAAGGGGGATGAAAAAAAATCAAATCTAGAATTTAAAGGATAAATAATTTGTCTAAACTTGATTGTTGTTTATGTGCAAAACTTACTAAATTAGAACTTATACAAAAAGGGAAATTAAATGAAAAATGAAATGTGGACCATTGAAAGGAATCTAGTCTAGAGGAATTTCCTATTTATAACTCAATTAAGCTTTAAGAAAGGCGTCAGTCATTAAAGGAAATTCAGGGAATAAAGGGACAACAAGGAGCATTTTTAGGAAGGCTTTTAGGTGGATGAGGGAAATTGGAAATAAATTTAATTAATTAAAAAGAATTTATGGTGCAACTAAGGGATCAGGTGACAAATGTACGAGGGAGAATATCACCTAATAAAATTTTAATAAAAATAATTTAACGTGCAACTCTATAAAAGTAATGGAGAGGAGATGAAGGGGATCATGACTAGTATGCGTCAAATTTTTCTTGACTGATTTTTTTTGTGGGAGTTGGGATACCCAATTTGAATAGAGAGTGGTAGCTCGACCTTGCAAGACGCGCTGGGAGATAGCTTTTCTTTGATACGTGTGCTCTCAAGGGGAAGAAGATTACCCCTAACTTTCGCTGGGAAATACCCGTGAGGTCTCAACGATTAGAAAGCGGGAGCAAGGAGGAGCGCCACTTGATGAAGAACATCGCCAAGCCCAAATTCATCTGTTATGGTATTTCTCATCGATTTGATTGTAACTTTATTGAATTTTAGTCACTGTATTAACTATGAAAGCCCAAATTCATCTGTTATGGTATTTCTCATCGATTTGATTGTAACTTTATTGAATTTTAGTGACTGTATTAACTATGATATCAAATTTGTTGATTTATTGACGTTGCGAGATATGGATCTGGTTTCTAGCATGGTTACCTTCAATTTATCTGAATGCGTGAGTTTTATCCACGGTCCTGCTTAAAATTTAAGGGATTTCGGCACTCGGTTTAGGGGAAAATTGTGTTGTAATTCTGAAAAAGAGGGGTATATGGATTTAATTATTGTATTAATTGTAATGGTTTTTCTTTCATCCCTGCTCAGCGATTCACCTTTACCTCTGTTATGCCATTTAATTTTCTATGCTCAATTTATTTATTTTTTTGTCTCTGCGTTTTCCACCGCCTTGGAATTTTACATTAACACTGGATTGTAAGCTCTTCAATCTCGAATGACGGATGGCCAGGATGTATCTATGCAATTTTTATGAAAATGGTAGTGATTTCTTCAAACCCCAATGGTGGAGTCGCCTGGATCTCGCCTCTGGGTGGATGCAAGCGAACTACGTCTTCTCTCTGCTTTTAACTCCCGTTATCTCTGAGTCATCCTCGTTTTACCTCAATAATTTTAACCTTGATTTTACTCAGCGAATTTACTCGCTTTTACTCAACAAGGTTGATCTATCCGGGTAATCTCCTCACTCACTTCTCGGGCGAGTTCGCAGTCGTATTACTACTCGTATTTTCTCAGTGAATGCTTCTTAATGCTCAGTACCCTTCATTTTAAAATTTTCATTGTGTTTTTTGGGGAGCCCCTGAGCTCTGCGTGTCACCCCCATGCCCAACGATTTCCATTTTATTGCTGCGATTTTGCATGGAACACCCTACGTTGTGCCTACTTCTTCCCTCGTCGATCTCATCTTGTTTTTATGCGTTTGCTCTTCTTCAATTTCTCTCCTAGACTTCTTAAGGAGGGATTGCGATTTTTTCCCTTGGAATCTCTGCGCATTAGCAAAAGATTTTGTGCAGCGTTCCCTTCCTTCTGTGTATTGTCAGCGCGAAGATCGAATCCCCAGCAGGACTAATGAAATCGTCGTAAAGGGGCAGTGACTGTTGCTAGAGATTTTTATTGTTGTAAGGGTATCATCTCGAATTCCCACACTCCGAGTGTTATCCTCCTGGAGTCTTCCTCTTTTTTAACTTGGAGTTTCCCCTTCACGAAACAGTGTTGCAGGTAACATCTGCAGACTCTTAATTACTCCGAAAGGCGTATACCTATTGGAGATGAGCACAATTAATGATCTTTTAATCTTAAATTCTAATCTGATGGCTATGTATTGAAGATGCTGGTATATTCTTAGTCGTCCTCCAAAATCAATGGATCAGATTTATTGTTGATAACTTCTTTGCATTTATAAATGCATCCGTTACCCTGTTTACTTTTTAACATTTACCTAATCATATTAAGAAATTACTGTAACATCATATGATTGTCACGCTTAAATGATTAACTTTTGAAATTATTCAGAGTTTAATTATCTGACTCTGTTAGCATTTCATTATAGGTTTTATTTTAAAATAATTTTTTTTTTTTATCAGCCGGCGTTCACCAGCCGCGAATTAGCGGCTGTGCTAGTTAATATATGTGCCATTCACTGGCCAGTAGAACTGCAACAACCAACAACTAGCTCACTGCTTCGAACTAACCCTTTGCGTCCGGCCCTTCTTTCGATGCTAGCGTGTGCACCCCCTTTAAAGTTTATTTTTCAAGTGATGACACCTCATTTAAACGAATATAGAGTTTATATTTCAACCCCTATATTGATGGATTATTGTTTAAAGGAATACAAATCTTCTATAATCTGACTTTATATTGATGACTTATAGTTGAAAATATGCATAGCCTTATTTAGTCTGTATCATAATCCCTTACAAAGGTATATTATGGTGAGAACATAGATTTTGGTATATTCCCCATTATATATCGTACTGAAACATAATCGTTGAATACAATATTTAGATACCCTACCATGTGATGCATTTGATGGTATATTAATTTCATATTATGGTTAGACTATAAATTGTAATATAATAATGATATGTTATAGTTCCTACTAACTAAAAGGGAACTTGGTTTCTAGTTGGGGAGTTAATTAACTTGATTACCCATTTGGCTATTCCCTAGAATGGAGTCCATTGTGTTTGGGTAGGGTTACTTATTTTGTAGAGTTTTGAGAATTTAGATTTAGTGAAGGAAGATGGCCCGATAGGTCAGGAATTGAGTCATTGTCTTGTGTATTTGGATTGTGGTTTATGAATCATACATGGTGATGGTAGAGAATTAATTTCTCTTGCACCTTACCCAATAAAGTTATAGGTATACTTGCATTATTGAATTAATATTGAAGCATGAAAATTTCATCTCTTGAATGATGGTTTTGGATATTTAGTTATTTAGTTTATTTAGTTTATTTCCTGAATGATGGTTTTAAATTTAGTTTATTTGTTGCACGCATGAAAATTGAAGGTATTGAATGATAGTTTTAGATATTTAATTATTGCGCGCAATGGGATTTAAGGAAGGATTGTTTGTTTAGATAGTAGAATTTTTGCGCGACAAAATTCCAGTATAAGGAATGATTGGGATATATATATTAGACTTCACGCGCTTTGGATTTTGTTGTGATTAATAGTTAGATTTTGTGTGCATTGAATGTTGATGATGCATGTATAATTAAATGATTGAGATTAAACACACGCATTGAATGATGTATTGTGTAATGTTTACATTTTACTTCCTGCGCGCAATGAAAATTCAATGTAATGATGGTTGTTGGTTATTTACTTCTTGCGCCATGAAAAATCTATTGTAACGAATTATTGTTTAGATATTATATTTCTCACGTGCCATGGAATAAATTCTAAATTGTGTCGATTGCACTATGCCTTAATTTATGATGTGGCATGATTGATTAGTAACTAGTTTTCTCTCACTCATTGATTAAGTTGGCTTGTGAATGTTCTGGAATTGTTTACTCTTGCGTGCATCGATTAATTAAATATTAATGCATGATTGATACAATGATAGTTACCCTTGCTCCCTGGTTAATAATATTAGGATTGATGGACTGATGAATGGATGGTTATTGATGTTGTTGATTAGCTAGTTGTTGGGATTGTTTATGTTAGTGGGATGTAGACACCTCATTCTTCCTAAGAAGAGTCGCCAACCTTGAGACCTTAAATGGTTAATATCAATTGGAACCTAGGCTTGAGAATTTCTTATGTGTCCTGGAAGTCCTAACCTTGCAGGGTAGGTTGGGAAGGTAGTATATTATATGTTTCTTGCGATTATCTTTATGATCCTTATGATTCGTTATGTTATCTTATGTTTCCTTAGTGATAACTGATGATGGTCCTTATTAGATGCGTTGAATGTTTAAGACTGTATTGTTATGCGTCGTTTTTAATTATAGAATGCAATAATGTGGGGTTGTTGTTAATTATTGTGTTAATACATCGACATGTGTGTCGTGGTACATGGTGATGATTTTTCAGCATTATTTCGCATTCGATTATTAATGCATAAGTATTGTTTCATTAATATATGTGATTGATGTGTCGATGATGTCGCTCTTATTATGATGTTTTAATTTCCGAATGCAACACTAAAAAAAAAAAATTAACGTGTTTTATGTCACTTGTTGTCATAACGGCGGAGCCGTTACAACAGGTGGCATGGGAATTGAAGATCCAAAAGAACAAAGCAATGACAACTTTGGGATGTATTTGACACAAGATTTTTGTTCAAAATTAGAAGAAGATACATTCTCTTTTCTTATGGATGATACCCGCAATAATCATGATGATAAAAACAAGCATACCACTCATCTTGAATAGAATTTTGATAAAGAGACAATATAATAGTCTATAGATTTGTGGAAAAGTCAATTTTTAGGTTCCAGTTTGGAGGAAGAACAATTTACAACCTCTAACTCCAACACCCATACATATATTTTTGTTTCTATCACTCATATAGTACAAAATCCTGGTGGAAATAAGGGTATTATTGTTCACGGGATTGATGAATTTGATGATGATTCCATTCATTGCCTCATAAAACGTGAAATGGAAGATTTGGAACTTTGTAAATAATTTGATGAGAGAAACACTATTTCCAGCATTAGAGAAGTAGGTCACTTCAAATCAGACTACTTCTTGAAAAAAATGATAGGTCATATATGATGCATTTTGAAGGCCTCCCAAAATTCGATGATGAGGATGGTAATAATAAAGAATTTGATCGTGCTGATATTTTTCTTGCAAAAAAACATGAAGGGAAAGAATATGGATATCATTCTCTCATAGGACACTATGAAGACTATGATAATAATAATTCACTGAATATTGGTAGTGATGAAAGTATCATTGTTTTGGATAATTGTATTGTTGGCTACATAAATGAGGGCCATAATAGAGACTATGATGACATCACTACACAAAGTTTTAATGATGTTGGAGATGTCATTGTTGCTTGGGAAGAGAGGCATCATTTCGGTGATTTTTCTAGCATCTCCACGGGAGACAAAACCCCAGAATATGAAGGTGACATTTTCGACAGAGAGAGTGTGTTTGTTGTTCTAAAGGATCCAGAACAAAAGTACCTCAACACCCCTGATGTGTACTTGGACCTGGCTTTGTATTATGGGTAGAGAGGGAGAAAATAATATACATTGTTTTTCGATGAGCCGCCTGTTTCTGATGATGATACACATGCTGCCTCGAGGAAAAGTGAAGAACATATTCTTGAAGATAAATATGAAGAAAGTAATGATGATTCTAGAATCCTAGAGGATTCCAAGGATTTTTCAAATGGTGATGATGTGACTATTGTAGCGAAAGAACAAAGATATGAATTATAATAGGAAGCATCTTATACCTCTCAAGATGATGAGGCAATACTTATTGATGATATTTTAGTTCATGAAAATGTTGTTTCCAGTGAGGTTCTATGCCCAAAATTTTAAAAGGACAACATTGTTGAAATTACAACTGAAGAATACAAGGACATTGATGTACAAAGTTTTCTTGTTACCAGAGATGATCACATAAAAGTTTTTTAGCTCAAGGATGAGACATTTGTTAATGTGAAATCTAGTAATGTATTCCAAGAGGAGAGCGATGTAACGGTTGGTGGTGTCATTGTTGGCACAGGGGCAGACCCAGGGTTCAGCTCCAAGAGCTCACCAAAAATCCCTAACTACTAGCCCTTTCAACAACACCTGTGAAGCAGATGCAGTCTCACCCGAAGCAGTTATGAGGGAGTTGCAGGACAGAGATGTCTACAACCAAAGGAAATGTCAAGTGGATCTAACACAAGAACAACACAATGTTCATATATCACTTATCAGCTTAGATCTATTATGCACATCTACTTATCATATCTAAAGCAGTAATGCAATTACAATATATCAATGACAAAGATAAAATAACAGTCACACACAACACAAGATGTACGTGGTTCACCCTCTCTCTAGGGATACATCCACAGAACTGTGCTATAATATATTAAGGTAAAGCATACATTTCTTGTCTGTGCTCTTAGCTAGAAGACCTTCTTTCTTCTCCTCTCTTCCTCTCCCCTCCCTGCGCACCCAGCTGCAGGGTTGATCTTTGCACCCAGCTGAAGATCTTACCATACCACAAGGATCTCACTCTTAGTACTTCTCTCTCTCGATACAATACTCACTTACATCAACAATACAACTAGATCAACAACAATATCATACCAACCCAAAGTACCAACCCAAACTAGGCCCTCATGACCTTTATTTATACATTACAATCACTTCACCGACATCCTTAGGTCGAAACCTAGGTGTCCAAAACCCTAGATAGCAAAACCCTAGGTGTCTAAAACCCTAGGTCAACTTGACCCGCATTTTCTGGGCTTCGCCAGCCTATCTTTCCTTTCTTCTTGCACGGTGCTCCAAAGCATCCAACGATGGTTTTTTTCTCTTGTTGACTTTTCCATGATCTTCCTTCCTTGCTTATCTGTCATCCTTGATCTCCTCATCCAACAGCTTGCTTTCTCGGAATCCGCTCCATCTTTTCTTCTCTTTTGCTCACTTCGACCCAATAACAGTCACTGTGTCTTCCACAAAGTTCACATTTTCATTTTCTTCCTTGATCTTCTCTTGCTTCCATACCCAAGGGCCAACAGGGCCCCAACACTCACCTATGACTCATCTCGAGGCACTTCAGATATGAGCTTCCTGTTTTACTTTGATTCCTGACTGTGTAGTGCAGCCTCTTCTTTCTGCTCCATGCCTTCTCCTTATACAGGCTATCTTTTCTATGTCTGATACCCAGTTTCAACTGCACCTAGTAACTAGAACCTTTTATTTCTACTTTTACTGATAGTTGCGCGACAACTGGTTGTCATAATACAACTTCAGCCAACTCCCATTCGCCAAACATTCCTTCCATTCTCCATTCAACGTTTTCAGTTGTGCAACTCCTCCCTCTGTAACATAAGCGAACTCATATGGCCCTAGCCAATTCATTATGAACTTCCTAGGATGTTTTATGAACTTGTTATCATATACCAATACTAGATCACCTTGTTTAAATGTCTTGTTCTTGATGTGCCTATCATGGTAGGCCTTCTCTCTTTCCTTCTGTACTTGTTGATGGAATCCTGTAACAAATCTGTCTTCCCCCAATTCAACCAACTATGCAAGACTCTCTTGAACAATGCCAGGGTCATCCATATCTGTAAAGGCAACAATTCTCAGGCTTGGTACCAAATATTCCATTGGGAGAACAACTTCAAGACCATATACCAACTTGAAGGGGGTCTAGATTGTTAGTTTCTTGCAAGTGGTCCTATAGGCCCATAATACTGCTCGTACTCTTAAATCCCAATCATCCCTGTTCACACTGCAAATTTCATCAGCGTTGTCTCCAAAATCTTATTGAATGCTTCAACTGTACCATTTGCTTGTGGGTGGTACGGTGTGCTCTTCTGATGGTGGACTGCAAATTCTTCAGTCAAGGATTCAACTATCTTATTGATGAAATGTGTTCCTTGATCACTCATAAGGATCTTTGGGCATCCAAACCATGTTATGATGTCATCAAATATGAATCCTGCAGCTATAGTGGCACTACAGTCCTTGACTGCTCTTGCTTCAACCCATCTAGTCAAGTAATCTATCGCAGTAATTATGTACCTTGATCTTGTATGCTTTCTTGGTGGATTTATAGGTCCAACGAAGTCGATGGCCCATTTCTCAAAGGCTTGTAAGGTCAACTGTGGGGCTAATGGAATTTCATCTCTTCTGGATGGTTTCCCAACTCTTTGGCATACATCGCAGGCTCTAGAATAGTCTTTAGCATCTTTGTGTAAGGTAGGCCACCAAAGGCCAACTCTTAGAACCTTTTGTGCAGTTGTTTTTACTGCGTAGTGCCCTCCTGCGAGGCCTTCATGAGCTTCCGCAATGATCATTGGTCACTCTTCCTCCATAACACATCTTCTTAATATCTCATCAGGTCCCATCTTGTATAGATTTCCAACGATAAGTGAGAAGTCTGCAACATGCACTACTAGTTGTTTCTTTTGAGGAATTGTGTACTCACTAAGTGCCATTCCTGTTGATAGGAACTGGACTATCTCTGCGAAGTGGTCATCGATATTTATAATGGTCAGTAGCTGTGCATCCAATAGTGCATCCTCTAAACTGGTTATCTCTTCACCATGTTCCAACCCTGACAAATGGTCAGGACCTTTGTTCATTCTCCCTGGATTTACTATGATCTCAAAATCATATTCTTGAAATAGCAGCAACCATCTGCATATCCTTCCCCCCAACACTGGCTTGTTGACTAGGTATTTCAGCGCGGAGTGACCAGTAAACATTTTGAAGTGTCCTCCCAACAAGTAGTGGCAAAAATTCTGCAATGCATACACTATGGCCAATCCTTCTCGCTCAGTGGTGGTGTAGTTGATCTCAACAGTTGATAGCTTCTTGCTAGAAAAGGATAACGGGTGGTCAATATCTCCTTCTCCCAGCTATGCTAACACAACTCCTAAAGAAATGGAATACGCATCGACATGCACATGAAATTCCTTGGTCCAATCTAGAAAAACCAGAATGGGCGCAGTAACCATTTTCTGTTTCAGTGTGTCGAATCTCTGCTGGCATTCTTTTGTCCAACTAAACTGACAATATTTCTTCAAAAACTTTTCCATGGGTGTTGCGATCTGATCATATCCTTTGATGAACTTACTATAATATCATGTGTGCCCCAACACAGTGCGCAGCTGTTTAGTTGTGTATCGAACTTCACAGCCTTCTACTTGTGCTGAGAAGAACATTGTCATCATGGTATGACATTGTATCCAATCTGTAATGTTACTTTTGTGTGGCCCCCTCTATCTTTATGGTGTGGATTTCAAGGCCTCATCCATTGCCAATAATCTTTGTTGTATTGGTACACTTTATTCAAAGTCCGACAAGAAGGTTTCTAAAGGGTTCAGACCATCAAGTGTGGGTAAGTTACTTACTGTTGTGCCAATCCAATGAACTTCTCTGGTTAATCTAGCACATCTTCTTGTAGAAACTTCATACATCCTATTATTCTAGTTCTCCAGTGCTTCTTCTGAGTCTGATGAACATGTGTTATCACTTCACCATCTTAGGTTTTCATCGGCTGTGGGATTAATGTAATCTTGTTGTTTGGCTATTAATTTGTATATGTTTTCTAGTGCATATGTGTGGTCTTCTTCTCTGATAGGTTCTGTGTACCACTGACCTTCATCTGGATCTAAAGGTGTGATGACCCTAAGGCCATCTTTTTCAAAAGTCATACGCCACTTCTTTAAATCAACAATAGTAGAGTTATTGAAGGCCCATTCAATTCCTAACAACGCAGGGTAAGGATAGTTGTCATCAACAATCTCAATTACCTCAAAATCTGCAAATGTTCTTACTCCATCAATGTCCACAGGGATATGTTCTAATATTCCAAAAGGGCTTACATCGTGCTGATTAGCCATCCTAAGCATGATAGGGGAATAGATCAAATTCGGTTTTCCCATTAGTTCCCAGGTTTTATTCGTCATGACATTGACCTCCAACCCTAAGTCAAGGACTACATAGTCTATCTCATACTCTCTTATTTGAGCATTCAAATGTAATTCCTTATTTTTCCTTCTCTTCTTTCCAGTTTGGTGTACTTCCCTATTCAGTAAGGGGTCTATCCTTCCTAGATCATATTGTCTGATTAAATTTTGTAACTCTTGTACAACGCTTTCATCTTGAACCGACTTAATACAAGTATACAAAAATTCCATGAGCTTGCTTACCTCTTTTCCTTCTTTTGGCGAAGCAGACTGATCAAATGCCAAAGGAATTCCATATTCTCTCACTTATGGTCTTGTGTTTGATGAAGAACCTTGGTCTCCTCTGAATTATTTTCTTTCCTCCTCAAACATTTGTCTTTCTTTCTTTGCATCGAATATTTCTGTCTTCTCTATAGCCTTCCTGATTCCCGAGTCTTCTGTAATCTTCCATTGGGTCAATCTGTATTCTCCTGTAACATTGCCTCCTCTAGTTATAACAACGACTCTAGGGTAGTCTCCATGAGGCTCAGCATGTATCAGTTTCACTTGTGGGTTCTGCTGAGGTCCTTGTCTCTCTTGAAGCTTAGCTATCAGCACAGGACAATCTTCTATAACATGTTCAAATGAGCTGCAGTAGCTACAAGTGGTACAAGGGTTTTGACAATCCCTTGAGAGGTGTCCTGATTGTGTGCAGTTATAACAGATGATCTTTCCATGGCCTTGACCCATTCCTCCTCCTCATCCTCTTCCTTTGAATCTACCATGAGGATTGAAGTTGCCTCTCCCAGGAGAGTTATACTGCATAGTGTTTCCTTCTTGTTGTACTTCTCCTTGAATTTTGTATATGTCTCTTGACCTTTCATGCATGAGCTCGTAAGCCCTACATTGTCTATCATCATGTCCTATGGATTTACAAAATGTGCAATAAAAAATTGTAGGTGTTTGAATATACTTTTGCATGTAGTAGCACTCACCAGGGTGATGTCTATTTCTGCATACCTCACACCAAGGTAAGGTGACTTGCTTCAAAGGGCTCAGAGCTCCAGAAGCCAAGTATTCATTGAATAGAGGGAATTTTTCCTTGTCATGTCCTTATGACCTACATATGACACACTAGATGTCTTATCTTTTATCTTTTCCATTGTATTTCTTCATGTCTCCAACCTGCAGAGACAAACTATTTAGCTGACTCAATATCTAACTCATACCTGAGCTGGATGCTCCCATAGGGGTTGATTCTACCTTCATGGTGATCTCCAACACCTCATAATGCGAAGCAATATTCTGTTGCATCAGAGGAATTCTGCTGTGTGGTAAGAAGGCAACAATGAACCATTCTTTGTTCTGTTCATCTAGGATTTGAAAATTCAATCGACATGTTAAGGTTTTGAATCTCTGATCGAACTCCCAAATAGGTTTGACCACCTTCTTCTTGATCTCTTTCATCTCTGTAATACATTGTGACTCTGACTTGGGTTTCTTGAACTCTGCAATCAGTGCGTTCTTAATATGATTCAATGGTTTAGGATTTGCAAGTCCTTGGACAAGATTCATGTACCAGCTCAGTGCAAGATCCCTTAGAGTGGTACTAAACTGGGTTCTTTTGACATCTTTGTCGGTGACAATTTTAATATTCCATACAACTTCACATAGGAACCAGTGATGGTCAGGATCTTAAGATCCATCTCCCCTAAAGATAGGAAGCCTCATCTCATCTTCCATAGATCTTCATGGGGTTCCTGACTGAATGTGTGGTGGACTACTATTGACAGTTCTCTGGGTACTCTGGTGACTGGGATTACTTTGGTTGCTTAATACTACTGAATCAATAGGAGAGGTAACCGTACTTACTTCAATGGTCTACGTAGTTTCTGAGGTTTCAGGTTCTCTTCGGTGAATCTCTTCAGCTTCTCCTTCCTCTGCCCTAGCGGGTTCTAAATGTTCTTCATATGTCATTTCTCCGTCTTCTCCACTGTAGAAACCCTCGTCTTTGTAGTTCTTCTTAAATAGGTTCGCAAGGTGAACTTATCTAAACACTCTCCCACTGAATGTATGTCCAGCTTCTTTGTCATTGTCGCTGTCCAGATTCTTGAACATTAGCCTTTCTAGATTCGACCAATCCATTGTATCTTCAAGATGTTCTTCTCGTGCAATAGCATCTTGAGTCTCAACTTCAGGAATTGTAAAAAAATTCCTCCGAGTCCCTTAAATAAATATCTCTCATCTTGGTTGTATGACTCTACTTTGTCAACAACAAACTCTATGATGTGCCCTCCAATGGTTTTATCAAACCAGTGGTCTATTGATCATGATACGACGTTATCAACTCTTTTGATCTTCTTTATCAACTCCGACATACAAACCACAGGAGGTCTAGATCGGATCTCGAACTGGGTATCTGCTAGTCTAGCTAGCCACTCACATAGCTCCCGATGGATTCCTCTGAAGAATATCTCGTGTATATCGGTAAAGATATATTTCTCCAACCAATTGTCTATACTAAGATTAGGGTTCTTTTTTTGGGCTTCATTGAAGTCCTTTTCTTGATCCTCTTTCCACTTTTGAGTCTCTCTCTTTGATGGAAATCACCTTGACATTCCCTCTAGAATATTCATGTCCCGACAACATAACCATTTTTTTGGCACAGGGGCTGACCCGGGGTTTATATCCAAGAGCACACCAACAAGACCTAACTACTAGACCTTTCGGCAACACCTGCAAAGTAGATGTAGTCTCACCTGAAGCAGTTATGAGGGGGTTGCAGGATAGGGATGTCTACAACCAAGGAGAATATCAAGTGGATCTAACACAAGAACAACACAATGTTCATATATCACTTATTAGCTTAGATCTATTCTGCACATCTACTTATCAGATCTAAAGTAGTAAGTCAATCACAGTATATCAATGAAAGAGATAAAATACCAGTCACACACAACACAATATGTACGTGGTTCACCCTCTCTCTAGAGCTACATCCACAAAACTGTGTTATAATATATTAAGGTAAATCATGCAGTTCTTGTTTGCGCTCATAGCTAGCAGATCTTCTTTCTTCTCCTCTCTTCCTCTCCCCTCCCTATGCACCCAGCTGAAGGGTTGATGTTTGCACCCAGCTGAAGATCTTACCATACCATAAGGCTCTCACTCTTAGCACTTCTCTCTCTCGATACAATACTCACTTACATCAACAATACAACTATATCAACAACAATATCGTACCAACCCAAAGTACCAACCCAAACTAGGCCCTCGTGACCTTTATTTATACATTACAATCACTTCAACGACATCCTTAGGCCGAAACCTAGGTGTCCAAAACCTTAGATAGAAAAACCCTAGGTGTCTAAAACCCTAGGTCAACTTGAACTGCGTTTTTCGGGCTTTGCCAGCTTGTCTTTCCTTTCTTCTCGCGTGGTGCTCCAAAGCATCCAACGGTGGATTTTTCCATTTGTTGACTTGTCCACGATCTTCCTTCCTTGCTTATCTGTCATCCTTGATATATTCATCCAATAGCTTTCTTTCTCGGACTTTGCTCCATCTTTTCTTCTCTTTTTCTCACTTCTACCCAATAACAGTCACTGTGTCTTCTGCGAAGTTCACATTTTCATTTTCTTCCTTGATCTTCGCCTACTTCCATACCCAAGGGCCAACAGTCATTGATAATCTCAATAAAATGAGAGGATATAACAATGAAAGGGATTCCATCTTGTATGACTTGGGTGATTTATTCTTATTTAAAATGAGGAGAGGCCCCTTCTTCATTTCCTTTGACAAGAAACCATGCAATGATGAAAGAAGAATGTAGGATTCAATGCAATCCTCTCTCATGGATGACACCAACCATGCACAAGATGTTGATTGGAACATGAATCTTGGGATAGATAGATCGTGGCCTATGGATGTGGACCAATTTGCTTCAAGTGTTCTAAAAAATGCATCTCTGCACCATGAACTTGGAGAGAGTATCAATGTAGTGGGAGTGGAACTCCATCGCTTTGACAAAGACTTCCATAGCTTCTATATGTGTGAGAAAATCATTTTCCCATGACTATTCACCAAAATTTTCCAATTAGAATTTGAAGCATATCGCATTGTTGGCCATATGAATAAACACCATGTTGAATATCACAAAGACATAGATATGTAGAGTTTTTCAAATATCGGAGATATCATGGTTTTTAGTGAAAATGGACATTGCTTTGGTGATTTTACAAGAGACAATAATATAGATATGGGTGGAGACATTTTTGACAAGGAGGTATGTAGAATTATCCTTGTTTCCCCTAGGGAACAACCACATATCAGTTATGGTGAGAATGAGGGATATCCTAAACAAAGTCTTGAAAGAAGCCAAAGTGATTTCCCAGAACAACCTTTTTCTTGAGATCGTAGTGGTATTTCGAGAATGACATTTTCAGATGAAATCAAGGGAAGAGATTTAGGCATACAACACATTATGGGGATTTACAGAGGTTCTAACAACCTTTTCTTGATATTTATTGGCAAGTCCTATGACAAAGTTTCCTTTTCCTGGTGGTTGTTTAACGACATTTTTCATATATTAGTACTCAAATTTTATGTCAATACAACACTGATTAAAAGGAAAATTACTATCACTGAGGCTTCAACATTTCCTTGTTTTGGATGATAGTCAAACACAAAGGGAAAGTGAGTTGTGTAGAGAGGAGGTGTTGAGATTCTAGGATTCCCAAGTGTCCCCAAGAAGGACACTTTTTCTCAAGTAGGAGCCAAATGTTACCCACCAACATTTTTGGTATCAGAAAAGTGTTGGTCAAACCATGCGGACAAAAGTGATTCATGACCTTTGAGCTCAGAAGTCAAGAGTCATCGATGAGATTTTGGCCATAGATAATTTTAAGATGATGATGGGTATTAAAAGGTAGGAAGGAAACACATGTGGAAGAGTTTTATTCTCTCAAGAAAACATAACATATCTTCATCACATTCTATCGATTGTACCAGGATAGATGAGGATTCGTGGATGTTTTCTTAGTGTTAATAATATGGCTTCCTACAAGGGATTATATTTTCCATATCAATTGAGTGAATTTGATATGCTTAGAATTGGTTCCAAATCTAAAAATTAAGGGTTCTTTCATTCAACATAAACAACCCTTGATTTAGTATGATGAGGCACAACCTTTGATCTAGTTTGAATAGTGTTTGAGATGTTGTTTGCTAAGGAGTTTATTCAACACATCAAGAGGTTTCCTAGAATCATAAGGATGTATTCAAGAGGAGTTACATTGCAATTTTTATGAGTGGTTGTCATGTAGAGTATGAAATCAACATACATGGAACTATAGTTGCTACCTTGAACCAACCATAAAGTTATTATTGGTAGCAAAGGAAAAACGCTCCTACATGTACTAGATCTTATGGCCATTTTGGGGGAAAAAAATCTCTAGAAGACCACTCATGGAAGAATTTCCTATCTAAAGGATGTAAGTGAGTGTAGTGAAAATTGAACAAAGATGGGACAAAGGCATCACACAAAACCAAATTTGGCAACAATTGAAGAAGGAGCATGCTAATTCTTGTACACAATTGAAAAGGGGGTACTTGCACCTACAATTGAACCCTCAACCACAACGTTTGTCATCTAGGTGAAGATCTGGTTCATGTACATCTTCTAGCCAGAAAGAAAAGGATATGACATAGCCGATACGAGCTTTGTATCCAGAATTTGCAACAGATATGTCTTTTACAGGTTTGAGGACAATTGGGGGTCAAGTGGAGAGTATGGGTCATCCGATTTTAATGAATTACTTTGAAAGACTGACTTGGATCATCTGCAGGTGGTAATTTCTTCACAAAGAATCAAAATTTTCAAAAATGTGACAAAAAAATCCCTGAAGATGAGTATCTCAACAATATTGGATGTGGTAGGAGCAAACTAAATTGTAGGTGCCAAGGGATCTTCACATGATAGTGATTTAAAGATAAGGCATGAGTGATTCATCTTATCCTCTCTTACACACCTAACCTAAGAAGAACCACAAGGTGTGACTTATTTCACAAGAGGAGCCCTATTTTTATTTGTTTAAGTATGAAATATGTGTGTGTGTGTGTGTCTCTCTCTCTACACACACACACACACCTGTAAAATCCATGCCTATATTAGGTTAGGTTTGACCTCAACTATCTGTTGGACAACTGAGAGGGGGGTTGAATCAGTTGTTACCGTGCTTAAACAATTATGCTTCTTTTAAAAACTTTACAAGGCACTCAATGATGATGACAATAATGTAGGGAAATAAACAATGACACATTTAGCATCAATCACATATATGAGAAACATAGAGACATATATTTCTCAAGGAAACCCATATAGGGTAAAAACCTCTTTTTCTTTATATGATAAGTAATAGTTGCATTCATTACATTATCATACATATGAGCACCAACTCATAATGAGGCTACAACCTTAGTTTTGCAAGATGCTACTTGCTGAGAGCACCAACTCTCTGTTTTCTCTAGCACCCACTAGAAGGAAGTACCAACTCCTTGTGTTCAAGCACCCACTTGAACCTCTGAGGACACCAGTCCTCACTAGTACCTCCCAACCACCCTGAATTATAAATTCTTTGTTAATAAAACTTATTACAGTGATATAAAGTTATTCAATGGCTTACCAGCCTTGTCATTGTTCTGTTACACTGCTCTTCCCTGTTTGCATCAATGTCTTCTGCACACCCCTAGCACTTTCTGTTCTTCTGCCTTTTATGCTCTATGCGCCATATCCCTTCAATGCACCATTCCTCGACTGTGCATTTCTGCTCCTGCGCTCTGCCTCCTTGCACATCCCTGAATTCTCCTACATAGCGACAACAACAAATCCAACAACAACCCCATCTCTTCTATGTACCATGTATATATAGCTTATGTGCATCTTGTGCATGCAATATTTTCCATTCCTCTACATGCTCATACCACACCAATCTCCTCCACATCTCAAGTGCTCTGCATGATCATCGCAACTCTTCAGCTTCTCTGGTGGTTCCCACCACGCGTCCAACATCACTGGGTGTTCTGCTAATATTCCTCAGCCACTCTGGCATACAAGACTCTTAGTCTTCTCTGTTACATTTGATCTCTCCCTCTTTGTTTTAGTTACGAGCTCCAACCCTCATCCAACTGTCAATTTCCTTCACGAATCATCTTCATTCCACTAGCAGATTCCTTGTAACTCTTCAGCTCCTCTGGAACTCACAAAGAGGTCTCTTCGAATTATCTGGCAGAGATCATCAATGGTTTCTAGCAGTTACACAACGAGGAGTGATATTATTCCTATGATCGTGTACAAGTTTATCTGCACCGTTGGATGTACTTTATTAACCTTGCCTTTAAATCGGGTTTCAGCATTTCGACATTCCTGTGGCCATGTGTCTC
Organism: Picea engelmannii; assembly: GCA_009831015.1. Classification (NCBI taxonomy): domain Eukaryota; kingdom Viridiplantae; phylum Streptophyta; class Pinopsida; order Pinales; family Pinaceae; genus Picea; species Picea engelmannii. The sequence goes on from ML776873.1 coordinate 154,112, forward strand.
GACACTTCATGTCGCGATCTCCAAAACTCTGATACAGAGCTTTTGTGCGTTAGCTCCTTCCTCTATATAACCATGGCCATGACCAAGTGCTTATGCATAAAGTTATTTTGAAATATCATGTTTCATGAATTTGGAGATGAAGCATCTCGACTCTCCAAGTCGTGATCCTCGAAACCCTGAAGTGGAGCTTTTCTCTTCGAGCTCTTCTCTACATCTCTTTGACCATGTGACCAGCAGCATTGACCAAGCGCTTATCCATAAGGTGCTTTCACGATTTCGCATTTCGCAAATATGGGGATGAGGCAACTTGACTCTCTAAGTCGCGATCCCCGAAACCCCGAAAAGGAGATTGGCTAGGCTGACTCCTTCCCTTCTCGTGACCACCGATGGTGACCATCAGCTGTACCAAAAGGAACTTCACATTTTTGCGAGTTTATACACCATGCTCCATTGACTCCAAGTCAGCGAAATTCCAATCGCTTGCCACTTGTCCTATGATTCGATGGTCCAGATCTGATCTCGATTCAATGGCTGCGATTAAATCGCAATTTCGTATATCATGATTTCGACATTCTTGTTTCATTGATTCTTGCCTCTCCAAGTCGTGATTCGCGAAACTCCAAAATGGAGTCGGATCAATGGTCTAGATTTTATCTTGATTCAATGGCTGTGATTAAATTGTGATTTTGCATATCATGATTTCGACATTCCTGTGGTTAATATTCTTTGACATCTCCAACTCTCGATCCGCGAAACTCCAAAATGGAGTTGGACCGATGGTCCCAATCAACCCTTGATCTAACGGCTCAGATCATTTCACGATTTCGCATTTCGCGAACTCGCTTCACCTTGCACTTTTAAAGATCGTGCAGATTCTCCTGGATCCTACGATGGTCGGTCCTCGCGCTCGGATCTAATGCTCGAGATCTATCCTTCATATTTGTGTTCTCTTATTGTCTACATTGATATTTGACAGCCATCGAAAATTCGTAATTGTTGATTCAACGATCACTGTTGCTACTCCTCCCCCATTATCACTGTGCTGCAATCGACTCTGTGTGATTTGTGTTGTTGGTCATCCTGAAATCACTTATGTTCCTGTTTTTCCATCGATGCCATCAATGACAGGAATAATCTAATCTTGACATAGGAATAATCTGATCTTGCCATCAATGACAAGAATACTTTTCCTGTTAAACATGCTAACAATCTCCCCCTTTGGCATTAATGGCAACCCCATGATACAACTACACCACTGTAACATCTTGAAATCATCACACTTTCTCCCCCCTTTGACATCAATGTCAAAGAAGAGACATGCTCCCCCTGAGCTGTTGCAGTAATTTTAGGAGGCATTAGATATTCAAACAATACAAAACTCCCCCTAACAAGATGGACTCTTTTAGGTTTGAGATGAAATGACACCCAGCTTCTGTCTGAGATATTCAAAAGGTGTCTTGGCTAAGGGTTTAGTAAAGATGTCTGCAATTTGTTCTATAGTGGGAATGTAATGGACCTGAACAATCTGATTGGTGACCTGCTCTCTCAGAAAATGATATTTTATGGGAATATGCTTGGTCTTGGAGTGGAAGACAGTATTTTTAGACACACTGATGGCACTAGTGTTATCACAATGAATTGGGATCGGTGCAGTGTATTTTACGTCCAAGTCTACAAGTGTCTGAATCATCCATAATACCTGAGTGCAACAGGTAGCAGCAACAATGTACTCTGCCTCTGTGGTTGATAAAGAAATGGAACCTTGCTTTTTACTAAGACATGCTACTAAAGAATCACCCAGGAAGAATGCTCCTCCACTGGTGCTTTTTCTCTCATCGACACAGTTTGCCCAATCTGCATCTGAGTAAGTAGTTAACTGAAAATTCTGATTTCTGGGATACCACAGACCATAAGTCATTGTTTCTTTTAAATACCTGAATATCCTTTTGACATCTTGCAAATGAATCTGTTTGGGTGCATCCTAATATCTTCCTACCATTCCTACAGCATGCATTATGTCTGGGCGAGATGCTGTGATGTACAATAGGCTACCTATCATTGATCGATATGAGCTTTGATCAACATTAGGTGAATCAACATCCTTTCTTAATTTACATCCAGTTACCATAGGTGTACTCACAGGTTTAGAATCTTCCATTTGAAACCTTTTCAACATTTCTCTTAGATATTTTTCTTGAGAAATGAACATCCCTTCAGACCTCTGAGTAATTTGCAGACCAAGAAAAAAATGACAGTTCTCCTATCATAGACATTTCAAATTCAGACTCCATGGAAGAAGCAAACCATTGTACCAATGAATCCTTATTACATCCAAAGATGATGTCATCTACATAGACCAATATGATGATAAAATTATTATCCTTTGTTTTAATATACATATTTTTGTCAGTTGTTCCTCTCTTGAACCCTTTATCTTTGAGATACGTATCCAGTCTATGATACCATGCTCAAGGGGATTGTTTTAACCCATATAAATCTTTCTTCAGCTTGCATACTATGTCAAGATTATCAGAGAGTTTGAAACCCTTTGGTTGTTCCATATAGACTTCTTCACTTAAATCTCCATTTAGAAAAGATGACTTGACATCCATTTGATAGACTTTAAACCCTTTATGACAAGCATATGAAAGAAACATTTTGATAGCTTCTAATCTTGCTATGGGCGTAAATGTTTCACCAAAATCCAGTCCTTCTATATGAGCATAGCCTTTACAGACTAACCTTGATTTGTTCCTAATAACTTGTCCTTGCTCATTCAACTTAATCTTAAAGATCCATTTTGAGCCAATGATGTTTTTACCTTCAGGTCTTTGAACCATCTCCCACGTATTGTTTTTATCAATCTAATCAAGTTCATCATTCATTGCTTTAACCCAGTGATCATCTTTGTTGGCTTCATTAAAATTCTTGGGTTCCATCATGGATATGAGAGCTATATGAGATTGTTCGATGGTTTTGATTATCTTTCTCCTGGTTTGTACACCTTTGTCTTTTTCTCCAATTATCTGACTTGCAGGATGATTCTTTTAAATGATTATGGAGGAGGAATTTGTAGTTGATTGTTGATTTGAGTTTGTCTGAGTGTATGAGTCTTCATCCGATTCAGAGTCTTCATTTTCTGATTCTTGGACCTATTCATCTTCAGCTTTAGCTGTGTCTTCTGTAGAAGACTCATTACTGTATACCTCTCTTGTTGGGATTCCTTCATCAATTTTTACATCAATACAGTCAACCATTTTATGTAGCCTCTTATTATAGCATCTATATCCTTTACTGTTTGTAGCATACCCTAAGAATATACCTTCATCATCCCTGTCATCATATTTGTTGAGGTTCTCATCATTATTCTTTATGTAGCATTTACTCCCAAAGACTTTGAAGTGTTTGATTGAGGCAGGTCTTCCAAACCATAATTCATAAGGTGTCTTATCCCTTTGTGGTTTGAGGTGGGCTTTGTTAAGAACATGGATTGTTGTGTGTATTTCTTCTACCCAGTAGGTCGGACCAATGTTCTTCTCATTCATCATTGACCTGGCCATTTCCTGCACTGTTCTGTTTTGCCTCTCAACAACTCTATTTTGTTGTGGAGTTCTTGGGATTGTGTATTCTCTCTTGATCCCATGTTCATCGCATAATTCCTTGAAGTCTCTTGACATAAAATCTCCTCCCCAATCTGATCTTACTTCCTTTAACCTCTTGCCTGTTTGAGTCTCTGTTAAAGCCTTAAATGTTTTAAACTTCTCAAATGCTTCAGCTTTTTCTTTGAGAAAGGCAACCCATGTAAGTCTGGAGTAATCATCGATAATCATCATGAAGTAGTTTTCTTTCCCTATGCCTTCCTGTCTTGATGGTCCACATAAATCCATATGAACTAGTTGGAATGGTTTCTCTATTGAAGTAAAGCTCTTGGACTTAAACTATGTCCCGTTTTGCTTCCCTACTTGACAGGGTTTACACATTGAATCTTGGGGCTTTGATATTCTCAAAAGATCTTTTACTGCCTCGAGGTTTTTGAGTTTGATTAAGTGGTCAAATTTTAGATGTCCAAGTCTCCTATGCCATAACCAACTTTCATCATGTTTGCTTAGATGACAATCTTCTCTATTTTCTTTCAGCACATATACATTATTTTATGTCCTTATGCCTTTGGCCACCACTTGTCCTGAGTTTACAGACTTTATCTTGCAGTCCTTGGATGTGAACAACACTTCACATCCTCTGTCACACATTTGACTTACACTGAGCATATTATGTTTCAACCCATCCACAAGTAGAACATCTTGAGCTTTTCCTTTTCCATTACTTAAGCTCACCATCCCTTTGCCTTTTATTTTCCCTGGAGCATCATTTCCAAAGGTTATGCTTCCTGATTTTCTTTCACTTAGAGATAGAAACTTGCCTTTGTCTCCCCTCATGTGTTTGGAGCATCCACTGTCTATATACAAAGGGTTCATTTTTCTTTGAGCAGACAATACTAATCCACACTTGTCACTTTCCTTCTTCTTCCAAAACTTGACATTTTCAGCAGGGGATTTTGAATCTGGTTCATAGTTCCTTAATCGACAGTTCATAGATTTATATCCAAAGTTATGACAGGTGTAGCATTTAACCTCATTATTCAACAAGTCAAACTTATTGTTGCAGTGTTGCCTACTTATTGACTGTTGATTATTTCTTGGCCTCCTTAGTTGTATGTGTCTAGACTTAATTTGGCAATTTGCAGTCTGTGAAGGATTATTACTTGACTGTATCATTCTTTGTTGTGGGAAGTATTTATTCCTTTGAAATCTTAATTTCTCATGTCTAAGTCTTAAGGAACAATTTATAGCTTTGTGACCAAAGTTAGAACAGTAGAAACAATGGCCATAGAAAAATTCTTTGTACATGGAAAATGGTTGTCTTCTTTGAGGAAATCGATTTCTTTCTTACTGATGACATCTTTCAACAGAGAGTGCATCGTTTCTTCATTCTATAGATTCAATCCTGGCACCTTTTTCTTTACTCGTCCTGGGTGGCTGATTGTCTTCCTTTGTTTCTACAGGTTTGTTATTGTCATTGGTTGTACTTTTGACAAACTTGATGGGTTCTTCATTTCCCGGCTTCCCACTGCTTGATCCCTCTTCATAAACCAAACCAGTTTTCAGCTTTGGATTCCTTTGTTGATTTAGAATGGTGGCTAATCCTTCTGAGGCTTTGATACTTTATAGATTCTGATTATACAAGGCTTGAAACTTTTCCATTTCTTTCCTTGTTCTCACCACTTCTTGTTCTAATGCTTCACATCTTGCCTTCTTTTCTGATAGTTGTTATTTCAGAATCTCTTCAATTTTCCTTGCCTCTTCCAATTATACTTTTAGTAGGACAAGGTCTTCATCAGGTTCTTTACTGTCTTTCTTGAACTGTATCAATAATTGTCTTTGCTTTCTGTTCTTGATTCTTAGTCTGTCAATCTCTTCCAATGCACTGATCAATTCTCCTTCCATGTCAACCATAGCTTCTTCTTCATTAACATCACTCCCTGTGCTATTATTGTCATAGTCCTTTTTGGCCATAAGTATGAAGTCATTTAGTTTATCTTCAATAGATGAATTGTTGTCTTCATCATCTAAAGGATCATCATCATTGTTTACACAAAGAATTTTCTTCTTAAAGTTATTCTCTTTAAAGAAATTTTTGTTTTTGTATTTCTCCTCATCATCACAAGTTTGATCCTTTCCTTTGTGGGGACATTTATTAGAAAAATGACCTATCCTACCACAGTTAAAGCATTTGAAAAGCAGTTTACCTTTGTATTTTCTTGATCCCTTCTTCAGTCTCTTCACAAATATTTCTTCAATTTCATCGGGCTCAGAATCCTCAGTCTTGTCTGCTTTAAATGATGCTTCTCTGGAGGTGGGTTTATCTTTAACTATTCTCATTTCATATGCAGTCAATGTTCCTAGAAGTTGATCAAACTGCAAGGTTTTTAGATCATTAATTTCTTCTATAGAAGAGACCTTCGGGTTGAACCTATCTGGGAGAGATCTCAAGATTTTCTGAACTAAAGAAGGTTCCCCAATTGTTTCACCAAGTGCCTTCATTGCATTTACCATTTCTTCTACTCTTAGAAAGTATTTTCCAATGGTTTCATCTTCCTTCATCTTCAGCTGTTCAAACTGTATTCTGTAGGTTTGAAGCTTTGCATCCTTTACCTTCTCATTACCCTCATAACTGCTAATGAGTTTGTCCCACTTTTCTTTGGTAGTGCCTAGGTGCATAACTTTTACGAATTCTGCTTCTGCAAGCCCACTCAAGATAGCATTCATAGCCTTAGCATTGAAGCTAAATTCTAGTTTGTCATCCTTATTAGCTAGCACAACTGGATTTACATAACCAGTATCTACCACATCCCAGACATCTGCACCTAAAGCCATTATGTAGGTTCTCATTCTAACTTTCCAGAAGGCAAAAGTTTGTTCCATTGAACAGAGGGGCCTTATTGGTTGAATTTCCTTCATGGCTTGACATGTTTAAGCTCTAGGATCTACCCTTAGATAAAAGGGGCCGGCTCTGATACCAATTGTTGGACAACTGAGAGGGGGGGGTGAATCAGTTGTTACGATGCTTAAACAATTATGCTTCTTTTAAAAACTTTACAAGGCACTCAATGATGATGACAATAATGTAGGGAAATAAACAATGACACATTGAGCATCAGTCACATATATGAGAAACACAAAGACAGATATTTCCCGAGGAAACCCACACAGGGTAAAAACCTCTTTTTCTTTATATGATAAGTAATAGTTACATTCTTTACATTATCATACATATGAGCACCAACTCATAATGAGGCTACAACCTCATTTTTGCAAGTTGCTACTTGCTGAGAGCACCAACTCTCTATTTTCTCTAGCACCCACTAGAAGGAAGCACCAACTCCCTGTGTTCAAGCAACCACTTGAACCTCTGAGGACACCAGTCCTCCCTAGCACCTCCCAACCACCCTGAATTATAAATTATTTGTTAATAAAACTTATTACATCGATATAAAGTTATTCAATGGCTTACCAGCCTTGTCATTGTTCTGTTACACTGCTCTACCCTGTATGCATCAGTGGCTTCTGCACACCCCTAGAACTTTCTGTTCTTCTACCTTTTATGCTCTATGCGCCATATCTCTTCAATGCACCATTCCTCGACTGTGCATTTCTGCTCATGTGCTCTGCCTCCTTGTACACCCTTGAATTCTCCTACACATCGACAACAACAACTCCAACAACAACCCCATCTCTTCTCTGTACCGTGTATATATAGCTTATGTGCATCTTTTGCATGCAATATTTTCCATTCCTCTGCATGCTCATACCGCACCAATATCCTCCACATCTCAAGTGCTCTGTGTGATCATCGCAACTGTTCATCTTCTCTGGTGGTTCCCACCATGCGTCCAACATCACTGGGTGTTCTTCTAAGATTCCTTAGCCTCTCTGGCAGATGAGACTCTTCATCTTCTCTGTTACAGTCGAGCTCTCCCTCTCTGTTTCAGTTACGAGCTCCAACCCTCATCCAACTATCAATTTCCTTCATGAACTGTCTTCATTCCACTGGCAGATTCCTTGTAACTCTTCAGCTCCTCTGGAACTCACACAAAGGTCTCTTCGAATTCTCTGGCAGAGACCATCAATGGTTTCTAGCAATTACACAGTGAGGAGAAATATTAGTCCTACGATCATGTACAAGTTTATCTGCACTGTTGGATGTACTTTATTAACCTTGCCTTTAAATCGAGTTTCGGCATTTCGACATTCCTGTGGCCAAGTGTCTCGACACTTCATGTCGCGATCTCCGAAACTCCGATATAGAGATTTTGTGCGTTAGCTCCTTCCTATATATAACCATGGCCTTGACAAAGCACTTATGCATAAAGTGCTTTCGTAATATCACATTTCATGAATTTGGAGATGAAGCATCTCGACTCTCCAAGTCGCGATCCCCAAAACCCTGAAGTGGAGCTTTTCTCTTCGAGCTCTTCTCTACAGCTCTTTGACCATGTGACCAGCAGTTTTGACCAAGCACTTATCCATAAGGTGCTTTCACGATTTCACATTTCACGAATCTGGGGATGAGGCAACTCGACTCTCCAAGTCACGATCCCCGAAACCCCAAAAAGGATATTGGCTAGGCTAACTCCTTCCCTTCTCGTGACCACCGGCGGTGACCATTGGCTATGCCAAAAGGTGCTTCACATTTTCGCGAGTTTATACACCATGCTCCGTTGACTCCAAGCCAGTGAAATTCCAATCGCTTACCACTTGTCCTATGATTCGACGATCCAGATCTGATCTCTATTCAACGACTGCGATTAAATCGCGATTTCACATATCACAATTTTGACATTCTTGTTGCAATGATTCTTGCCTCTCCAAGTCACGACTCGCGAAACTCTGAAATGGAGTCGGATCAATGGTCCATATTTTATCTTGATTCAATGACTGCGATTAAATCGCAATTTCGAATATCATGATTTCGGCATTCCTGTGGTTAATATTCTTTGACATCTCCAACTCTCGATCCGTGAAACTCCGAAATGGAGTCGGATCGATGGTCCCAATCAACCCTTGATCTGACAGCTCAGATCATTTTGCGATTTCACATTTCATGAACTCGCTTCACCTTGCACTTTTAAAGATCGTGCAGATTCTCCTGGATCCTATGGTGGTCGGTCCTCGTGCTCAGATCTAATGTCCGAGATCTATCCTTCATATCTGAGCACTCTTCTTGTCTACATTGAGATCTGATAGCCATTGGGAATTCTGAATTGTTGATTCAACGATCACTATTCCTGCTCCTCCCCCATTATCACTGCGCTGCGATCGACTCTATGTGAGTTGTGCTGCTGGTCTTCCTGAAATCACTTATGTTCTGGTTTTTCCATCGATGCCATCAATGACAGGAATAACCTGATCTTGACATAGGAATAATTTGATCTTGCCATCAATGACAAGAATACTCTGCCTGTTAAACATGCTAACACTCTGTTGAGTGCAATTTGGACAAGAAATTGATTCTTATATCACCTATATCGCCGACCTATAGTCAACCTAAGTTGACCTATGAATATGTGGGTGATAACTTCTATACCTTGTGTTAGCACTAAGAGTCATCCTCAGACTACAAGAGGATAAGCCTAGTACTCATCAGAATGTTTTGTGGATGTTGGTTTTATGAGTGGAGTTAAAATGGAAAAAAATCCGTACAAGAATGATTTTAATCACATAAATTGGACAAGCAATGCATAGGGAAGTGAGGTCCTCATTAACTTCGATCAATGATTTGAGTTTAAGTGTGAGCATAAATAAGACTTAGTGAGAGAGGTGAACAAGACTACTATGGGCATTCAGATTTCAAGCAGCTTGGTGAAGAAAATACCAGGCTCAAGAGCACTCTTGAACTCAAGTTTCAGACACTAAAATATGTCACAGAAACATAATATTCAAACCTACATTATCATGAAACTACAACAACTTGACTGGATCCTCCATGCTTAAGCCTTTCAGCATAAGGGGAAATAAGGTAACAAGGAAGCTGACTAAAACTGATCACAACACTACTGTAATCAAACCTACATTACAATAGAACCACAACCCTCAACTATATCCTTCATGCCCGAGTTTTTCAACAGATTTTAAACAACAGATGAAAGAATTTTACTTCTATTAATGCGAAAGTCTCAAATTTGATACATAACTAGAGAACAATTCTAGCATCAAAATTACACAGTAGGTAGCTTGTATTAACTAGTTTATGACCTTAACAAAATCTTGAACTGATATATTTATACTTGGATCAATCCATGACTACCAGGAGTGTGATCTGGCCATTCCATTCAAATCCTTTCATATGCACCTTCTTCTATCAGACTGTGCATGTATCCTCCTATCAGATGCAAACTCAGATCTGCATGGGCATGCCGAAAAAAATGTCCATAGGGGTACCTCGGGCTGACAGTTATGTCTCCACGGACAGACCTTCCACACTTTCTATTTATGGAGTGATTCGAGGTTTCAACCATAACTCCTTTTTCATTAATTTATTCTTCATCGGGACTGGGATGAGGCTTAATGCCTAGGGGGATGCCACACGTTGCTTTTGTATTTGACGTTTTATAAGCATGTGATTGAGATGCCATCGAAAGTGGTTGGGACCCACACCGATTTTGAGCCCACAATCCACCACCTTACACCATGTAGCTCTTTCTCTATACCATGGTTTCAATTGCGCGACTGCTCAAGAATTTTATTGTTCGAGCATGTTGCATCCCCGCAATGAAACGTGGTCGTTGATCTAGGTGCACCTACTAGATTTAGCACCACCACTAAAGTTTGTTCGCCTACCAAATTTAGGATCATTCTAACTTCGCTTGGAGATGGCGCTAATTTTAGCGCTGAACGAGAACACTTCCCAGAGGAGGACCTGACATGTTGGCCTGACGTCACTATGTTGATGTGTCATGAAAGAGAGGTGACACGTGTTAGTGCTAAATGGATGCCAGGTGTCATGAATGATGAGAGAGCCACATGTCTAAACTAATTTCTTCCATTTACTTTGGCACTTAAGAGCTCTGGGGTGGTCTGCATGTAGAGTTGGAGCTCTGAAGTGAATGATGATCGTTGATCTAGGGAGGAAACATGACAGGGATCTGTTAACTCTGGGAGAACAAATTCTGGATGAAAATGGGAGCGAGGAGACTGAAAATCCTAAATCCCAGAGTCTCGAAGAAAACTACCACCGTTATATTTGGATGGACACGTGGCAGAGATCTATGGATTTTGGGAGAAAATGCTCTCAGGTGAAAGCAGGAGGGGAGGAGATAAAACTTGCGAAGTTTAGATTACCGAAGTAAAAATTGATCTTACGATGGAGAAGGACATGTGGCGCTTGATCTGCAACTTTGTGTCTTCTTCTTAGCCACTAATCCTCATGCAATTTTGACATGCCGAATACACGCAAGCTATTAATCTGATCGCGATCTACGATCTGGGAAAGCTCCACTTTTGTTGCCACACGCCACTCTTGGATGGAACCTGCTTCTTGCTGCGAAGATCAACGACTCACAATTACTTCGGGAGTTCGGGCTTTGGGCCTTTTTCAATGCATAGCTCTTACAATCCTCCGAACTATGAGATATGGCGATGCGTGTCCTCTTGATTTGGACGATCAAGATTTATTTCGGGAGTTCAGGCTTCGGCCCTTCGGGAGTTCAGGATTTTTGATTTGAACTGATATATTTATACTTGGATCAATCCATGACTACCAGGAGTGTGATCTGGCCATTCCATTCAAATCCTTTCATATGCACCTTCTTCTGTCAGACTGTGCATGTATCCTCCTATTAGATGCAAACTTAGCTCTGCATGGGCATGCCGAAAAAAATGTCCATAGGGGTACCTCGGGCTGACAGTTATATCTCCACGGACAGACCTTCCACACTTTCTATTTATGGAGTGATTCGAGGTTTCAACCAAAACTCCTTTTTCATTAATTTATTCTTCATCGGGACTGGGATGAGGCTTAATGCCTAGGGGGATGCCACACGTTGCTTTTGTATTTGACGTTTTATAAGCATGTGATTGAGATGCCATCGAAAGTGGTTTGGACCCACACCGATTTTGAGCCCACAATCCACCACCTTACACCATGTAGCTCTTTCTCTATACCATGGTTTCAATTGTGCGACTGCTCAAGAATTTTATTGTTCGAGCATGTTGCATCCCCGCAATGAAACGTGGTCGTTGATCTAGGTGCACCTACTAGATTTAGCACCACCGCTAAAGTTTGTCCGCCTACCAAATTTAGGATCATTCTAACTGCGCTTGGAGATGGCGCTAATTTTAGCGCTGAACGAGAACACTTCCCAGAGGAGGACCTGACGTGTTGGCCTGACGTCACTATGTTGATGTGTCATGAAAGAGAGGTGACACGTGTTAGTGCTAAATGGATGCCAGGTGTCATGAATGATGAGAGAGCCACATGTCTAAACTAATTTCTTCCATTTACTTTGGCACTTAAGAGCTCTGGGGTGGTCTGCATGTAGAGTTGGAGCTCTGAAGTGAATGATGATCGTTGATCTAGGGAGGAAACATGACAGGGATCTGTTAACTTTGGGAGAACAAATTCTGGATGAAAATGGGAGAGAGGAGACTGAAACTCCTAAATCCCAGAGTCTCGAAGAAAACTACCACCGTTATATTTGGATGGACACGTGGTAGAGATCTATGGATTTTGGGAGAAAATGCTCTCAGTTGAAAGCAGGTGGGGAGGAGATAAAACTTGCGAAGTTTAGATTACCGAAGTAAAAATTGATCTTACGATGGAGAAGGACATGTGGCGCTTGATCTTCAACTTTGTGTCTTCTTCTTAGCCACTAATCCTCATGCAATTTTGACATGCCGAATACACGCAAGCTATTAATCTAATCGCGATCTACGATCTGGGAAAGCTCCACTTTTGTTGCCACATGCCACTCTTGGATGGACCCTGCTTCTTGCTGCGAAGATCAACGACTCACAATTACTTCGGGAGTTCGGGCTTTGGGCCTTTTTCAATGCATAGCTCTTACAATCCTCCGAACTGTGAGATATGGCGATGCGTGTCCTCTTGATTTGGATGATCAAGATTTATTTCGGGAGTTCAGGCTTCGGCCCTTCGGGTATTTTCAACGAAAAACTATTACAATCATCCAAAGTAAATCTTTCGAAGTGAGGGATTTTCTTCCACGTGTCCTCTAGATTTGAACGACCGAGATTTACTTCAGGATTTCTGGCTTTGAGAGTTTTCTTTTGCTTGCTCATGCAATCCTCCCAAGTAAATCTTCCGAAGTGAGAGATCCATTGATGTGTGTCCTCAGCCTTCAATGGCTCAGATTTACTTTGGGACTTCGACTCCTCTGTCTAGTCGCTAATCCTTGCGCTACTTTGAAATCTTGATCGCCCAAGAGCCTTTGATCTGAACTATTCATGGGATCTCCGCCGTTGAAAATCGAGCCTATCTGCTTGCTTGTGTTCCAAGCCCGAAATGGATTGTTCTGAATGCTATGCTTTGGAATGATGGTTTTTACCTGTACAAACAAAGGACTTAGACAGCCTGATGTGAGCTCAATCAATAGAAAATAAGATGACTATTAATTTGGACCAAAATCACGATATGTGTTCATCCTTTAAAGAAAACAGAAAAACCTTCAGGACGAGACTTGGTTGAGCAAGACACCAAGGGAAACCAGGTCATCAACAAAAAGGGGGAAAATGACTTTATCAGTGAGAGGGAAAAATCCTAGGAATTGGTGGTGGGGAAGAGAGAGAGAGAGATGAGATGAGGATACAAACATAGGTATTAACAACAAACAAATATGACCCTTAACAATCTCATGTGATAACATTGGCTCCACAGGGGATGGCATGCTCCATGTGAGCTGCCAAGAATGCGTAGTTTCAGTTCCTTAGCTTTGGGTTATGGAGTCTCGTATTCAAAATAAAAGAATAAAAAGGAAGTGGTAATTACAATGGTGGAACATTTATCATGCCTTATACAAAATACTTTTTTAGGAGGTGCCCATTGACAGGGCCACCCAAAACTTCAGAATCCTCCAAGTTTTGCAATTTGTAATTGTTGTTTGAAAATGCCTCAGAAATATTGAAGGGACCAATCCATAAGGCTTCGAATTTACCATGTTCGCCTTTGTATTTCTTGGGGGCATCCCACTTGAGCACTAGATCCCCCAATTGAAAATATTACTTTCTTTCACTCTTTTCAAAGGCTCGTTTTATTTTCTGTTGATGATCATGCGCTTTATCAAGCAGCTTCTCCCTAGTCTGTTGTACTTCTACCAGCTGGAGTATCCTCCTGACCATATCATCGGGTTCTCCTTGGTAGTTATGGAGGAAATTTGACACAGGAAATGAGATCTGAGTAGGAAAAATAGCCTCAACCCCATACATAAGATGAAAAGGGGAAATTCCAAGTGACCTTTTGGTTGTAACTTTGTTAGCCCATAATGCAAATTTTAGCTTTGAATCTTAGATCTTATTGTTTTCTTATAACAACTTCTTGATGATATTTATGAGGATTTTGTTGGAGGACTCCGCTAAAAAATTTCCCTGAGGGTAGTAGGGAGTGGAGTGGATTAATGTAATCACATACTGCTTATAGAAATTAATTAATGGTTCATCTCTGAAAGAGGCAACATTGTCTGTAACAATCCTACTTGGACAACCAAATATGGACATGATATATTCAAGGAAGCTTATGATTACCTTGTGGGAGGCACTCCTTGTAGGGATGGATTCTATCCATTTGGTAAAATAATCATTGGAAGTCAAAATCCACCTATGTTGTCCACTTGAGGCTAGATGGATCTCTTTAATGAAGTCAAGACCCCACTGCTGATAAGGTCCAGAAACCATTACAAAATTCAAAGGAAAAGATTTGAGTTGCTTCTTTCCAACAAAATTTTGACACTTGACACAAGCTCTAATATTTTCACAAACATCGGTAAAAAGTTTGGGCCAGAAATACCCAGCTTTGAGGATCTTATAAGATGTGGTCCTCCAAAAATGGTGCCCCCCACATGATCTTTCATGAAAATCAGTCATAGCTCTTTGGGCCTCTTATGGGTCTACACATCTCAATAGAACTCCCATAGGATCCTTAAAGTACAAAGCCTGATCAATGAGACAATATTTGATTTCTTTGATTTTCAAAGATCTTACCTTGTTTTTGTCCAAACCATCAGTAGGCCTCAACTTTTGCATGAAATGTATGATGTCTTTATACTAGGTGCATTCTGCTAAGTTGAGGCTGACATGAGAGTCTTTATCAACAATATCAGTTTGCTGATTTTCTAAGTGTGTGTTCATGAAATTAACCCCCAATGCCTTGCAATTTTATTCAGCCAATAACCTGGCTCAACCTTGGCCTTTCACAAATTTGGTGGGTTTTATTTCCAGGTCAAACTCCATAATTTTGGCAATCCATTTTCTTCTCTTCCCATCTATATTAGTTTGGATCAATATCTCCTTTACCGAGGCCGATGGGACATATGCAATAATCTTTGAATGCATAATGTATACCTTGAAATCCTTGAGGGATTTGACCAAAGCATAAGCCTGCTTTTCCATGATATCATATCTTATTTATGCATCCCTCAACTCTCTATTGAAAAAGGAAATAGGCTGCTCTAACCCCTCTATATTTTTCTGTAGAAAAACAAAACCAGTGTATCCGATGAGGAAAAAGAGAATATCAGAAATTCCTTAGAATAGGCAGGGTTGATGAGCACAGGTGCTTCAGTCAAAGCCTTTTTATTTTGGTCAAAATAATCTCGAGCTTCAGAATTCCATTTCAACTCACTTCCTTTTCTAACCATGGTTGTAATGTGATTAACCAACTCAACAAAATTAGAAATGAGCCTCCTCAGAAAGTTGATTTTACCCAAGAAAGACTAAACCTATTTTTTATACGTAGGAAAAGATAAGGTCTGGATGGCCTCTACTCCGCTTGGATAAATTCTCACCCATTCAGCTTACACAATATGCCCCAACAATTTTCCCTCTTTCATAGAAAATAAATATTTCTTAGGATCGAGGGAGAGACCAAACCTTCTGCACTTCAAGAAGACTTTCTGTAGGTTATGACAATGCTCTTTATCGGACCTTGAGAATACTGTAATGTTATCCAGATAGATGACTACAAATTTTTCCTTTTTCCCAATGAAGGAAATTTCCATGGCTCCCTGGAAGGTTGCTCCTGCGTTCATGAATCCAAAGGTCATTTTAGCATACATGAATGAGTCCCAAGGAGTAGTAAAAGTTGTTTTTTCTCTATCTTCCAGAGATCCGATTGTAGCCAGAGAAGCCATTAATCATAAACATCCTGGATGAACCAGTCACTCTCTATAAAATGTGCTCCATATTTTGCAATGGGTAGTTGTCCTTTTTGGAGCTCCTGTTCAAATTCTTGAAGTCTACACATAATTAGATTTTCCCATTCTTCTTCCTCACAGGAACCAAATTAGCCACCCACTCTGAAAATCTCAAGGGGATGATGATCTGTGCATCCAACAATTTTTTCACTTCTTTTTCCATAATAGGAAGCAACATGGAATTTAATTGTCTGAGTTTCTGCCTAAAAGGTTTGGCGTCTTTTCTCAAAGGGATTTTGTGTTCAATTATTCTGGTGTCATATGTTCTCAAATCTTCATATTTCTAGGAAAACACATCATCAAAATCCTTCAGAAGCTTGACATATTCACCCCTTTGCTCCTTTGACAAACTACTAGACAATTTGACATATTTTGGGTCTTCCTCTGTTACCAAATTGCATTCAGTCGCATCATCATTTTCAGCGGAACCTTTATCCTTTACAACAACATCATTTCTGTCAAACAATCTCTCCAAACGGACTAGTTGTCACGCTTTTTATATTAATGATTTTAATTACCTGAAAACACTAAATTGTCAAACCAGGGCAAGTAAACTTAGAGATGCTACACTATATGTGCTGGTAAGATTCTAATTTCTACCTAAATGTTATTCTAAGAAGAAAACATAAACTTACTCTTATAAATTGAATTCTAATGATTATCTTAAAACAGATCATATCTTGTCTAATTAATCAAGGAAATGGAAATAATTCTAAGTTAATCAAATGTACTTCTATTCCTAATCCAAAGAAATCATCCAATGCTATCTATTTTAATTCTACCATTAAATAAACACCTAATCATCAAAACATCTACCTTGGCTATACAAGAAAGAACATTTAAAAATCTTCTATTCAATCTAAATACCAAGAAATTCTAGTTTACCAACAACTTTCACCTATTGGTACTATTTTATACTCACAGATATTAACCTACACCTACTTTATCAATCTATTCAATCTGCAATTTCCACATTATTTTAATTATCTGAAAATCATAAAAGTATTCTAACTCTCATCAAATCTCAACAAACAGAGTCTAAATTTATCCTAAAAATCTGAATCTAAATCTTTTTGAGAAAGGAAACTAAACCAATGTAAACAAAAAATCCTCTTGAACTGAGATCACTATGCTATGTCTAATCTTGCAATTTAAATTGTATCTAAATTTTGGAAAGAAAAATGTTCTATCAATGCATGTGCAACACAATAATCTATTCTATCAATGGAAATTATCCTCAATAGAAACCTATGAAGAGCAATCTTTACCAATCTATTCTAAGTACTTAATCAAATTGAATCGTTGTTTCTAATCCATTGATGTCAATGGGCCTCAAGGTACCTATAGTACATCCTAAAAGGTATGAATAAAGGTCTTGGTGTCGAGTCACCTGTAGGATCTATCAACCAAGAGACATTGATGTATTCCCATGGTTGTTAGCAAGGAAATTTTCCATTAAGTCATGCAGATTCCAAGGTACTAAATAGTCTCTAATATCAAATCCAGATAAGGTGTTGATGTCGATGGAGTGAGACTTGTTGGAAGGTGGACCTTAATGTATCCCACATCATCCAACGCGAGTGCAAATATAAATTTTACAAAAAATGATTTTGGTGGAACAGTAGTTACTTACTTGTGGATTTTTACGAGCCGAAGTTAGTATATGCTCGTTGCTTTCTCATGTTTTGAGAGTCTGAGAAAATGCTAAAAGAAAACTCTAGGGGGGTTTCTTTCCCATCATAATCTATTAGGCCTGGTAAAGATTAATCCTATACCCGATAAATGCCCCTTTCATACTTTAAATGAGCACTTCAAAGGGAGCAAACAAGCTCGAATTTATTAATTTTAAAACAAGACAATATATATTGATGAATTTTTTTCGCAAAATGAAGTAATCTTACCTTCTTACCTGTTGTGAAAAGTGATGAAATTCAATTCTGTACTTGCTTCAAAAATCCTATAAAATTGAAAACAACATATCAACATATCCAAAAACTCATAAAGGAAAAAAATTTATTTTCAAATTCTTTCTAAAAAAAAAAATTATTATATATATATATATATATATATATATATATATATATATATATATATATATACTATTTGTATTTTTATTATTTACAAAATTCTGGAAAAAAATGATCAAGGATTAGCAGGAGGAGAAGACTCTTCTCCTACTATCTTTATTTCTGGTTGTTTAGATATTTCCCGTAGAAAATCATCTCTAGACAAGGGTTTGTGAGATACTTTTAATCGATGTCCATTTACTACAAAGGAATTTTTAGAATCATCTATGGTCTTGATTCTAACAGATCCATTATCAAAAACAGTTTCCACTTCATAAGGTCCTAGCCATCGTGTCGTAAGTTTTCCTTTAAAAGTTTTATATTTGGAATCAAATAGTAATGCCCAATCCCCTGGTTGAAAATGTTTCTTCTTAATGTATTTATCATGCCATTTTCTATGTTGATTTTGTATAAGGATAGTTCTTTGAAGAGCATCTTGCCTAATTTCTCCCAATTCATTTAATTGCATAACTCTCTGTTTCTATGCGTCATCCAAATTTAAACCCAATTCTGCTGTTATGCGGAAGGTATGAATCTGAAATTCTATAGGAAGGAGAATTTGCTTGCCATATTCCAATTCATAAGGGGTATGACCAATGGTATTTCACCACGCAGTCCTGTATGCCCACAAAGCCTTTGGAAGTCTTTCCGCCCAATCGTTATGGTGTAAATGTATTGTCTTGTTCATAATAGATTCTAAAAATTTATTCATGGATTCCACTTTCCCATTGGCTTGCGGATGGTATGGGGAAGACTTACAGTGTTTTATCCCATATTTATTTGTGAGCTCATTCATCGGTTTAGAGGTGAATTGATCACCTTGATCAGTAACAATCTCTCATGGAACACCCAAGCGGGTAAAGATATCTTCATAAATAAATTCGACCACTGATTTCTCAGTTTCTTGATATAAGGATTTTTCCCCTACCCACTTGGTCACAAAATTTATACAAACCAAGATGTACTTCTTCTTCCTAGACATTGGGGAAATCGGTCCTAAAAAATCAAGTTCCCATTTATAAAATGGTTCAATCACAACCTGAGGTCGTAAGGGAATCTCATCTGCTGCGGTAGGCCTCCCCATCCTTTGACAACTATCGCAACTTATTACATATTTTGTTGCATCTTTAAACAGTGTTGGCAAGTAATATCCTGATTGTAAGACTTTATATGCCATTCTCTTATCAAAGAAGTGTCCTCCACATGGTCCGTAATGACATGCCTGAAGGATATCAGGAATATCATCTTCCCGAACACATATCCTAATGATCATATCAAGACTTGTATAGAAAATATCACTTCCTACCCAAGAGTAATAAGCACTCTGCTGGACAATTCTTCTCTTTTGTGGTGATGACAAATGAGCTGGAAATCTCCCTGTAGCTAAATAGTTTGTTGTATATGCAAACCATGGGGTATTAACAACTACTACAAATAGATGTTCGTCAGGGAAATTATCATTCACTGGAATTTCAGTACTGACTCGAGGAATCTGAGAAAACAAATCCACAACTAAATTTTATTTTCCTGGCCGATCAACTATAGTGATGTTAAATTCTTGAAGTAACAAAAGCCATCGTGTGATCCTTCCGGTAGTAACTGGTTTTTTCATCAAAAATATAATAGCATAATGGTGGGTATGTACAAAAACTTCATACCCAGTGATGTAATGCCGAAATTTATTAATGGCATGAACTACAGCCAAAAAATCCTTCTTTGTCACAGTGTAGTTCATTTCAGGAGGAGTAAGGTTTTTGTTAGTAAAGTAAATAGCATAATTTTGTTTGTTTTCTTTTTGTCCAAGAACTCCTCCTAGAGCAGTGTTTGAGGCTTCAGTTGAAATATGGAAGGGAAGAGACCAATTTGGCCCTCATAAAATTGGTGCCATGGACAATTTTGCTTTCAAAGTTTCAAAAGCATTTTGACAATTGTTATCCCAACAAAATTCTACATCCTTTGCTAACAGTTTAAACATGGGGTTGTCTATCTTTGTAAAGTTTTCAATAAACCAACGATAATATCCAGTATGTCCCAAAAAACGTTGCACCCCTGTTTGGGTTTTCAGAGAGGAAAGATTAACTATTAATTCAATTTTAGCTGGATCAACTTTAATTCCTTCTGCAGACAAATGATGACCCAACACTATTCCCTCAGTTAATAGCATTTTACATTTTTCATGACTAAGGGATAAATTTGATTCCTGACAATGAATCAAGACTCTCTCAAGATTATTTATGGATTTTTCGAAAGTATTTCCATAAACAGTAAAATCGTCCATGTACACTTCCACACAATCATGAATTAAGTCAGCAAAAATCCCAAGGACTTCTCTCTGAAATGTAGCAGGAGCATTGCATAATCCAAAAGGTAGCACTTTATAAGCATAAGTTCCCCAAGGACATGTGAATGTGGTTTTGTCCTACTCTTCAGGAGCAATTTGAATTTGATTGTATCCACTATACCCATCGAGAAAGGAAAAGTACTTTTGCCCGGCCAAGGTATCCAAGACTTGATCTATAAAAGGCAAGGGAAACTAGTCCTTCATGGTTGCCTTATTCAACTCCCTAAAGTCTACACACATTCTCCATTTCCCCGTCACTTTCTTAGGTACCACAACAAGGGGTGAAACCCACTTGCTATCAGAAATTGGATAAATGAATCCCACGTTTAATAATTTTTGTAACTCTTCTTTCACAAAATATTTTAGGATTGGATTCATATGCCTTTGTGGTTGTCTTATTGGTGTTATATTTGGTTGGATATATATGTGGTGAATACAATTATTAGGATGCACTCCTCTCATATCAGTGTACTCCCATGCAAATGCTCCTGATTGTTCTTTCAAAACATTTGTTAACTGCTCCTGTTGGTTGAGACTTAATCCAGAATTGATGTATAGACATTTGCCTGGACTAATTTCTACTGGAATGGTATATGATCCTGGATGCTCATCAATGGTGAAAACCATAGATGGTAAAGACAAGATGAATGACTCACTTCGTTCTTGAAATTCCTCCTTGAAAATTTGATCGTATTGAAAATATGTTTGTGGAAATTTGACATTTTCTGTCACGGAAAGAAATTGTCTCAAAATACCATCCATTGTTGGTTCTTGTAACGCGTGAAATTCATCAACAGAGAATAAAGGTTATTCATCATCATTCTTGTGATATGGACATTTTAGCCACCAAAATTCTTCTATAATCGGTTGAGCAGGCGGAAAAAGAGTAAGCTTCTGTGAAGAAATGCCATTTGAGATGAACATATCCCCACCACGACATCCTATGAAAGCATTGGCCGTAGCCAACAAAGGTCTTCATAAAATGATTGGATGACCTTTCGTGGGATATTTTGAGTGAATAATCATGAAGTCGACAGGATATTCCCATGAAGATAATGTAACAAGAATGTCATCAAGGACCCCAACAGGTTTTATAGTTGTTCTATCAGCAAGTTCAAGAACTGTAGGGGTAGGGTGAAGGAATCGACTTAGTTGTAACAACTCAATGGTATTGATGGTCATTATATTAATGGTTGCACCCAAGTCGACTAAAGTATTACAAATAGAAACATTATTGATAGTAACTGATACTATTGGGTTCTCGGGATTGGCATACTTCACAATCTTAGGAGCTTTAGAGATACAATTCGATAATTGGCATACCAGGTGTATCATGGGTGGATCTTTCTGTTTTCGACCCAGTTTCTTAATGCAAAGTTCTCTAATGGTCTTGGCGTAGATCAAAACATCTCTGATTGCTTGTAACAATGGAATCTTAACGCAGATAATTTTTAGTTCATTCATGATGTCAAACTCAGATTGAGAATTTGGTTTTTCAATAAGCAACCTCTCAGGAAAAGGAGGTGTTCACGGAACTTGATTTTGTATATTTTGTTGTGATTCAAATACTTTATTCTTTGGAATGATGACATCTTTTAAAGATAATCCATTTGATAAATCATCTACAAGTTCTTCTTCATGTTCTTGGATAATTACCTTTGGTGATGTTCTTTTTATAGGTTGAGTTTTATTTAAAGTTTTCCCAGATCTCAACTATATTTCTTTTACAGAAATGGGGTTTATGGTGTAAGATGGGAAGTTTTGAAAATCAACATTATGGAGTGGCAGAGGTGGTCTATTGTTAGGATTTGGAATGGGTTGAACGGGCAATATTGTGGGTCGAGGTGGATTATGAAACTACTGAGGAGTTTGTTGAATAGGTGGCAGAGAAGGTGGAGTAAATCCAGGTAATATCTGATGCATGTTTGGAGGGTATTGAGTACATGGATTATGGGGAATCGGTACCGCATGTTGTTGTTTGTTATTTCCATAATTATGTTCTCTCCATCCCTGATACCAAGGTTGAGTAGGAACATTTTGCGATGGCCAATTTGGCCAGTTCCATGGGTGTTGCTGCTATTTTTGTTGTTGAGGAAAAGGTGGATAATAGCCAGAAGTTTGTGGGGATGGTTCTTGATACATATTCGGGTTCCTAGGTTGCCAAGGCCTCTTAGGTGCAGATGAAGTTCCTGGAGCTTCCCCTCCCTTGTATATAGCTTGCAGTCCTAGTAAGGATGGACAATCTTCTGTTGCATGATTTTCAGTACAAATTCCACATACAAAAATACTGTCCAAAGGACATTCCCGTAAAGGATGCATTTTTCTACATTTCGGGCAGAATATGCTTAATACAGGGTTTTCCTCTTCCTTCTTTTTCTTAATCTTTGGAGTGTCTAACTGAGAACTAATTGTTCCTAAAATATATGTTTTAAAATTTTCCAAAAGGTTTCCCAGTTCAATTCTAGTAACTCCACCAGATGTGGGTACTCTGGTGTTTTTGTTGACAGGTTCTCTCACGCTTTTTACTGTTTCCCCCCTACTTCTCGAATAATTTCTACATAGTTCACTGAGTGCTTCAAAGTTTTTCTAATAAATGTCTCCTGAAGCAATTAAGTTGAGAGTGTCAATGTATCCATCTAAAACCCCTTTTAAGAAAATAGTTTTGATTGCTTCATCTTGGAGACCATTATATTTGGATTTTTGAAGAGTATATGTAAACCTTTCTTGGAAATCCTCAAGGCTCTCATCATATTGTTGTTTCATATTAAAAATATCATTTCAAGAATCCTTGGGTATACAATAGTCTTGGTACTTCTTTAAAAATGTTGCCTTCATATCTTCCCAAGATCTAATGCTATACTCTCCTAAACTCATGAACTAGCATAATGCAGAATCCTTTAGGGTAGCAGGAAACAACTTCAGTTTATGTGCATCCTAGAGATAATTATAACTCCTGCACAAGATATCAAATTCGAAAAGAAATACATCTGGATCTTCACTACTTCTCACATAAAAGGTTGGTAGTGCCGAGGGTGGGATATTTTTCATATTGACATTTTGGACCAAATCCAAAATTGGAAACCCAAAAGTGGGTTTTGGTCTTGGCTCATTCTCTACTTGTTCTTCTTCTTCATGTTCAACATGAATTTCTTCCCTCTCTCTTCTATCCATTTCTCTTTCTCTTCTCTCCAATTCTCTCCCTCTTTCTCTTTCTGTCATGTTAAAAGGATTACCAAAAATTGTATATGCAATCCGATCTTTCTTTGGTGAAGGTGTGAAATCCCACCTCTTTGCTTTCACTATTGGATTCCTTTTGACAGAATAACTATCTCCTATTGGCCCTTTTGAGGATCCTATTACCTCTGATTCAATAGTTGTAGTTGTTACTTGTGAAACTATAGTGTCAGGGTTCTCGAAAATAGCTTGCACTTTTTCCGGACTAACTATGTCGACCGAGTTTGGATCACTAGGAATTTGAATTTGTTGGTATGTAGTGTTTCCTAGTTTTGGAGGGGAAATGATAAATGGTTTAAGTTCTTCTTGTATTGTATTATCCCCTTCTAATCCAATTTCAGTTTGTTTTATTCCTGATTCTATGTTTTTATCTATGGTTTCCTTAGCCAAAGTTCCAGTCTCAGTTTATATTGCTTTTTGGGTGGAGGTTTCTTCTTTTTGTTGTTTTGAGTTTCCCCTAAATCTACCTCTATTATCTCTATTTCTCATGAAAACATACTAAATAAAATAAAGACTAAGATTGAGTTTTGGAGGAACCTATGATAACATATGCACAGGTTCTTACCTCTCGTCTTACAGCTCCTCCTCCGTCAACCTGCTAAACATACCACACCAAACCAAATGGATTTAAAAATAACCAAATCAATTCTCTAACTTACCTTCTAAACAACTCCCCGACAACGACGCCAAAAATGTTAGGCTTTTTATATTAATGATTTTAATTACCAGAAAACACTAAATTGTCAAACCAGGGCAAGTAAACTTAGAGCTGCTGCACTATATGTGCTGGTAAGATTCTAATTTCTACCTAAATGTTATTCTAAGAAGAAAGAATAAACTTACTCTTATAAATTGAATTCTAATGATTATCTTAAAACTGATCATATCTTGTCTAATTAATCAAGGAAATGGAAATAATTCTAAGTTAATCAAATGTACTTCTATTCCTAATCCAAAGAAATCATCCAATGCTATATATTTTAATTCTACCATTAACTAAATACCTAATCATCAAAACATCTACCTTGGCTATACAAGAAAGAACATTTAAAAATCTTCTATTCAATCTAAATACCCAAAAATTCTAATTTACCAACAACTTTCACCTACTGGTACTATTTTATACTCACAGATATTAAACTACACCTACTTTATCAATCTATTCAATCTACAATTTCCACATTATTTTAATTATCTGAAAATCATAAAAGTATTCTAAGTCTCATCAAATCTCAACAAACATAGTCTAAATTTATCCTAAAAATCTGAATCTAAATCTTTCTGAGAAAGGAAACTGAACCAATGTAAACAGAAAATCCTCTTCGACTGAGATCACTATGCTATGTCTAATCTTGCAATTTAAATTCTATCTAAATTTTGGAAAGAAAAATGTTCTATCAATGCATGTGCAACACAATAATCTATTCTATCAATGGAAATTATCCTCAATAGAAACCTATGAAGAGCAATCTTTACCAATCTATTCTAAGTACTTAATCAAATTGAATCGTTGTTTCTAAGCCAATCTTTCTCTATCTCTGTTCTGAATCGAAATAAATCTAATAAAATTGAAACTAATCAATGTCCTTCTTTACCCTACAAATATAGGAAGCTTCCTCTAACCAAACCACAATTGAACTACCCTAAAAACAGAGTAAATTTGAGTTTAAACTAACTTCAAATCATAATTAAACTAGAAACTTGAAAATAGAGTAAATCTAAACTAAATTAAAAGATTTAATCAGCAATTGGATTATTCATCAAATTCCACAAATGGCAAGAAACTAATTCTAATATTCAATGATCTACGAAATAATACCAAACTAAAAATGAACTAAATGAAAACGATTCAAGTAAGAAATTAACACAACAATTTCAAGTTAAAAATAAACTCACACACAGATTTTAAAACTGGAAATGAACTAACTATACTATAGAGAAAGGGAAAGTGAATTGAACCTGTTGGCGGGCTCAACCAAAAGGTGCAATTGCTTTAAAATGAAACCAGAACTAAATCAAATCACTTCATGCGTAACTGTATCATTCCTCATGCTCCATAATTCGAAAATTAACTCAATTCATTAACATAAAAGATGATATAACGCACAGTTCAGGAATTGTATTATCAGCAATATCACATAACATGTTTCTTGAGAGAGAGATCCGATTTTATATAGATCCTCCCTACATCTACGATCGTGAATCCAAAAATAGAATTAGACATAGGTACATGATTTGAGCGAATATTAGATCCGAAAATAACTCATGTTTGTTAAAATTAAGTTCACAACTTCATGACATGAAGTGTCAAGAAGCGTGAACTATGAAATAGAGATAAACATAATAAAAAACGGTTCTATAATTCCTCTTTGAGTCATCACATTCTGTTCTTTCGAGATTAATTCGAGATTTTGAAATCTGAACTATAACTTGATCAATCATATGAATCGGAACTGTCATTCCAATCTGGCAATATTGTGCAAATCTTTGACATCTCCACTAAGTGCAAGTCGGTACTTGGTACTGATAAATCCGCTTCAAGGAAACAAGTACCTAACTCATGCAATGTTAGTATCAATATCAGTTTTAAGTATTAAAATACATTAAAAATAACTTAAATCATATGAATACCTTGAATAGCTCCATTTAGGGAAAAATGATGTGAAATGTATCAAGGTAAGGCCAGAAAGGAATGATACTGGATATGGAATGGGGGTATATCTGGCATAACATAGGCAAAAATATGGTCAAAATTGGAGACTAACACTAGTTCCTTTGGAATATGGTTACTAGGCAACTGAACAATATGATGGTCAACAATTTTACTAAGAAAAACATCAACATGAAGACCTTCTTAAGAATCATGATCCAGATCAAAATGCAAATCAGAAAATTCATCCACATTCTCAAGATTTTTTTTTATCTCAATATCATCCTCAAAAACCTTCCAATGTTTGACATTGTTAGGAATAGAGGGCATGTATTTTACCTCCACTTCATACTTGAGTTTAGAGGGAAAAGGAACCTTTAACTTACTTGCTGAAACAACCAAGGAATATTCCACAGTATTCTCCTCTCTTGGAACAAAAGAGATATTAAAATCCAAGAAGAAACTGTCAACAAGATCCCAGACTTCGTTTCTATAGGTCCTTAACCTGGGGTGCTTAGCCTGATACAGATTTCTGACCTGATGTACAATTAACTCAGCATCTCCAAATATTGCTAGATCCTCAATCTTCATGTATTTGGCATCTCTCAAACCCAAAACAAGAGCCTCATATTCTACCACATTGTTTTTTCTTTCAAATTCAAGCTTATAAGATAGAGATATGGTCTCTTGGGTCAGGGAAATGGAAACTACCCCATCCCCAGCACTTTCCCTGGAAAAGGCTCCATCAAAAAACATTTTCCAAATAGAGATACTGGAAGGAGGGTCTTCACAAGAGGTGATGGGATTCTTTCTGATTTCAATAGGTGCTTGAGTTCCATCAATGAGTTGTAACATGTTGGTTCCTAGATCAGTGTCTACTGCAAAAATGGGGTGGTTGGTCGGATTTTCTTCATCACTAATAATGTAATAAAGTTGAGCTTCCCTGTAAATCCTTCTATGCTCTCCCCCAAATACAGAAATAGTGGCATATGAAATATCCATCTGCAACGTGCCCCCCATCCTTTTAATCCAAGATCTAGACAAGAGAATCCCAAACTTAGGAGGGACATCAGCCACCATAATATAGATGACCACACTTTTCATTGGCAACTAGAACACGGAAACAACCAAGTCTTTGATAACCCCGAGGCACTTCACCTTCCTGGAATCAAACGAGTATAGGTCATGGTAAGTTTTTTTAACCTCCAACCCGAGTTCCTCCATGAAAATCTTAGGCATGAGATTGTGAGATGCCCTTGAATCCATCAATCAATTGTGAAACACCTTATCATGGAATTTAAATGAGGTATAGAAAGGATGGGAAGAGTCATCTCTATACTCAACCAAAGGTCCTAGTATGACAACATGATTTTCGTCTTGGAGGTTTACTAAATCCGTGGAATAATATGAAGGCTCAGACTGCAGCACTTTGGAGAGGTATCTTTTGAAATCCTCAGTTATAACTATCTCCAAGAAAGGTACATGAATTTTAATCTTTTGAATCTCATTCTCAAAGATAAAAGAAGAGGGAGGCTTCAAAATATCCTTTACTTCTGGGATAGGGCTCTTAACCACTGCCTGGGGGTTTTGTGCCTCTTTTTCTTTGCTATTAGCTGCCTTCTTTGTAGCTGGATTTTCTACTCTAGTAGGTTGATCGGGAATATCAGGATTTCCTTCTTTCTTCTTGGACCCAAGGTTGTATCTGTTTGGACCGCCACTGGTCCTTTCTCCTTTTCTCATCTCATTAAGCTGAATATCCATGAGAGACTCTTCATATGAAAATTGAGATAAATGAGGAGATGAAGAGGTGTCACCAAGACAATGGATTTCAAAATTAACATATTCTTCTTCTCCTTCTTCATCAGTAACCAGGTTATTTTGGAGAGCAACTTGGAATTTTTTATCGTCCCTATCCCTATTTCTTTGATCTCTTTGGATGATCTGAGGAGCATTATTGGGTCTTCTAAAATTACCCCTATTATCAGCATTTTGGGGGTTCTTATAGCTCTGCATTCCTTCAAATTTCAACTTCTCTATTTCTGTAGAAAGTGATTTTACCAGTTTTGTCAACTCATCCACTTGAGGGGAGGAAGTAGAGGAATCAGAGGTTGAAGCTTCATCCCTACCTTTTCTTCTGTCTCTATCAGATTTACTCCTAATCTTGTCAGCTACTAATATATCAGACTCTACTTCAAGGGATACATCTTGCATATGAGCCAAGGAGGTAGCTCTTCTTTCTCTTAACAGGAGGCAAAACTTAGGGTCAAAAGCACTAGCATAAGTAATCTTGGCAGAGGTTTATGTAGGATTAATTTCAGTGGGAATCTTATTGTACATCTTATTAAATCTCTTTGAGAAGTCTGAAACAGATTCCCCCTCTTCTCTCTTAAGTGACCAAAATTTTATAATATAATAAAGAAAATTTTATCTCCCCAATGTCTTAAGAATGAATCATTATGTTACGGGGAAAATACCTCTATGGCTAGGGTAAATCACAATAGATGGAAACAACTATAGAAATCAAATCTATCCCAAAAACATGCTATATAAACAAATATGCAAGTGAGATAAGAAATAGGCCTACCTCGTCCAGATGTTCAATGAAGTCCATCATTGAGCACTTTTACCCAAAGCTATATACCTCCAACTAGTTCTCAACAACCAAGCAAAGCAAGCATATGGTGATAATAAAATGTTAGCACATTAGATAGCATAATCCATTAATATACATAAAAAATACGCCCATGGATAATAACTCATATATTTGCAAGATATCAATCGGACAAGAAAAGAGTATTTCTATTAATAAATGATCAGCAGAAGTGAAAATATGACAGACTTCTGTGTCGACACGGTTCAGAACTGAGAAACTAAGTTCCTTCCAGATGAGCCTCCACCACTTCAATCCTCCACCAAAGGAAAGATCATAAGAGAGAAACAATGAGGTTCTCAATCAATAATGGAAGAGCATGGGGGATGAACACTATGTTCAGACTTAAAGGAAAAAAGGGATGCAGACTCAATATGAAGTAAATCATTTCTCCAGAGTAACTTTTCTCTCAAATTTGAATTCTTTCACCTTTTCCATAGCTTGGAATTGGCCCATTTATAAACTTAAAAATGGAACTGAAGGGCCGAGTCGAAATGTTTCCAGTATATGGAAGGCCAAGGATCATAGATTTCCTGTTGTGACATGGAAACTCGACATTAATTTTCATTTTCTGGCACAAATCCTGATGTACGCGGGCTGTAGTGGAGAAGCTTGTGTATACACATGTTGTATAGTGTGCAAGATGCGTACATGTGGAAAAATGTTTATTTTTAACTCTGGATCTTACAAACAGGGATGATAAGTCTGTATGGGGAAATGGAAAAGGGCCTTCTGTGCAAGACTGCATAGGGTGATGCAAATCTTTCTATAACAGATTACCCCTAATGTGTGAGGTCATAGGAGTATCTTCGATGGCCAAAATACATTATAAACAACCCAGAAGTGGAGTGGTAGGGGACCAGTTGGATGAACTATTTTCTCATTACATTCTGCATTGACTTTGCATACATGGCTGCCAATAAAATTACACTGTAGATCCATGTGAAAATATACCAAACAAGTGTCTGTGGCCATGAAAAGAAAAATACAAATGTAGTTAAATGCCAACAATTGTCATAGTCACAAACAAGGCCTAGTAGGACCGGTCTCAAAACCAATCTGAGGATATCTGTATACAATGGAGTACAATATGATCTCCCATGATCATTGAAGTCATATAGGTATTGTTCCAATGAAAAGGAAGAAACAACTCAAGAAATCTATGACCACATAGTGATGTCTTCAAGTCTTCTACACAATCCACCAAGGGTTCAAGTCTACATCATATGAATAAAGGAGTTGAGGTCGAACACAATGGGACATTGTTTGATTATCGGTCATTGATGTATACCGTTAACAAATGCAAGACAACCTACCAATAATGAAAATAGGAATCAAGGCACCAAGTACATTCTTATAAGTGTGAATAAAGGAGTTGGTGTCGAACACCTGAAGAACCCATTGATCAGGAGACATTGATGTATTCCTAACTGTCGATGGCGAGAGAGCCTGCCACTAATGATTGCAAGACTCAAGGTTCTCATAAGACTCTAGGTCTTGTTTCCATAATAAATAAGCTGAAGTCGATGGAAGGAGACCCATTGAAAGGAGATAATTAAGTCATATCTCATCATTCAACATGAGGTACAAAGTAGGATCTTCATGAGTTGGTGGAAATTGGACGAAGAACATGTTCATGAACCAACGACCATGTGCATCTTTTGCGTGTGCCAAGTGCAAGCAATACATGAAAAAGACCCTATGAATAGCAACCAATGATGAAAAATACTAACAAAGATGAGCAAACCACCAATAAGGCTAATGGCATCCAAGACACTGCACGAATCCCAATGTGTGAATAGATGTCTTGCCGTCGAACACAAGGGAAACCACCCAGTCAACGACCAATGACGAAATGTCGACTGTTGGGTTCAAGGTTACCTACCAATGATGAAAGTAGGGCCAGGGTGCATGATAGGACTCCAATATCATGTATTTTGAGACACACTGAGGGTATGGCCGACATGCAAAGTCAAGAGTTCTAAGGAGTGGATGACACATGTTGATAGAATTCCTTTGAACAAGAGCATGAGACATATGGAGGACTAGAGTAACAAAGACCCAATAATGAAACCATAAGATGCAAGAAGCATCAATGAAATTATCTATATGGACTGGAAGAATAACCAGTCGGTAGAGAATACTCTGTAACGAGCTCAGCTTCCTAAAGCCATGCTAATCCAAAAATTATGATGAAAAATGGACTCAATAAAAAATTTCTATGCTCAAAGGCGACAGGACTGTTGCCAATATAAGATAATACCCCCTTCCCGCCCATCTTTGTTTTGTTTTTTTTCATATAAAAATTAATGCTATGATACAGAGGAAGAAATGAGTGTCGCAAGTAAGAAAAACTAGTTCCAGCAGTGGAACATACCTATGCACAATGCAAGGAGATGCATGTGGATGATGGAAACTCAGGGGAATGTTCCCTCCTGGGTATATAGGGTGTCAAATTACGAACGATATAAACAAGGCTCGTCTTTGTTGAGGATGCAAAAAATGCTGACAAAAATGGTTTGTAATGCAAAGCAAGAACTGGTTATAGGCTCAATACTGCAAGCAGGGGCATGAGATGCAATCGCAACTTAACGCCAAAACATGTAATTTTTTATGTTATTTAGTCTACTTAGTGTGAAAAGGGATAAACTTGTGCCAAATAGACATCTTTTCAAATCCAATTTACGAGTGTGAAAGAGACAAGTTCACTCAACAATATTTTCACTTTTTGATAACGATTCAGAAAAGAGCATAACTAAGACTCATGACCTTTTAAGTCCAATTTAATGAGTGTGAAAGGGACAAATCACTCGACAATATTTTTTCTTTTTGAAACTAAGTTGGAAAATATCTTAAATTAAGCTCGGTTCAGAGAGTCTAGGAGGCAAGTCATGGGGGGGGGGCAAGGCTCCCGTGCAGAACTTTTGCGGAAATTCAGTAACTTACGAATAGCCTACATAAGCTTGGGAAAACCCAAGGCTCTCCAAGTCGAGGAGGAAAAATCACTAATGGAGGATATAGTCTCAAGGATATAGAGAATAATGTCCCGTACTAGAAAGGACATAGGCAGGGGCATTGGATACCCCACAAGATCGTTCCAATCGAAGGTGATCTCCTCAAAACCCAGAGAGAGAGGAATCAGGGAATGTAGAACTCTCTCTTGTTCATAAGGTGCAAGATTGGGGATTCTGACGACTTGGTTGAAGGACGCATCACCCTCCGTAAGGAGAGTAGGATTGACCAAAGATTGCACTGGTAAGACCACCTCTTCAACTCTAGGTTGAAGAGGATGCAAGATAATAGGGATAGGGGACACATCAACCTCGAGAATGGGGGTGTGTTCAAGGAATATTGTAGCAACATTACTATCGTGTCAATCAATGGAGAAACAAGGTTTGGGGAAACCACAGATGCCTCGGAATCTGAAGGGCCTTTAGGTGAGCCCCACCAGTAAGGTGATCTCCTTCACAAGTCCTGCAAAGGAATTTAAGCTTACGTCTAAGACATCTAGGCTTCTCAGTGCCCCCAATGTTTCTCACAATGGCTGGTGACATGATTTCAACGTGACTGGAAAAGGCAAGAGGGTCATCTCCTACATGATGTATAAAGGTTGGAGATGTGACATTGATATGACTCTGGGTGACTAGAGTGATGCCCCCAGCATGATTGACAAAGGCTGGGTGTGGTTTGTCGACATGAATTGAAGAGGTTGTTGACTCATCCCCAACATGACTCGCATAGGTTGGCGATGGAGCTCCAGTATGACTGGTAGTGACTGGACTAGTGGTGAGTTGTGGAATTTGAGACCAAGGTCTAGGGAAATATTGGCTTTGGAACATTGCAGGCTAGGAAGGATCCTGGTTTTCCCCATGTCCCTGTCCAGAAAAATAGTATCCTCTTCCTAAATGATTCGAAGAGGTGTGCACAAGCATCATCACTAAAGTCTGCGAAGAGATGGAAGTATGATAAGGATTATGCAAGTGAGGATATATTTTTCCCCCTAATGAAGGGGTTCCATAAAGAGGGTAGCCCGAACTGTAAAATTGATTCTCCTCGTATGAGACACCCGGGGATACGTGAGGATATTTCATGGGAAAGGTATTCGAATGCATCAACATGGCTGGTGAAGGATGCAAAGAGGGGGTGTAGTAGGTAGAATAAGCACCCATTTCAGTATTGGCTCCTAAAATAGCATAGCTAGGATTGAATCCATAAGATGGGAGGTTCCAACCTCCCATCGTGAATGTTGGTTGAGGAACATGACTCATATAAAACGAGGACATAGGCATTGGGACCATGGTGCCCCCAGATCCAATGCTAGGATTCATATAAGTGGACTAGAGAGAGGACTGTGTTGGCAACTCAACATGTTGGTTAACATTTTATATCAATTAATTGATCTACATAGCTTCCTAACTAGGGTCATGTATTTTCATTACTCTTCATAATGCAACTTTCGAAACGACAGTTGTAAGTTGTCACTTTTCCATATTTATCTTCATTTATCTATGCTTCGTTCATGATTGGAAGCATGAATATGAAGCATGAAAATTTGTGACTGTGTTACCTTTCTGTTTTAAAATTTCGTTAAAGGCAAATTGTTCATACAGTTTATTAATGAAGTTTGGTTCCTTGCCATGAAGAGTTACTCTCTTTGTTTCGATCCTTTCAACACCAAGAATGCTTAGAGATTGATGGTTATATAAACAAAGGACCCCCACGATTTGATTTTTGGTATGGTTTTGTTTGATTCTTGGCTATATGTTTCTTTTGCTAAGCCTTTGATTTTCAACTTACCCAAACCTTGTGATAGAACCCACGATGCATGCACTTATTTTTCATTTTTAATGCTTCGGTCCTAGCTCGTACTAAATGCAAAGGTGTCAATACGATTTGCAGGAAGACATCATTTCCAAGACTGGCCTTGGGCTTTGCAAACCCTCTTCGCATGCATTTCAATTAAACACCCATCTAATCATTATGAGTTTATGTTCATACACCGTTCACTGTTGGAATTTCACGGGCTCGGGTTATGGCTCTGGACTGTCTTGCAAACCCTCTCTGTGCGCTATGTCTGATTCATTACCCTTTAACCCATTATGGCTCCTGTTGTGAGAGTTGAACCTAATGTCATTCAAACTCTGCTCTTATATGACGATGCCAGAGAAGATCTGGAGAGAAGTGGTTGGCTCATTTTCATTAGGAAATTTCAGGGTTTCAATTTACAAGTTGCCCAGGAATTCGCCTTCTCCTTTGATGGGTGTAGAGCGAAGGTGGGTGATGTCCAACTTGAGGTTATAGAGGATTTCTTGAGTCAAGCTACAGGACTACCTGCAAGCAGTCAAAGGTGGTTTAAAAATGCAAAAGTGGAAGAAGTTCCTTGGAGCCTATTGTTTACATCTCGGAAAATAAAAGGGTGTGACAAAGGTATGCCCATTTCCTTCCTAAAATCTCGGTGGCATGATTTTCTTGCTGTGGTAAAACAATTTTTTACCTGTGAGGGACGTTTTGGGCTTGTGTTTTTCTACCATTTGCATCTGCTTATGATTTTTATGGGGTTTCCCTTGAACATGCTGTATTATTTACTGAGGAGTCTTTATAAAATGGGCAAAAGGTATAGAAAGCAGTGCTCAGACTCTAGCCTTTTCCATCATGGCCTAATTAAAATCTTGCTTATGCATCAATTAGAGTTACATAATGACAGTTGGGATTCATTCATAACCAGAAATGGCTATGGTAACCCTGATATGGAGGAGGTAGATAAACTCGTGGTTGAAGAGACCCTTGTCTACCCTACAACGCCTCTCTCACCTACCCAGACCTATGTCTCACCCCCCTGTAGCAAACCCTTAATCGATCCAAAGGTTATTGAACAGTCCTGTCAGCAGATTATACATCCTAATGACTGTGTTAATAATTTAAAGAAACCTATAGGGAAAGCATCTAAGAGCAATGTTGATATAAATTTTAAGAACAAGAGAGACGTGAGGCTAATTTCAAGGAGGCTTCGTAACAAGTCGAATTCTCATGCAACCTCGATCAGTATGATCAAGGTTCATGAGAGTTCAGACTCTGAAATCGATAGGTTCCTCGCTGCAGAATACCTTCAGTCATTCAAGCCACACCTTGATCGGACCTATAACTTTGTTGACAATTTACCTCCCTGTCTGAAAAAAAATCCAGAGTTTCTTGGTGTTAAATTGGTTAATGAATCTACTGTCAGTATGGAAGGTGCTCTAGTTCAAAACTATGTTTGTTCCCATGCAACCGCTGAACAACCAAAGTGTGAAATCTGTCTATCATGGATTGATAGATATTATACTGATATCCCTATCCTACAGTCACGGGTTAAGGATTTAAAGGATCAGATAGATGTCTTAACGAGTGAAAACCATAGGCTCGAGTCTGTTATTCAAGGGAAAGAAAAACGTATAAAGACAACATGCAATGTAGTATTTAAAAACGTTGAGGCTGCAACAACCATTGTAAATTCCAAGGTTTTCTGATACGATTTGATCTCATAGTTGGAGGTATGATTCTTTATCTTAAAATAGGACTTATTTTTTCAAATTAGATTGCTTTGTTCTTTTAATAAATTGGATTTCATTTACTAAATAACTAGCTACAGAATCACAAGATTCTATAGCCAACTATGTTAATTCGAATTGTGTAAATTAATGGTTAGAAATGTATCTAAATCTTTCTATTTTCCTTTTTCTTTCAGGATATTCAGGAATCCATGATTACAAATTGATCCGAGGCATCCTTAAGACCTTCCAGTCATATCTTTGATGCTTTTTGTATGAACAGAAATGAACTGTTGTTAGTTTTGGAGGATTTAGTAGGATCTAGGTGGTTGCATCCCCCTTTTATTTTTGTAATAAATATTTGATCTTAGAAAGGGAAACCGTTATCTTTTCTGAGGCCTTTATAAACCCATCATTTTGTAATCAGAGAGATCTCGGCCTGGGGCTTATTGTGAGCAGTTTATACTCAAATTTAGACATAACAAATATTTGCTTTATTCTTTAGTCATCTATGAATGTTGTTGTGGTCTATAATTTGTTTATCTTGGTAATTGAATGACTGCAGATAGCTTTCGTCTTCGCAAATTATTTTTTTGTCAAGATAGTTTTTCCTTCATAGGTCACGAATTTATGCTCTAGTTTTATCAAAAAAGCAAATGATGTTTCAATTCATATTATGAGGTTTACCTTAAACATGTCAATTGATTAAATGCAAGTTGTAACTGTAGGATTAATCTTATACGTTATTACTTGCAGTCTATTATATCACTGTAAATATTTTGCGTCCTATTGTTTTATCAATTAAATACACCAGTCAATGCATAGTTTAGCATTTGTACCAAACAGTGTGAAGATGCACAGTAGATTTATCTTGTGGATGGACTGATGTACGATTTGTGCAAACAGTTGGATGCATACTCCTCAAGTGACTAATAGGTTAGTTTGTTCTTTTATTTCATTTGCTTTCTTATTATATAAGTTCTTATATATAGTATAATTTTCACTATCTATGTTTTTCTGTTTAAATAGTGGTTTAATATTCGATCTTACGAATGCATGTAGATAAAAAAACAAACCAAAAGCAAGTAGTACTTTTGCTTTCTTTATTACTTTCATTTAAAGAACCATTTTACATTCGATTTTTATGAGTTTAGATTAAAACTTGGAATTCGTACATATTGTATATATGAATTAGATAAATAGAACTGTCATATTAATATTATTTAAATAAACTGTATATATATATTTAGATGTATGTATATATTTCAGTGATTAGTAATTAGTGAGTTATTTCGTTTATTTTATTTATTTTTCGTTTCCTTTAGGACTTTAGATTGGCTAATGGAGCCATTAAACTCGTCAGAGTGAGTCAATCCAAACGGATTGGGTTAATTAGACAACCCCAGACCGGATTCACTCTTCCAGTTGACGAGCAGTCAATTTTGTCCGTCAACAAATGGCGCTAGAAGGAGGGCCTGAATACTATTGATGGCATGTGAAGGTCGCAAGAATCCCCCCCATCTACCTGCTCACCTATAGTAACAATATGTCGCTCTAACGACAACATTGTCCCTCAAACAACAACCACATTAAATGACAATCCCCGGATTACCATTGAACCAGTAACTCCAAACCCCCTAGGGACCGACATACAATAAATTGTTCATCAATCGCTCCTAAGGAAGCATAGTGCTTTGGCCCATATCAGACAACTAGGTCGGCTTTTGAATCAACCATTAGACTTCTCTGATATCAGGGAGCAACTTGAAGGCACTGATCTTACCCTAAACCCTACGAATCCAGATCACATCCTCACTCCTGTAGCAGGAGGATCTGGTATTCCACCATCACTACCCCCTTCATCTCCTTCTTCTTCTGGAGAAGAATCATTAGACGAAGGCATTTCTTCATCTCAGCCTTCGAAACCACCCACACCTATGGAAAATCCAAACAATCCCGCTAGGCCTTGGCTCGATCAAGATGTAGTGGCCATACCTGGGCCCCAACATCCTTTGCCTAAACATCCGGAGAAGTGGCTCCCTAAATTCGATCCAGATTCCAAGCAGATCGTTGAAGATCATATCAAAAAATTCATGCTATCCATTAGGCTCCGTAGTGTTGAACACGAATACGTAGTATGTAGAATTTTCCCGTACACCTTTGAAGGCAATGCCTCTACCTGGTACTTTGCCCAACAACCCCACACCATTGTGTCATGGGATAGATTCGAATCCTGTTTCCTTGAGAAATTCGGAGACGAAAAATCTTCTGAAGTCCTAGTCATGGAACTCTCTAGTTTAAAGATGAACCCTAAAGAAAAGATAAAAGACTTTAATCAAAGGTTCCTAACATTAAAGAATCGAATCCCCATGGATTCAATGCCTGCTGAAAATCTTATCGTTGCATACTACACGAAATCCCTACACCAAAACATAGAAATTTGGGTAAAAAGGTCTAAGAAAGCCACATTATTAGAAGCCTTCGAAGAGGAGAGTCAAATCGAGAAAGATATTCTCATCCTAAAAGACAATATCTGTAACGAGGCAGAGACTACTTCATCCTCCAAGAAGAAAATTGAAATTCTTCTTAGACCTCCCCAAAACAAAACTCAATCAGATGGTTCGGATCTAGAAAGTTTACAGAAGGTCGTTCAAAAGTTGTCTAATTAGGTTATAGATTTGAGAAGATTGGCTAAAGAAGCTTCTTCAAGAAAAGGGCCTTACAAACCCCCTTTTAGAAAGCCTTTTCCCACAAACTGGCCTAACTCAAATTCTGAAGGCCTGAATCTAGAAATCTTACAGTTTGCTATTCAGATGATTCTAGAGGCACATCATAACTTGATTCCTCCTGAGATTCATGAAGACGTGGCTGAACAAGAGATAGTGGAAGAGGACAAATCCTCTCCCAACATTTTTGGGCATTTCTCGGATAGCATTTTTCAAGCTAATTTCG
This sequence comes from Picea engelmannii, assembly GCA_009831015.1. Lineage (NCBI taxonomy): Eukaryota > Viridiplantae > Streptophyta > Pinopsida > Pinales > Pinaceae > Picea > Picea engelmannii. The sequence goes on from ML776873.1 coordinate 192,511, forward strand.
AAACAGTGCATCCTTACAATACCAGGAGTAAGACATCAAATAAATCTTCTTCTGAAATCAGAACTAATGCACCTCAAAAACAGTCTAAACCAATTGAAACTAAACATAATTCAACAACTCCAAGTTTAGAGTATGATTTGATTGAGGATCTCAAAAAACTTAGAGCTAATATTTCTGTTTATGAATTATTGAAATTTCCTTTTCTTCTGCAAAAGATGTTGTAGAATATTGGAGAAAATAGCAAAAACAACAATCCGAACAGCAACAAATTTGCAGAAAACATCCCCAAAACACCTCAAAAGGTCTCCATTAAAATGACGCTAGAGTCTTCTGATAAAAGATACCTTGCTGTAAAAAGTGTAACAAATGTAGATAAACTAGTTTCAGGGGCTGCGACTAAAAAACAACAAACTTCTGTTGTTAATACTCGCAGAAATGTCCCGCCCTTTTTGTTGACTTTTGAAATTTTCAATAGGAATGTACATAATTGTATGGTAGATTCAAGTGCATCGTCAAACGTAATGCCTTGGTCTGTCTGCCAAAAAATTAATGCCGAAGTTCAACCTTCCAGTCTGAAAATTATCCAGCTTGATCAAACTAGTGTTAAAGTAATAGGTGAATTAAAAAATGTGCTTATCAGATTATCATCTAATCCTAAAGTCCATCAGGTTATTGATATTATTGTCGTTGATATCCCCGAAGTATATGGCTTGTTTTTAATTAGAGATTGGTCTGAAAAGCTACATGGTTATTTTGCGACAGATTGGTCTCACTTGTGGCTGCCCGAGAATGGAAATCCTAACAGAATCAAGGTCAATCGCGAGCGTTATCTTAAGTTCACGGTAACTGATTTAAATGATCCTAATGAACCATTCACTGCTTCCGCCAATTCACCTGAAATATAGGGGATGGACACATTTTTCGGCAATTTCATGGCTGAAACTTCTACCATTACTGACCCAGAACAACAGTCTGAAATTATGACATGCACACAGTCAACATCCCTCTCTCAGTGGTCACATGCACCTAGCGAAAATCAGATCTGGTCTCTTTACTTCGATGGATCTAAATCTAAGGAAGGAGCTAGTTCAAGGTGTGTGCTCATCGATCCAGTAGGTAACAAAACTTTGATCGCTTGCCGCTTAGAATTTGAATGCAAAAACAATATGACCGGATATGAGGCACTCCTGGAAGGTCTCAAAAAAGCACTAGATTTGAGGATTCAAAATTTGACAATATTTGGTGATTCAAAAATTGTGGTTAGACAGGTAAAAAATTCTATTCACTGTTTATCTCCACACCTGAAAAGCTATCAAACTGAGGTATGAAATTTAATGAACAAATTTTCTGCATTTAACATTATTCATATTCCGAGATTGAATAATTCTGAGGCTGATTTGTTAGCTAATGTCACCTCTAAACTTTTTCCTGCAAAAGGCCTTTCTCCAAATGTTTTTTCCATCGAGTTGTTTTTTAGACCATCCGTCCCGGACAACATCACAAATTGGAGAGTCTTCGATGATGATCAACAGATCATCAGTTTTCTGCACGTGGAAGAAACTTTCAAAGGCGCAGTTATCGATGAAGGTACTTGTTATCACTCCAAGAAACCCTTTGTGGTTGTAGACCAAAGGTGCTTGGTAACTTAAGAAAAATAATGTTTTTGTATTTTGTGAATGTGGATCAATGGGACAACTCAATATATCTTATAGCATTCAAACATGAAAATGATAAACAAATAGACAGTGCTCTCAAAGATTGATTAATCAACAGGTAGCTTTAAAGTGGGTGGAGAACAAATTGTAACTAAACCAGTGCAAAGCAGGGTCTAAGAGACAATCAAGAGAC